>JASUUD010000050.1:0-40283 GCA_031216285.1 Syzygium syzygioides | reverse complement strand
TGTGGCGCACCGAGAAGTGCGGGGCGTGACATCCCCGTTCGATTTGGTATCAGAGCAAGGTCAGCTCGATCCAATTAGGTCGAAGCCTGGAGTAATAAGGAGCGATGACCTTGGGTAGCCGGTAGGGTGACCTCGTGTGCTAAGTGTACCTCCTGACTGTCTGTGTCTTGATTGAGTGCTTGTTTTGGTTGACCCGTAAAGTGCAGGTGCGTCGGGACTCGAGGTTAGTACACGTGTTCTGTGACTGAAGTCCTGTGCTGTTTATGCTTAATCGCATGCTGAGTGATTGCTTGCTGTAGCATTAAGCTCCCTGCCTAGGACCTTAGACCGGTTTAACTTGGGTTAGGTCTCTAATCCCGATGTGGGAATCATAGCAGGAGGATGGACATGCAAGTTGGAGAGACGAGTAACCCAGGACGAGGTAGAGGTCGAGGCCGTAGACGAGGTAGAGGTCGAGGTCGAGGTCCCGAGCCGGATCGTGTTGAACCGCAAGTAAGGATTGCGGAGGATCCGAGGGTTGATGGAATCCTAAGAGCCCTCGAGGAAGCTGGAATTCTGGGAGGTAGATTGGCTCAGGAGAGAGATGCCACTATCGCTGCTGCTGTTGAGGCCGCCATCGCTGCTGCTAATGGGGCCAATGGGAAAAAATGGGAATAACGGGAATAATGGAAACAATGGAAATGATGGAAATCAGGGAAATGTGGAGAATCCAATCCCGGGACCGGTGAATGTGATTAGGCCAATGTCGAAGCTGGTAGAGCAGTTCCTGAAGTTGAAGCCGCCGAAGTTCAACGGCCAAGGTGATCCTGAGGCTGCACCCCATTGGATTGAGGAACTAGAGAAGGCATTCGAAGTACTAGGGTGCACCGAGGCTGAAAAGGTGACGTTGGCGGTATATCAGCTGCAGGACAACGCCAATGATTGGTGGAGGGCCACCAAAGGACGAGTATTTCCCGAAGGAACCGCCCAGACTTGGGCCGTATTTTCTGAGAGATTCCTAGGAAAGTTCTTTTCTGAAAGCGCCAGAGAAAGGAAGCTGGCAGAATTTATGAGACTCCGTCAGGGATCAATGACCGTGGATCAGTATGAGGCGGAGTTTGCTAGGTTGTCAAGGTTCGCGCCAAGGATGGTGGAACACCCGGAGGATAAGGCGCGAAGATTCCGGGATGGACTGAAGGCTGACATCCGCGGACAGCTGATACCGGTAAATCTGAAAACTTATGAAGATCTGTATGAGAGAGCTCAGGCCATTGAGCGGGAACAAGTAGATAGGGCAGCCGCCTCTGGATCGCGGTTCGCCCCGGCTAAGGACAACCGCCGCTTTGGGAAGAAACCGATGGCGGGAAACAGGCGGTTTGTCCCACCGATCAAGAGGAACATCGGGAAGCCGAACCTTCAACAGAATAGATTTGGGGCTTGCTTCATATGCGGGAGTTTGGACCATCAAATTAGGACCTGTCCCCAGCGACGCCCCGCGGGACCCCCGATTCAGCAACAACTTCGAATTGGGAACCAGTCTGGGAGTGCTCCGCCAGCTATTATGAGCAGACCGCCGGCACAAGGACGGGTGTATGCAATGGCGCGAAGGGAAGTGGAAAATGCGCCAGGGGTGGTCACAGGTATGGTTTCTCTGTGCCATCATATAGCGTATGCATTGTTCGACCCGGGAGCATCACATTCGTTTATATCTGCTCAGTTTGTTGAATTGACTGGATTAAAGCCTGTTATGTTAGAAGTGCAATTGTGCGTGACTACGCCATTGAAGGATAAGATATGCATATCCCTAGGATGCCCGAATTGTGAGATAGTAGTTGGTGGCGTAGAAAGCAGGATAGACTTAGCAGTGTTACCCATGTATGATTTTGATTTGATTGTGGGCATGGACTGGTTAGTTAAGCAGAATGCCGTAATGGACTGTAGTACCAGGGTGATCCAGTTTAGCCCGGCTGGACATCCTAGATTTGAATTTGTAGGGAGTCGAGGAGGAACCTCGATCCCTTGGGTTTCGTCGGTGGAAGCAACTAAGTTGTTGGACGAGGGCTGTCAAGGTTATTTAGCCAGCGTGGTGGATCCGTCAGCGGGTGAAGTGCGGCTTGAGGAAATACCAGTCGTGTGCAATTTCCCCGATGTCTTTCCTCAGGAATTGCCGGGATTGCCGCCAGAAAGGGAGGTGGAATTCGTTATCGAGTTGGCCCCTGGGACTGAGCCAATCTCGAAGCCGCCCTACAGGATGTCATTGTCAGAGTTGAAGGAATTGAAGGTCCAGATGCAAGAACTACTGGACAAAGGTTTTATCCGACCGAGTGCGTCTCCATGGGGAGCGCCGGTATTATTCGTAAGAAAGAAGGATGGATCGCTAAGGTTGTGTATCGACTACCGGCAGCTAAATCAAGTGACGGTCAAGAATAAGTATCCTCTCCCAAGGATTGACGACCTGTTCGACCAGTTACAAGGAGCGTCGGTGTTTTCTAAGATTGACTTGAGGACAGGGTATCACCAGTTAAGGATCCAAAAGGAGGATATTCCAAAGACAGCATTCAGGACTAGATATGGGCACTATGAGTTCACAGTGATGCCTTTTGGACTGACTAATGCCCCTGCTGCTTTTATGGACTTAATGAACCGGGTATTCAAGGAATTCTTGGACCAGTTCGTCATTGTATTCATAGACGACATTTTAGTGTATTCGAAGAGTTCCGAGGAACACGAGGTGTACTTGGAAAAGGTTCTGCGGACGTTAAGGGAGCATGCACTGTATGCTAAGTTTAGCAAGTGCGAGTTTTGGTTGAACCGAGTAGCATTTCTTGGGCATATAATATCCGGAGAAGGAATCTCCGTGGACCCGGCAAAGATTGAAGCAGTAATGGACTGGCCGAGACCGACGACGGTTACTGAGGTTCGAAGCTTTCTAGGACTGGCAGGTTATTATCGGAGGTTTGTGGAAAGATTTTCAGCGATAGCCACACCGTTGACAAAGTTGCTGAAGAAGGAAACCAAGTTTGAATGGACTGAAAAGTGCGAAGAGAGTTTTCAGGAGCTGAAATAGAGATTGACGACAGCGCCAGTATTGACGATTCCATCAAGACCGGGCGGGTATGAGATTTATAGCGATGCTTCGCTTAAAGGATTGGGATGCGTGCTAATGCAACATGGGAGAGTGGTTGCTTATACATCGCGGCAGTTAAGGCCTCACAAAATGAACTACCCGACCCACGATTTGGAATTGGCAGCAATTATTTTCGCACTTAAAATTTGGAGGCATTACTTATGTGGAGAAAGGTTCCAGATCTACACGGACCATCAGAGTCTCAAGTACCTGTTTTCGCAGAAAGAACTGAATATGAGGCGGAGGCGTTGGATGGAATTGTTGAAAGATTATGACTGCGACATCTTGTACCACCCCGGAAAGGCCAACCGGGTAGCGGATGCCTTGAGCAGGAAATCGAGCATCGCGCAATTGCTGGTTAAAGAGTGGACTTTATTAGAGAGAGCACGGGACTCAGAATTTAAGTTTGAGGTAGGACACCTCTCCGGTTTAATGGCGACATTGAGGATTGAGCCGGAAGTGCAAGCCAAGATCAAGGCGTTGCAGTCTACGGACCTTGAGATTCAGAAAATCTTGAGTATGGATGACACTAAGAGGAAGCCAGACTTTCAGGTGTCCGAGGATGGAATTCTCAGGTTTCGAGGACGATTGTGCGTGCCTGATGATTTGGGGCTCAAGGAAGAGATTTTGTCAGAAGCCCACAGGAGCAATTACAGTATCCACCCGGGCAGCACTAAGATGTACCAGAATCTCCGACAGCACTATTGGTGGAATGGGATAAAAGTGGACGTGGCCAAGCATGTGGCCAAGTGTTTGACTTGCCAACAGGTGAAGGCGCAACACTGCAAGCCTGGTGGGATGTTACAACCGTTGGAAATCCCGGAATGGAAATGGGAACACATTACAATGGACTTTGTAACGGGACTGCCAAGAAGCCAGAGGGGACACGATTCCATCTGGGTGATAGTGGACAGACTGACCAAGTCAGCGCACTTCCTGGCAGTGCGAAAGGACTTCGAGCTAGAAAGGTTGGTAGAATTATACGTACGACAGATAGTTCGTCTTCATGGAGTGCCAGTATCAATTACTTCGGACCGTGATCCCAGATTTACTGCAAATTTTTGGAAAAGTCTGCAATCGGCCATGGGGACTAAGTTGCAATTCAGTACGGCCTATCATCCACAGACGGATGGCCAGTCTGAGAGGACTATTCAGACTTTAGAGGACATGCTGAGAGCGTGTGTGCTAGATTTTCAGGGCAAGTGGGAAGAACAGTTACACTTAGTGGAATTTGCCTACAATAACAGTTTTCAGCAGAGTATCAGAATGGCGTCATTCGAAGCATTATATGGCAGGGCTTGCAGGACACCGTTGTGTTGGGATGAGGTAGGAGAAAGAAGTATAACGGGCCCAGAGTTAGTCCAACAGTCGGTGGAAACAGTGAAAATTATCCGGGAAAGGTTGAGAACAGCACAAAGTCGTCAGAAAAGTTACGCGGACCGAAGGCGTAGACCGTTGGAGTTTCAAGTTGGCGACCATGTGTTTCTCAAGATCTCGCCAATGAGAGGATTGTCTCGGTTTGGCAAGAAAGGAAAGCTGAGTCCCAGGTACATAGGCCCGTTTGAGATTTTGGAAAGGGTTGGAACGTTAGCCTATCGTCTAGCCTTGCCGCCTAATTTGTCACAGGTTCATAACGTCTTCCACGTGTCGATGTTGAGGAAGTACGAACCAGATCCGACCCACGTGCTGAATCATGAAGTAATAGACGTGGACGACAGAGTGTCGTACGTGGAGCAACCAGTGCGAATCGAGGACAGGAAGGAGCAAGTGTTGAGAAACAAGACGATCCCGTTGGTCAAAGTCATTTGGGAACATCACGGGACGGAAGGCGCCACATGGGAAAGCGAGGAAGTGATGCGACACCAATACCCCCAGTTGTTTGAGTAGTCGGGTTGGGATTGTAAATTTCGAGGACGAAATTTTTGTAAGGGGGGAAGAATTGTAACAGTCCGGATTTTGGCCCATTTTTGGGAATTATGAAACGTGTAATTCGTCAGTGCGCTTATAATGAAATTTCGCCCGGGAACTGATCACTCTCGGGTTCTTATTTTTAAAACTAGAAATTTTGCTAGAATCGCACTCGATCGAATTTGGTCGTTAGTTATACCCTGAACTTGGCAGTCAATTTCCGGGAGTTCCAGGACAAAATAAATTGGACGGTGTCGAAATTATTGTGGCCAGTATCGACATTATCAAAATTAGTGAGAAAGTGAATTTTTGGACCGGGTACGAATTTGGACTGATAGACCTCCCTCGTAGTGTGGTTTAAGTTGTTTTATTTCGACCGTGTGCCCTAGAATATTGTTGAGATTTTTCGGGGACTGTTAGATCTTTTTCCCGAATTAAATCGGGACCGATAGGTCGATTTTTTTTGGGTTGGATCGCGTCCATCGGTTCGCGTTTTAAGTTGAAAATTCAATTCTCTCTCTCTCTCTCCCTCGGATTCTCTCTCTCCCGCGCACACCCCCCCGGTCAAGTCACATCTGTCCTCTCTCTCCCCTACCTACTCCCACCTACTCTCCCTCTCTCTCTTTTTCTTTTTCTTTTCTTCTTTTTCTCTCTTTCTCTTCTCTCTCTCCTCTCTTCTTCTCTTCTTCTCCATTCTCGCCCGGAACGCCTCTGCTCCTGGCTTTGCTTCTGCTTCTTCCTCCGCCGCGCCTGACCGCCGCGCTCGGCCGCCGCGTCGCGCACCGCCCAGCTGCCGCCCTGCCAGCCTCCGCCGCGCCGGTCGCCAACCTCCGCCCCGGCAGCCTCACTCTCTCCCTCACGCGCGCGCGACAGTGGACCGTCGCCGCGCCTGGCCGTCGCCCCGTCGTCCCCGCCTGCTCGTCGTCCGCCCCGTCGCCGCCGCGAGGCTGTCCCGACCGCCGCCGTCACAGCCGCCCAGCCTGCTCCCTCCCTCTCTCTCTAACGCACGTGCGCGACAGCAAGCTGTCGCCGCGGCTCACCGAGTCCGACGAGGCCGGCCGCGCCTGACCGTCGTCGTCGCTGCCACCACCGTCCCGACCGTCACCGTCGCCGTCCCTAAGCCGCCGGTCCTTACCTCCCTCTCTCTCTCTCTGTCTCTCTCTCTCTCTCTCTCTTTCTTTGTCTCTCTCTCACCCCGACAGCTTCCCCCTCTCAGCCCGTCGCCGCCGCGCCTGGTCGCCGTCGCCGCCTCGCTGCCATCGCCGGTCGCCGCCTCGGCCAACCAGCCAACCGACCAGCGACCGCCGCCCCGTGCCCGCGCCCAAGCCTTGAACGAGCCGCGCCCTAGCCGTCATTGTCCATTTCGGTGCACTGTTCATCCCGGATCACTGTTCATCGCCGGCGACACTGTTCCGGCGAGGCACTGTTCCGACGAGCACTGTTCCGGCGGGTACTGTTCACCCGAACCCGAATCCGTTCGTCCGGCCCGTTTTAAGCGTCGGACACCCTGTGAGTACAACCCTAAACCCTAATTAGGATAATTTGCATTTCTAGACCGGTTTAGGGATTAATTAGGGTTATTTATGGGTTAATTTAGGGGTTGAATTGTGGAATTGATTAGGGGTTTGATTGTGGCTAATTTGGTGGATTAGTTTGGTAAATTAATGGAGTGGCCCGAGAGGCGTGATTAATGGGCTGGACAGTTGGATTAAATCGGCCCGAATTTGGGATTGTTCGGGTTTAATTTGAGGATTATAATGTGTGCCGTAATTGATTTTTGTGGGGGCCAATTGGAATGACATTTGAGGATTATAATGGAGTATTTGAGAATAATTATCGGCCTAAAATTTGTGGTTTAGTGACTGGCCGCGAATGGACTGGATTGGATTTGATTTGGGCAAGGCACGATTATTTTGAGGTTTAATTGTGCAATTACTGGGATTGGTCGATTGGTGTAATTGACTGGCTAATTAAGCCTCGAGTGTGGTCAATTTGATGGTGTCCTGTCGCGTGTCTAGCGGGACTAGAAATGGAGTAGTTTGGTGGGCCTCGAATATGCGAATGCTTGTTGACCTGGTTATGTGAATTTGTACATGGATGGTGTGCTGATTTGATGCTGTGGCTGACTTAAATTGACTGTCTGACTTGGGCATGTGGATTTATGAATTTGAATATGCCCGGCACAAATTGAGTGTGTTATCTCGTAATTCGCGCATGTGGATGCCTAAGTGTGAGCTTTATGGCCATGGTTGCACATCTCAAGCATTGGCACGGCATTTGCATTTATAAGCGTGCCCGAGTGACATGTGCATTGTGATCACCTAAATTGCCCTGATGCGTTTAACGCGGGGTTCAGATAAAATTGAGGTTGAGAATGTGTGATCACAATAAATCCTGATGCGTATTACGCGGGGTAGTGAACCCGTCCTGAGGCGTGTTACGCGGGACGATGCCTGGTTTACCGGAAAATGTCCGGCCTAATGCGTTTTACGCGGGCTGTGTGTCATGAGTCTGGTTTACCGGAAGATGTCCGGCCTGATGCGTTTTACGCGGGCTGTGTGTCATGAGCCTGGTTTACTGGGAAATGTCCGGCCTGATGCGTTTTACGCGGGCTGTGTGTCATGAGCCTAGTTTACCGGAAGATGTCCGGCCTGATGCGTTTTACGCGGGCTGTGTGGCATGAGCCTGCGGGCTAGAAATCGATCTCGAAGTGTGGACCTGATGCGTTTAACGCGGGTCGGAGGAGAAATTGAGAAATGGCTGTGTGCAAGTGTGCGATATTGCATTGATGAAGCATGAACATGAGTGCGAGCACTAGCATATGCATAACATGCGTTGTGACATAGAAATGCACGTGTATGTGCTGTGATTATATTCTGCCGCGTGGCTGCTTTGGTTGATTTGACGCCTAACCTGCAGGGTCTAGGGAAATTAGATTTAGGCCCGAGGGCCTGAGTCAGCTTGTGTGTATGTTGTGCTGCTTAGTACTTGTCAGGAGGTGCATGTTAGCCTAGTTTAGGTTTAGGGAACTACTCGCTGAGATTTATTCTCACGGTTGTTGTAAAACCGACATTTTCAGATCCCCGGCCTTGAGGATGACAGGTGTCCTGATGCACTTTTTGGGAGAAGAGCCCCAGCTAGTCGTAGTGGCCTTGAATTGTTTTTGATTTTTGGTATTTGGGGCTGTAAATGAATATTGTTTATGATTCTCAGTACTAGTACAAGTGTTGATTTTGGGGAATGCCCTTGGTGATGTATTGATATATGTACGGGTGGTTTTATTTGCTTCCGCATGTGCTGTTTATCTCTATGTTGGGTGTTGGGTCGGCGACGTGTCCTGGGACGTCGCACACAAATCGACCTTTGCGAGGGATGTGGCGCACCGAGAAGTGCGGGGCGTGACATTATTGACTTAAACTTTTGAGTAAATGTAGGATCTACTAAATATATTAACGGGTTCGGAATTGAGCTGAAGTAGGTGGTTCCAACTAAATATTGGGCTATTGCTAATTTTTCAATCTGTGTGACATGATAACAGCAGTAAAATACTTAAAAAGTTCTTTCTTGCTCCATGGTATGATTTTGCTGTCCAGGCGAAGTCCCTTCTCTGACATTGTCAATGGGAGGCTCTTCGCTAAATTCATCATCCCGAGAACTTGCAGATAAATGGAACTGAAGCTAAAGTTCTGTGCCGGGCTGTTCAGCATCTGCTTCCATTTTATCCTCCTCCAACATGAAAAATATGATTTCCTTTAGCCAGTATTCTAAGGATGAGAAAAATGCAGATGTCATCAAATATATCTTTTTCTTGATGCTGGTTTTGCATTTTTGGGAGCGCACAGCAGAAGTCTGATACCTTCATATGGGGAGATAGCCAAGAGAGAGCCCAAGTTCAAGCCCGTCAACATATCCAGTTGAACTCGCTTTCACTCAACACCTTAAAGCTACTCAACACCATATCAATTATCCGATGTGAGACTTCTCTAACACAACCCACACGTGTATCTCAACAATCTCCACCTCACATATAAGCTCAGTATTAGGTTTGCTCACACGTGTATCTCAACAATCTCCCCCTCACGTGTAAGCTCAGTGCTAGGTTTGCTCCCTCTTAATTTAGGTATTCTTCTGCAACAGCTTATCTCAACTTGAATCACCCATGGTCTCTATCTCGCATGACTAGACCAACTGTTAACTTAGGATTGCATCACCCAAGATCTCTATCTCACGTCACCAAACCAATTGTCCATGGTCACTTCTCGCCACGTGATGGCAATTTCCATCGATAATAAGAATTGATTATGAGATTTCTTTGTTGAGATATTTACCAAACACTGGAACAGATTGGGGGCCCACCAATCAACTATCGGCTCTAATACCATTTGTTGGAAGTGCATAGCAGAAGCCCGATACCTTCATCTAGGGAGATAGTCAAGAGGGAGTCCAAGTTCTAGTCCGTCAACATATCTAGTTGAACCCACCTTCACTAAAAAAACTTAAGCCAATGAGTTAAGGGCCAACTAGGATATATTAACTGCTCAACACTACATCAATTATCCGATGTGGGACTTCGCTAACACAACTCACACCTATATCTCAACATGTATTATTCACAAAGATACAACAAACTCGTGGCTGCTATCTGTAAGAAATCACGAGTCTATGCTTATGATGACTTAAATAAAGAAACAATATTTAATTTGCCAATATCTAATGCACCATTACAGATATAGAGCAATACATGAGAAGAGCAGTATTTTTAATTTGCTAAATATGCAGAGGAGATTTTCTATTAAGTAGGATTTACAACTTATGGAAAAAATAACAAAGTATATGAAGACTTACTTTTTGATGATTGGAAAGTAGTCTTAATGTTTGGTCCTTATAGTATTGATTTTGCATAAAACAATGAACTTGACAGACCCGTACGATGCCATGTTTATTGTGAGATTAAATATGAATCCACGTGAGATAAAATTTTAATATGAGCTTAATATGGTTGTCAAGGTCATAAGCCGCGTTGGATTTTCTTATGTGGGTTGAGAAAGATGGATAAACTACTTGAAGATATGCCGCCCACGTGAAACTGACATGCTGCGTCAAATATGTTTGACAAAAAGAAGAACGGCTCACTTATTCTTTCTTAATGTGACTTTGAAATTGCCATTTGAAAGAGAATTCTCCGAGACAATTTGAGAGAGAGAAAAAGAGGGAAGGGTTGTCGTTTTGTTCTCATTGCCAAGTTGTATGCAGAATTTGTCACATTAAACTTTTCCTTTTATTACAAAAGCCATGTACAAACAAAAATTTCATTTTAAAAAAATCACATACGATGAATTATCATAATGTGTTAACGGAGACACTTAAGTGATCGTGTCAACCAAAAAAAAAAAAGACACTTAAGTGATCGTTTATTCGCCGATGTGGCATTCGAGTACTTGCTCAAAAAACTTTAAGTGCCATATGAAAATTATTACATTTTCGATATCCTTTTTCCCCGTTTAATATGAGATTAAATATAAATCTGCATGTAATACAAATTTAATATGAGATTAAATAGCAGATGATGGTTGTCAAGTTCATAAGCTGCGATGAATTTTCTTACGTGGGTTGAGAAAGACATACCTACTCAAAATTATGCAGCCCACGTGAAACGACATGTTGAGCGCAATTCACATCCGTTATTGTTTGAGCGCAATTCACGAGTCCCAAGTCCAATGCCCACCTTCCACCTTCGGTCCTTCTCCACATCATGCTGTCTCCCCATTCCTTTTTGGGATGTTTTTGTTTCGCATAAGATAAATGATTTATAAAAAAAATTTTCTAGAAATAGTCGCTTGTATCACTTATAAAAATCAATAAACGTAAATTTTTTATCATTCATGAAAATATTTAGACAGAATATAATGGATAATGAAAATATTTTTCTTTGACTAATTATTTCTAGTAGTATAAGTGATTATTTTTACGAAAATATTTTCACAGTATTTATCTTTTGTGAAACAAACAAACGATATGGATATGCTTACGATGAAGTCCCCATCATTTTCAAAAGGGAAAAAACCACCAAAAAACTCAAATTTTGCCCCCTGTGATACATTTACCCCGAACTTTTTTTGTGACACCAAAAACCCTAAACTTTGCTATTTGTGACACATTTACCCCAATATATTGTAGCCTAGGGTATTTTAGTCTTTTTTCCCTTTTTCTATTTTTTTTCTATTTTTTTTTCTTTTTTCCGGCGAGGGCGACGGCTGCCCAACGCCGGCGAGCTTCGCCCTCGCCATATTCGGCGAGGGCGAGCCTCGCCGGCGTCGAGTGAGGCTCGCCCTCGCCTGGGCCGGCGAGGCTCGCCCGATGCCGGCGAGGCTCGCCCTCGCCTGGATCTGGCGAGGGCGAGCCTCGCCGGCGTCGGACGAGGCTCGCCCTCGCCTAGGCTGGCGAGGGCGAGCGAGGGTGAGCCTCGCCGGCGTCGGGCGAGGCTCGCCCTCGCTGGCCCAGGCGAGGGCGAGCCTCGCCCTCGCTCGCCCAGAGCCAGATCTGGCGAAGGCCAGGCTCGCCGGTGTCAGGCGGCCCTCGCCTTCACTGGCGAGGTCGCCGGAGACCTCGCCGGCAAGGGCAGCCCCGCCGGAAAAAAGAAAAAAAATAGAAAAAAATAGAAAAAGGGAAAAAGACTAAAATACCCTAGACTACGGTATATTGGGGTAAATGTGTCACAAATAGTAAAGTTTGGGATTTTTGGTGTCACAAAAAAAAGTTCGGGGTAAATGTGTCGCAAAAGGCAAAGTTTGGGATTTTTTGTAGTTGGTTCCCTTTTCAAAATTCTCTATCAAGGAAAGAGGGAAAATGGGACCTGGTAGTCTAGTAGCCTATTTTCCACGAATCTGGCCTGACAACATCAATAAAGGGTTCCGATTTCTTGTATCTCTTGTCATTTGATGTTGATATTTATCAATAAATTAGAACGTGGAATGGAGTCAACTGATATTTTTATAGTTGATAATTCTTGTGGAGGGTAATCAAACTCATCTTCGCAATTAGAATAGTTGATAGAACAATTTATGATTGCAAGAAATTTCTCCTGTCCTTCCAATAAAGGACACAATGCAACAAAAGGGATTTATAACTTGATTGCATTTTTTGAAAGTTATAAGACTCAATTGCACATTCGTGACAAATTTTAGAATTTAATTGCACTTTTTGAAAGTTTTAGAACTCAGTTGTACTTTCGTAATAAATTTTATGGCTTCCGGTACACTTATCCCTTTGATAAAATTGATTCATTCCTCTTCATATGTAATCCAATGACAATTATGCAAGCGTTGAACGTGTACCTCAACAACTGTAATAATAATGGCAAAAAATTTTATTAGCCAAATATAATTTGTGAACATATTGTTAATACTAAATACTGTAAATCTAAAGTACGCTTAAGGATCAACTATAAATCATGATGACTAATTTTCGATCATAGTTAATAAAAATGAATAATCTGATTAATACTAATAACTACTAATTCAAATTCATTTTTTTTAAATCAATTAATTTAATATTCAATTATGATTATAAAAGTGTATCACTGTAATTTACATACATTGATATTAAAATCAATACAAATATGTACAATTTAAAATAAATTATTTTAATTTATTGATATACTCTCATTCAATACCAATCCCACAATATTTTTTACAACCAAATATAAGAATCCCACTTCCGTTTCGACAACTCTCCAAACAAAAAATATTGGAATTATCATTTTATTCAATTCTACTCTTTGCAAATTCCATTGTGGCGTACCGAATAGAACACATTAATAATCACGTGACCTCGTCTTTCCAAAGAAACACGTTATTTGATTTTGGTAAAAGAGGCTCTATTAGTATGCGTCAGTGACGAAGCTAAGATTTAGGCCCAGGAGAGGCCTAAGTCATTTTTGAAATATAGAGCCAACAAAAGTTATTTTTCACTTGAGAGTAGTGAATAAACTTACACTAGTGGTCTGTTTGTTTGAGGGAAAGTATTTTCCTGAAATCCGTTTTCTAGACTTTTACCCGTTTGGTTCGCTAAAAATAATAAGTCAACCGAAAACACTTTCCGGTCAAGGAAGACATTCATGTATAAAATTAGAAAAATGAATTCCCTAATTTAAGAAAGTGAAAACACTTTCCAAAATTGCTCATCTTGAATTTATTACTATTTTGTTTTTTTCTATTTTCTTTTCTTTCTTTTTTTATATTTTTGTTTCTTTCTCCTTCCTCCCACCACCGGTCATTGGCCTCGGCGAATGGCCACAAGCACGGGATGGTGAAATAAACGTATTTTGAAATCATTTTCCAAATGAGATCCAAACACCAGAAAACTTTTTCGATCACATATCACCAAACAAAGGAAAATTAATTATTTTCCAGGAAAATGATTTCCCAAAAAACATTTTCCAAAAATGTTATGTTTTCCGTGAAACCAACGCGGCTTGGGTGCATTCATTTTGCGGAAAATAAGTGATTTGGAAAACATTTTTCAAAAAATGATTGCTTATATTATTGAGAAAAATAAATTAATGGAAACTTTTTTCATTGCCCATGAAAATTGTTCGGCATAGATTGTTATCGATGATGAAAATATATTTCATTAAATTTTTTTCTAAACGATAGAAGCTATCACTTTTCGGAATTTTTTTTCCAAATTACTCATTTTCTCTGAAATGAACGCACCCTAAGTGAACAGAAATAAGTACTTGGACCAGAAAATTTTTTTTTATCTTGGTGACTCTTGAATCGACTTATATTAAATTTTAAAATCTATTCTTTAGCGAGAACTTCTACTAAAATATTCAATTGATGTTGGTTTTCATCGTTATTTAAGTAATAGTTTTGTACGAATGGAAAAGTTTACCTAAACATGTAGATTGCCACATGAGGCGTAGAAATAATGTCAATGAATAATCGCAATTTCTTACAAGAAAAATAATACGTATGAATAAAGAATAAAATAATTGTTAACCCATATTCGGTAACGATCTAAAATAATAAAATGCTAGATAAACTCTCTAATAAGGCATGACAAATCCAATTTGAATTCAATTATTCGATTTGCTTCTTTTAGATAGTATAAAATACTTTTTCTCTTAACTTCAAAATCAATTTTGTGAAGGTTTGATATAGAAAACAATTGTTCTAGCTATTACTATTTTAATCCATGCAAAACTAGAAAACAGAGCACGCACACTATACGTGAGCAATAAAAAAGGAATAAACTAATCCTTTTCCTATATTTAAAGGAAGAAAATCCATCGGAGCCCTTTTATAAAGATCAAAATTTCATTATTTTCTTAACAGTTTACGTCTTTGACCTTTGAATACAATCTCTAATTGCAATTCAATTTAGGTAAATTGATATTGATTTTGATCGATTCTTTTTAAAAAATTAATGATTTTTCCTTTTTATTTTGGCCGGGGGGGGTGGCGATTTACTTTTAGTTGATTTTTTTCCTATATATCTATGGAGCTTATATACAAATTTTTTGGGACGGGGTGGTCAGCCCGTTTGTGTTTACAATATTCCGAAACTTGATAGTTGATAGGTTAATATTCTATCTACAAATCTTTCTGAGTAGACCTTTTGTATCAAATGTGACAGCCAAGGTGAACTCATAAGATTAATCGTTGCTGAAGTTTTGATGAAGCTGGATAAAAGAGACAAAAATCTGCCCCATCATTTAGTCGAAATTCTTGATCGTGTTGAAGATGTTATACGCCTGTTAGATGAAGGTTCTCTTGATGTAGGTTATCTAGTGATCAATAGTATGGGGGCATCGGTAAGACAACTTGTCACGCCCCGTACCCCACTGGAACGCAATATCCTGTCACGGTCGATTATGGTGCAACGCTCCCAGGAAGCGTCACCGACCCAATGCCCACACAAAGATCAAGCACAAGCGGAAGCACGTATATAAATAAATATATACACCCGAACAATAAAACACATGAGGCCAAGGATAGCACAACCAAGCACTCAAGACTTTATATTATTAACATAAAAACCTTTTTACAATATATTCACTACAACCAAAAGGAAACACCAACAGTTGACAAAAACCAAACAGCCACTTCTCCATTCTGCTCCGTCTCCACGGGGGTGCAAGCTCAACGACGGTTGGATAAAATGCAGTATTCCAAAAAGGGGTGGTGACCTCGGCATCCTACTGCTGGGGGTCTGAAATATTTCGATTTACAACAACCGTGAGACGAATCTCAGTGAGTTTAATCCCTAAACCTAGGCTAGGCTAACATGCAATCTCCTGATCGGAAAATAAATACTTAAATCACCAATCAATACCAACCAAGTCATTCTTAGACCCTGCAGGTTAGACAGATCAATATATAATATTCACAGTACATACGTGGCACTCATAATCACATATATGCCAATCACATGCTTATGCACTAATTCTCACATTCTTGCATGCTAGTCAATGCATGATCATGTATGCAAATGTCATGGACTTGACACGTGCAATTTCCGGCCCACTGGCCCACACTGACACACTGGCACACTGCCCAATTTATTATTATTACAACTCGAGTCCTCAATTTTTCACGGCTCGGTGCGTCTAGCCTGCTTCAAAGTGCATGAGGCGCAGCAACCGATCTGGCCCAGTGTCTCTAGCCTGCTTCAAAGTGCATGAGACGCAACACTGTTCTCCTTGCGAACCAGAGCTTGCTTCAAAGTGCATGAGGATGGTCGCCTTTCGGACGTACCGGGCATCGTCCTGCTTCAAAGTGCATGAGGACGGTATCGACTCGAAGGTCACGACCCGTTGATCCTTAGATGATCACACAATTCATTATTATCTGGACCCAGCGTATGACGCTTTAGGGTAATTTAGGTGATCACGCACTCATGGCAGGCACGCATTCTCGCACAATTTCACCACATGCCACACTCTAGGCATACATAATGCGTGTCCATGTTATGCAATGCAATGCACCATGAGCACCAATAAAATTCAATCACAACCAAGCACAATGTATGTACAACCAATCAACCCGAACACACCCGGTAATTTTCTAATAGGCTCCTAAATTGATCAATTAATTCAATTTCTCATCCCAATAATTCCTCAATAATTTAGCACAATTTTCCCGACAATAATTTCTAGCAGTCAATCCTCAATCCAGTCTAAAATTCACACTGATACTATCTAAGCCAGTCCAGAAAAACGCATTATCAGTCCTAATCCAAGTTTAGGAATTTTACTCACCTAATCAAGGGTCACGACGATGGGGAATGGCGGTCGATCACTGGTGAACAGTGAAACCGACAGCAGAATTCCCGGCGACGACGGTACGGACGTGAATAGTACCCTGTGAACAGTAACCCCGTGAACAGTAACTTGTGAACAGTACGGGTGAACAGTACTTCGTACGGACTTCACAGAACGGCCGAAAAAAGGTGGCCGGCGACGACCGAGATGTATACGACGGCGTGAACAGTAAATCCGTACGGACGTGAACAGTACTTCCGTACGGACACTGTACGGACATGGTGCGCCGGCGACGTATGAGGATGCTGGTGGCCCGGGTGTCGACGGTTCGGCGATCGGAGCTCCGGCGAAGCTCCGGAGACACTGTTTGTAAAAATTGGAAAATGTGAAAAACAGTAAAAACAGAGAAAAAACAGTGCTGTTTTGGACCAAAACCTGGGCTGTTGAGGCTGCGCGAAGGGGGAAACAGTTGCTGGTGATGCTGTCTCGGCGGGGGAGGCTCCGGCCGGTACTGTTCCGGCGTGAACAGTACCGAATTTGACAGAAAACGCCCAAAACCAGCAGAAACGGAAGAGAAAAAATGGAGAGAAAATTCTGAGGAGCTGGTCTGCTGCGTGAGAGTGAGAGAGGAGAGAGAGAGAGAGTTTATCTTGGTCAAACATTTTTGACTAGGGGTGCCAAGTGTCAAATTTAGACAAAATGCCCAAAATACCCCTAGATACTTGGTTTATACACATCCTTATCCATAAAGGAAGGGGTAAAAGGGTCCATTGTCTTCAAAAATTACAGCAGATATTTATCCACAATTTTCCCAAATTTTTCCAAAATTTTCGGACCAAAAATTAGCCCAGGGGTAAAATTGTCATTTTTCCGGTCCCGGGGCGAAATTCCAATTTTTACATATACGCGTTCCATATATGCGTGGCCAATATAATATGACTTCGGAATCGCGAAATTCACTTTTTAAGCCCTCGAAAATCAACTGCGAAGTTCCGGGAATAAAATAATATTATTTTTCCAATTTTTGTCGAAATTCCACTTTTTGTCCGAAACGACTCCCGGTATGCGTGGCCACTCAAAAATGGTGTCGGCCTCGAAAAATAACTTCAAACGGCCTCAGAATTAAATACCGGCACCCACATGGGCAAAACCGTAATTTTTCACCCCCGGACCGAAATTCCAATTTTTACTCATACTAACCCCAAATGTGCGTGGCCAGCGTAATATGACGTCAGATTTCCAAAAATAGTCTCTTAAGCCTTCGAAAATCGACATCGAAATCCGGGCCCAATTTCGTGAATAAAACTCGCTAAACTTTCAGTTTCAGGGTCTCTTACTAACGGGCGGCTGTTTAGAAGTTACGCGTATCGACCTAGGGTTATCCGTGTCGTAACGGTCTCGATCATTGAAAGAATGAGAAATTATTACTAGTTCCAGAGGTCACAATCGTTAGGTTCAGGTTCAGGACTGATTGGCCACGTGTACTTTCGGTCTTGCAGAATCACCTGCGTCCCTATTATACATCGTTGGCCTTGGCCAAACTCAATCCATTACCCTTTTCTACGATCGGCCCATGTTGGCCTAGAATATTCCCTCCGCGTCTCTCGTGATCGGTGTCCGTTTCACGATAGGGTCCCCGGTCCACGTACCGTTTTCTAGTTAGCCATGCCCCATTGGTCAGTATCCCGAGAGTGATCAGCTCTGGACGAGACTAGCTAAAATGAAATGCGAATTAATATCAATTTTATTGATCCCGTAAATTACATCAAAATTCGGGCTGTTACAATTCTTCCCCCCTTACAAAAATTTCGTCCTTGAAATTTGCAATCTACCATTGTCTACTCAAACAACTGAGGGTGTTGACGTCTCATAGCTTCTTCACTTTCCCACGTGGCACCTTCTGTTCCATGATGTTCCCAGACCACCTTGACCATAGGGATCGTCTTGTTTCTCAGCACACGCTCTTTTCTATCCTCGATCCTGACTGGTCTTTCTACATACGAAACTTTATCGTCTACTTCTATCTCCTCGTACCTCAGAATGTGAGTCGGGTCTGGTTCATACTTCCTTAACATCGACACGTGGAAAACGTTATGTACTTGAGACAGATTAGGCGGCAAAGCAAGTCGATAAGCCATATCTCCAATCTTTTCCAAAATTTCAAATGGCCCGACATATCTAGGACTCAGTTTTTCCCTTCTTGCCGAATCTAGATAATCCCTTCATAGGCGACACCTTAAGAAACACATGATCTCCAACCTGAAACTCTAAAGGTCGTCGTCTTCGATTGGCATAACTTTTCTGACGGCTCTGCGCCGTTCTGAGTCTGTCTCGAATGACCTCAACTGCCTCAACGGTCTGCTGTATCAACTCTGGATCTGTAATCCTCCGTTCACATACTTCATCCCAACATACTGGCGTCCTGCACGCCCTACCATATAAAGCTTCAAACGGTGCCATCTGTATGCTCTGCTGATAGCTGTTGTTATAAGCAAACTCTACCAAGTGTAACTGTTCCTCCCATTTGCCTTGGAAATCTATCACACAAGCTCTCAGCATGTCCTCTAAAGTTTGAATGGTCCTTTCAGACTGATCGTCTGTCTGTGGATGATATGCCGTACTGAACTGTAACTTCGTTCCTAAGGCCGCTTGCAAACTTTTCCAGAAATTGGCCGTAAATCTCGGATCACGATCCGAAGTGATCGTTACTGGTACTCCATGCAACCTCACGATCTGCCTCACATACAAGTTCGCATATCTTTCTAACTCAAAGTCTTTCCGTACTGCTAGAAAGTGAGCTGACTTAGTCAGTCTATCCACTATTACCCAGATTGAGTCATGTCCTCTCTGACTTCTTGGCAGTCCCGTCACGAAATCCATCGTAATATGTTCCCATTTCCACTCTGGGATTTCTAATGGTCTCAACAATCCTCCAGGCTTACAATGATGTGCCTTTACTTGTTGGCACGTCAAACACTTAGTTATGTGCCTGGTCACATCCGCCTTCATTCCATTCCACCAGTAGTGTTGTCTTAAATTCTGATACATCTTCGTACTTCCCGGGTGGATACTGTAGTTGCTCCTATGAGCCTCCGACAAGATTTCTTCCTTTAGCTTTACATCATCTGGTACACAAAGTCGCCCTCTAAACTTCAGAACTCCATCCTCGGACAGTTGAAAGTCTGGTTTCCTCTCAGCTGCATCCATCTCGATAATCTTTTGGATTTCTCGATCCGTAGTCTGTAGTTCCTTGATCTTGACTTGAATTTCTGGCTCAATCCTCAAGGCGGCTAGTAGATTCGACACTTGACTCATCTCGAACTTGAACTCAGAATCCCTGAGTCTTTCCAACAGGGTCCACTCCTTGACCATTAGGTGCGCTAGACTAGACTTCCGACTCAAGGCATCTGCCACTCGATTGGCCTTGCCAGGATGATACATAATGTCGCAATCATAATCCTTCAAAAGCTCCATCCATCGACGCTGCTTCATGTTCAACTCTTTCTGCGAAAATAGGTACTTGAGGCTTTGATGATCAGTATAAATCTGGAACTTCTCCCCACATAAGTAGTGCCTCCAGATCTTAAGTGCAAACACTATAGCAGCTAATTCCAAGTCATGCGTCGGGTAATTCATCTCATGCGGTCTCAATTGACGCGACGCATATGCGACCACTTTTCCATGCTGCATCAGCACACAGCCCAATCCTCTTAGCGAAGCATCGCTATAAATCTCAAATCCTCCTGGGCCCGATGGGATGGTCAATACAGGAGCAATCGTTAACCGGTGTTTCAATTCCTGAAAGCTCCTTTCACACTTGTCATCCCACTCAAACTTCACATCCTTCTTAAGTAGCCTTGTCATTGGCATGGCTATTGATGAAAATCCTTCTACGAATCGTCTGTAATAACCAGCCAATCCTAGAAAACTTCGAATCTCAGTTACTGACGTCGGTCTAGGCCACTTGGTAACTACTTCAATCTTAACTGGATCCACAGAAATCCCATCTCCAGAAACGATGTGTCCAAGAAATCCTACTCTGCTGAGCCAGAACTCACACTTGCTGAACTTAGCATATAATGCATGCTCTCTCAAGGTCCGTAGTACCTCAGTCAAGTGTACCTCATGCTCCTCGGGACTCCTGGAATACACTAGTATATCGTCAATAAAGACTATCACAAACTGGTCCAGGAATTCCTTGAACACACGATTCATCAAATCCATGAAAGCGGCTGGGGCATTCGTCAGTCCGAAGGGCATGACCGTAAATTCATAATGCCCGTATCGAGTTCTAAAAGCAGTCTTGAGGATATCCTCATTTCTGATTCTTAGCTGATGGTACCCGGTCCTCAAATCTATTTTGGAAAACACTGAGGCCCCTTGCAACTGATCAAACAGATCATCAATCCTCGGTAGTGGATACTTATTCTTCACTGTCACTTGGTTCAACTGTCGATAATCTATACATAACCTCAGAGTTCCATCTTTCTTTTTGACAAACAGAACTGGCGCTCCCCACGGGGATGCACTAGGGCGAATAAAACCTTTGTCCAGTAATTCCTGTATCTGAACCTTTAACTCTTTCAATTCTGATAAGGACATCCTATACGGCGCTTTCAAAATCGGCTCTGTTCCTGGTGCCAATTCAATCACAAACTCCACCTCTTGCTCGGGCGATAAACCCGGCAATTCCTCAGGAAATACATCGGGAAAATTACTTATTACAGGTATATCTTCCAACTTAGGTTCCACAACTGTTGGATCCATAACATTGACCAAATATCCTTCACACCCTTCATTCAACAGCTTACTCACCTCAAGCGAGGAAATCCAAGGGATCGAGGTTCCTCCTCGATTTCCCTGAAATACAAAACTAGGGCGTCCATATAGATTAAATTGGATCGTCCTATCGCTGCAATCCACTACAGCTTTCTGTTGGACTAACCAGTCCATTCCAATAATCACATCAAAATCGAACATGGCTATTACTACCAAGTCGATACTCTCTTCTCTACCTCCAATAATTATCTTACAGCTAAAACATCCAAAAGAAACTAGCAACCTATCATTCATAGGCATCGACACGCTAAGCACATGCTCAAGCAGCACTGGTTTCATACCAACCAACTCAACAAATTGCTCTGAAACGAATGAATGGGTTGCCCCCGGATCAAATAGTGCATACGTGGCATGATCACATAAAGAAATCGTACCTGTGACCACGCCCGGCGCATTCTCAGATTCCTTGCGCGCCATTGCAGAAATCCTTCCTTGGGCTGATGGTCGTCCCTGATTAGCCGGTGGGGGAGGTCCGGCTTGATTTCCAACTCGTGGTGGCGGTACTCTGGACGGTCCGGATGGCTGCATTTGCGGGCAATCGCGAATCTGATGTCCCATACTCCCACACTTAAAACACGCCCCATATCTACCCAACGGGGGATTTGGTTTTCCAATGTTCTGTCTAGCTGGTGGAACGAATCGCCTATTTCCCGTCATAGGCCTCTTTCCCAAATGGCGATTATCTCTATTCTGAGCAAACCGCGATCCTGAAGCGACTGCCCTTTCCTGCTGATCCCGTTCTATGATCTGCGCCCGTCTATGCATTTCGCCGTACTCTTTGATATCATGGGACAAAATTAAACTCCGAAGATCCGGCTTCAGTCCATCCCGAAATCTCCGTGCTCTGTCCCTCGGATTCTCCACCATGGTCGGTGCAAACTTAGCTAATCTTGCGAACTCCACCTCATATTGATCAACAGTCATTTGTCCCTGGCGCAAGCGCATAAATTTCATCAACTTCTTTTCTTGCGCATTCTCTGAGAAATATTTTTCATAGAAATTCTCCACAAACACAGCCCAAGTTGGGGCTGTTCCTACTGGAAACACTCTATTCTCCACGGCATTCCACCAATCATTCGCACCTTCTTGGAGCTGATAAACCGCCAGTGTCACCTTTTCTTCATCAGTGCACCCCAAAACTTTGAAGGTTTTCTCCAATTCCTCTATCCATCTTGGCGCAGCCTCGGGGTCACCACGGCCATGGAATTTGGGCGGCTTCAATTTCATGAACTGTTCTACTAATTGGGGCATTTGTTTAACCCCGGCTGGCTGAGCCTGACCAGCATTAGCTTGATTCTCTTCTACCGCAGCAGTAGCTGCATTATCTCGCCCTTGAGCCTGCCTGTCCAATACGTTCCCGATCCTTTCTAATACCCGTAAAACTCCTTCCATACGTGGATCTTCTGCATGTCTCACATCAACTCGGGGGTCTACGGCAGCTCCTACATTAACTCCTAGGTTGTCCACTGCTCTCACTCGAGCACGACCTCTACCTCTAGATCCTCTTCCTGCACCTCTTCTGGGAGCTCTTCCTATACCTCTCCCCTCGCTGCTCATCTTGGCCACTCGATTCTACAACTACCTGCTATAATTCCACTAAGGAATTAAAGACTTAAACAAATCTATCCCAGTCTAAGTCCTAGGCAGGTATTAAACAACAATCAAACAATCCATATGCGGCTTAACAATTATCCAATACATCACCCAAGGGGTTCGTATACTCACCTCGGGTCCTGCCGCACCTGCACTTACGGGTCACACAATCACAATTCAATACAATCACAACTATCAGGAGATGCATGTAGCACGCGAGGTCACCCTACTGGCTACCCAGGGTCTCATCGCTCCTTATCACTCCAGGCTTCGACCTAATTGGACCGAGCTAACCTTGCTCTGATACCAATTCATTAGGGGATGTCACGCCCCGTACCCCACTGGAACGCAATATCCCGTCACGGTTGATTATGGTGCAACGCTCCCAGGAAGCGTCACCGACCCAATGCCCACACAAAGATCAAGCACAAGCGGAAGCACGTATATAAATAAATATATACACCCGGACAATAAAACACATGAGGCCAAGGATAGCACAACCAAGCACTCAAGACTTTATATTATTAACATAAAAACCTTTTTACAATATATTCACTACAACCAAAAGGAAACACCAACAGCTGACAAAAACCAAATAGCCACTTCTCCATTCTGCTCCGTCTCCACGGGGGTGCAAGCTCAACGACGGTTGGATAAAATGCAGTATTCCAAAAAGGGGTGGTGACCTCGGCATCCTACTGCTGGGGGTCTGAAATATTTCGGTTTACAACAACCGTGAGATGAATCTCAGTGAGTTTAACCCCTAAACCTAGGCTAGGCTAACATGCAATCTCCTGATCGGAAAATAAATACTTAAATCACCAATCAATACCAACCAAGTCATTCTTAGACCCTGCAGGTTAGACAGATCAATGTATAATATTCACAGTACATACGTGGCACTCATAATCACATATATGCCAATCACATGCTTATGCACTGATTCTCACATTCTCGCATGCCAGTCAATGCATGATCATGTATGCAAATGTCATGGACTTGACACGTGCAATTTCCGGCCCACTAGCCCACACTGGCACACTGGCACACTGCCCAATTTATTATTATTACGACTCGAGTCCTCAATTTTTCACGGCCCGGTGCGTCTAGCCTGCTTCAAAGTGCATGAGGCGCAATACTGTTCTCCTTACAAACCAGAGCCTGCTTCAAAGTGCATGAGGATGGTCGCCTTCCGGACGTACCGGGCATCGTTCTGCTTCAAAGTGCATGAGGACGGTATCGACCCGAAGGTCACGACCCGTAGGTCCTTAGGTGATCACACAATTCATTATTATCTGGACCCAGCGTATAACGCTTCAGGGTAATTTAGGTGATCACGCACTCATGGCAGGCACGCATTCTCGCACAATTTCACCACATGCCACACTCTAGGCATACATAATGCGTGTCCATGTTATGCAATGCAATGCACCATGAGCACCAATAAAATCTAATCACAACCAAGCACAATGTATGTACAACCAATCAACCCGGACACACCCGGTAATTTTCTAATAGGCTCCTAAATTGATCAATTAATTCAATTTCTCATCCCAATAATTCCTCAATAATTTAGCACAATTTTCCCGACAATAATTTCTAGCAGTCAATCCTCAATCCAGTCTAAAATTCATACTGATACTATCTAAGCCAGTCCAGAAAAACGCATTATCAGTCTTAATCCAAGTTTAGGAATTTTACTCACCTAATCAAGGGTCACGACGATGGGGAATGGCGGTCGATCACTGGTGAACAGTGAAACCGACGGCAGAATTCCCGGCGACGACGGTACGGACGTGAATAGTACCCTGTGAACAGTAACCCCGTGAACAGTAACTTGTGAACAGTACTTGTGATCAGTACGGGTGAACAGTACTTCGTATGGACTTCACAGAACGGCCGGAAAAAGGTGGCCGGTGACTTGCCGGCGACGACCGAGATGTATACGACGGCGTGAACAGTAAATCCGTACGGACGTGAACAGTACTTCCGTACGGACACTGTACGGACATGGTGCGCCGGCGACGTATGAGGATGCTGGTGGCCCGGGTGTCGACGGTTCGGCGATCGGAGCTCCGGCGAAGCTCCGGAGACACTGTTTGTAAAAACTGGAAAATGTGAAAAACAGTAAAAACAGAGAAAAAACAGTGCTGTTTTGGACCAAAACCTGGGCTGTTGAGGCTGCGCGAAGGGGGAAACAGTTGCTGGTGATGCTGTCTCGGCGGGGGAGGCTCCGGCCGGTACTGTTCCGGCGTGAACAGTACCGAATTTGACAGAAAACGCCCAAAACCAGCAGAAACGGAAGAGAAAAAATGGAGAGAAAATTCTGAGGAGCTGGTCTGCTGCGTGAGAGTGAGAGAGGAGAGAGAGAGAGTTTATCTTGGTCAAACATTTTTGACTAGGGGTGCCAAGTGTCAAATTTAGACAAAATGCCCAAAATACCCCTAGATACTTGGTTTATACACATCCTTATCCATAAAGGAAGGGGTAAAAGGGTCCATTGTCTTCAAAAATTACAGCAGATATTTATCCACAATTTTCCCAAATTTTTCCAAAATTTTCGGACCAAAAATTAGCCCAGGGGTAAAATTGTCATTTTTCCGGTCCCGGGGCGAAATTTCAATTTTTACATATACGCGTTCTATATATGCGTGGCCAACATAACATGGCGTCGGAATCGCGAAATTCACTTTTTAAGCCCTCGAAAATCGATTGCGAAGTTCCGGGAATAAAATAATATTATTTTTCCAATTTTTGTCGAAATTCCACTTTTTGTCCGAAACGACTCCCGGTATGCGTGGCCACTCAAAAATTGTGTCGGCCTCGAAAAATAACCTCAAACGGCCTCAGAATTAAATACCGGCACCCACATGGGCAAAACCGTAATTTTTCACCCCCGGACCGAAATTCCAATTTTTACTTGTACTAACCCCAAATGTGCCTGGCCAGCGTAATATGACGTCAGATTTCCAAAAATAGTCTCTTAAGCCTTCGAAAATCGACATCGAAATCCGGGCCCAATTTCGTGAATAAAACTCGCTAAACTTTCAGTTTCAGGGTCTCTTACTAACGGGCGGCTGTTTAGAAGTTACGCGTATCGACCTAGGGTTATCCGTGTCGTAACGGTCTCGATCATTGAGAGAATGAGAAATTATTACTAGTTCCAGAGGTCACAATCGTTAGGTTCAGGTTCAGGACTGGTTGGCCACGTGTACTTTCGGTCTTGCAGAATCACCTGCGTCCCTATTATACATCGTTGGCCTTGGCCAAACTCAATCCATTACCCTTTTCTACGATCGGCCCATGTTGGCCTAGAATATTCCCTCTGCGTCTCTCGTGATCGGTGTCCGTTTCACGATAGGGTCCCTGGTCCACGTACCGTTTTCTAGTTAGCCATGCCCCATTGGTCAGTATCCCGAGAGTGATCAGCTCTGGGCGAGACTGGCTAAAATGAAATGCAAATTAATATCAATTTTATTGATCCCGAAAATTACATCAAAATTCGGGCTGTTACACAACTCTTGCCAAGGTTGTCTTTAACCAAATTTATATTCGATTTTGCATAAAACAATGAACTTGACAGACCCGTACGATGCTATGTTTATTGTGAGATTAAATATGAATCCACGTGAGATAAAATTTTAATATGAGCTTAATATGGTTGTCAAGGTCATAAGCCGCGTTGGATTTTCTTATGTGGGTTGAGAAAGATGGATAAACTACTTGAAGATATGCCGCCCACGTGAAACTGACATGTTGCGTCAAATATGTTTGACAAAAAGAAGTACGGCTCACTTATTCTTTCTTAATGTGACTTTGAAATTGCCATTTGAAAGAGAATTCTCGGAGACAATTTGAGAGAGAGAGAGAAAAAGAGGGAAGGGTTGTCGTTTTGTTCTCGTTGCCAAGTTGTATGCAGAATTTGTCACATTAAACTTTTCCTTTTATTACAAAAGCCATGTACAAACAAAAATTTCATTTTAAAAAAATCACATACGATGAATTATCAAAATTTGCTAGCGGAGACACTTAAGTGATCGTTTATCCGCCGATGTGGCACTTGAGTGCTTGCTCAAAAAACTTTAAGCGCCATATGAAAATTATTACATTTTCAATATCCTTTTCCCCATTTAATATGAGATTAAATATAAATCTGCATGTAATACAAATTTAATATGAGATTAAATAGCAGAGGATGGCTGTCAAGTTCATAAGCTGCGATGAATTTTCTTACATGGGTTGAGAAAGACATACCTACTCAAAATTATGCAGCCCACGTGAAACGACATGTTGAGCGCAATTCACATCCGTTATTGTTTGAGCGCAATTCACGAGTCCCAAGTCCAATTCCCACCTTCCACCTTCGATCCTTCTCCACATCATGCTGTCTCCCCATTCCTTTTTGGGATGTTTTTGTTTCGCGGAAGATAAATGATTTATAAAAAAAACTTTTAGAAATGGTCGCTTGTATCACTTATAAAAAACAATAAACGTAATTTTTTTATCATTCATGAAAATATTTAGACAGAATATAATGAATAATGAAAATATTTTTCTTTGACTAATTATTTTTAATAATATAAGCGATTATTTTTACGAAAATATTTTCAAAGTATTTATCTTTTGTGAAACAAACAAACGATATGGATATGCTTACGATGAAGTCCCCATCATTTTCAAAATTCTCTATCGAGGAAAGAGGGAAAATGGGACCTGGTAGTCTAGTAGCCTATTTTCCACAAATCTGGCCCTACAACATCAATAAAGGGTTCCGATTTCTTGTATCTCGTGTCATTTGATGTTGATATTTATCACTAAATTAGAACGTGGAATGTAGTCAACTGATATTTTTATAGTTGATAATTCTTGTGGAGGGTAATCAAACTCATCTTCGCAATTAGAATAGTTGATAGAACAATATTTATGATTGCAAGAAATTTCTCCTGTCCTTCCAATAAAGGACACAATGCAACAAAAGGAGTTTATAACTTGATTGCATTTTTTGAAAGTTATAAGACTCAATTGCACATTCGTGATAAATTTTAGAATTTAATTGCACTTTTTGAAAGTTTTAGAACTCAGTTGTACTTTCGTAATAAATTTTATGGCTTCCGGTACACTTATCCCTTTGATAAAATTGATTCATTCCTCTTCATATGTAATCCAATGACAATTATGCAAGCGTTGAACGTGTACCTCAACAACTGTAATAATAATGGCAAAAAATTTTATTAGCCAAATATAATTTGTGAACATATTGTTAATACTAAATACTGTAAATCTAAAGTACGCTTAAGGATCAACTATAAATCATGATGACTAATTTTCGATCATAGTTAATAAAAATGAATAATCTGATTAATACTAATAACTACTAATTCAAATTCATTTTTTTAAAATCAATTAATTTAATATTCAATTATGATTATAAAAGTGTATCACTGTAATTTACATACATTGATATTAAAATCAATACAAATATGTACAATTTACAATAAATTATTTTAATTTATTGATATACTCTCATTCAATACCAATCCCACAATATTTTTTACAACCAAATATAAGAATCCCACTTCCGTTTCGACAACTCTCCAAACAAAAAATATTGGAATTATCATTTTATTCAATTCTACTCTTTGCAAATTCCATTGTGGCGTACCGAATAGAACACATTAATAATCACGTGACCTCGTCTTTCCAAAGAAACACGTTATTTGATTTTGGTAAAAGAGGCTCTATTAGTATGCGTCAGTGACGAAGCTAAGATTTAGGCCCAGGAGAGGCCTAAGTCATTTTTGAAATATAGAGCCAACAAAAGTTATTTTTCACTTGAGAGTAGTGAATAAACTTACACTAATGGTCTGTTTGTTTGAGGGAAAGTATTTTCCTGAAATCCGTTTTCTAGACTTTTACCCGTTTGGTTCGCTAAAAATAATAAGTCAACCTAAAACACTTTCCGGTAAAGGAAGACATTCATGTATAAAATTAGAAAAATGAATTCCCTAATATAAGAAGGTGAAAACACTTTCCAAAATTGCTCATCTTGAATTTATTACTATTTTGGTTTTTCTTTTTTCTTTTCTTTCTTTTTTTTATATTTTTGTTTCTTTCTCCTTCCTCCCACCACCGGTCACTGGCCTCGGCGAATGGCCACAAGCACGGGATGGTGAAATAAACGTATTTTGAAATCATTTTCCAAATGGGATCCAAACATCAAAAAACTTTTTCGATCACATATCACCAAACAAAGGAAAATTAATTATTTTCCAGGAAAATGATTTCCCAAAAAACATTTTCCAAAAACGTTATGTTTTCCGTGAAACCAACGCAGCTTGTGTGCATTCATTTTGCGGAAAATAAGTAATTCGGAAAACATTTTTCAAAAAATGATTGCTTATATTATTGAGAAAAAAAAATTAATGGAAACTTTTTTCATTGCCCATGAAAATTGTTCAGGATAGATTGTTATCGATGATGAAAATATTTTTCATTAAATTTTTTTCTAAACGATAGAAGCTATCACTTTTCGGAATTTTTTTTTCCAAATTACTCATTTTCTCTGAAATGAACGCACCCTAAGTGAACAGAAATAAGTACTTGGACCAGAAATTTTTTTTTTTATCTTGGTGACTCTTGAATCGACTTATATTAAATTTTAAAATCTATTCTTTAGCGAGAACTTCTACTAAAATATTCAATTGATGTTGGTTTTCATCGTTATTTAAGTAATAGTTTTGTACGAATGGAAAAGTTTACCTAAACATGTAGATTGCCACATGAGGCGTAGAAATAATGTCAATGAATAATCGCAATTTCTTACAAGAAAAATAATACGTATGAATAAAGAATAAAATAATTGTTAACCCATATTCGGTAACGATCTAAAATAATAAAATGCTAGATAAACTCTCTAATAAGGCATGACAAATCCAATTTGAATTCAATTATTCGATTTGCTTCTTTTAGATACTATAAAATACTTTTTCTCTTAACTTCAAAATCAATTTTGTGGAGGTTTGATATAGAAAACAATTGTTCTAGCTATTACTATTTTAATCCATGCAAAACTAGAAAACAGAGCACGCACTATACGTGAGCAATAAAAAAGGAATAAACTAATCCTTTTCCTATATTTAAAGGAAGAAAATCCATAGGAGCCCTTTTATAAAGTTCAAAATTTCATTATTTTCTTAACAGTTTACGTTTTTGACCTTTGAATACAATCTCTAATTGCAATTCAATTTAGGTAAATTGATATTGATTTTGATCGATTCTTTTTAAAAAATTAATGATTTTTCCTTTTTATTTTAGCCGGGGGGGTGATTTACTTATAGTTGATTTTTTTTCCTATATATCTATGGAGCTTATATACAAATTTTTTGGGATGGGGTGGTCGGCCTGTTTGTGTTTACAATATTCTGAAACTTGATAGTTGATAGGTTAATATTCTATCTACGAATCTTTCTGAGTAGACCTTTTGTATCAAATGTGACAGCCAAGGTGAACTCATAAGATTAATCGTTGCTGAAGTTTTGATGAAGCTGGATAAAAGAGACAAAAATCTGCCCCATCATTTAGTCGAAATTCTTGATCGTGTTGAAGATGTTATACACCTGTTAGATGAAGGTTCTCTTGATGTAGGTTATCTAGTGATCAATAGTATGGGGGCATCAGTAAGACAACTCTTGCCAAGGTTGTCTTTAACCAAATTTATAGTCGATTTCATGGGTGTAGGTTTCTTTCGGACGTACAAGAAGCTTCAAAGGGTAGCAATGTCATTCATTGGCAGAAACAAGTTATATGGATTATAGCAAGTTATATGGATTAATGTTTACCTTTTTTTAAGTTCCATTTCAAGTTTGATATGAGATATTTGTAGATAGTAGAAAGCGCAAAAGCTCTTCTCCTTTGATTCACTTGCTTTAAGGGGGAGACTTAAGTATGGTTGAAAGCACTTCGTGCCTTACTTTGCCTCAATTTTTTCAGTTTTCTTTTCGCTCCCCATTTCTTTATTTCATTGTCTCCTTTCATTCGTTTTTCTTACTGTCTCCCATTTTTCATTCACTTACATTTGTTTTTCTTATCTATTTCCAGAGAACTACTTTCGTTTTTAACAAATTCAAAGTTATGGGCACGCCACCAAAAGATCTCGGTTCAGGGAACGACAAAAACTCCTCTTTTGTAAAATCAAAACATAGATACAAATCCCAGTCTTATATATCAGGATTGGGAATGAATTGTAACACTCCAAATCGCTAGTCAAATTGTAACGACCCGGTTCGACGAGGGCGGGAAGTGGTCGCCGGGGTCCGAGGACCTGGACAAGGAGCGGCTTCCGGCAGGCTTCTAGGATGGCAAAGGATTGCATTGCTCTTGTCCCACATCGCCTAGGGAGGGAGATCTTGGTGAGTTTATAAGACTTGGCCACCGTGAGGACTTAGTGTCCAAAGCGGACAATATTACACAAGAAGTGGCGCAGCGGAAACGTGGTGGGGCTGATGTAACGACCCGGTCCGACGAGGGCGAGGAGTGGTCGCCGGGGTCCGAGGACCTGGACAAGGAGCGGCTTCCGGCAGGCTTCTAGGATGGCAAGGGATTGCATTGCTATTGTCCCACATCGCCTAGGGAGGGAGATCTTGGTGAGTTTATAAGGCTTGGCTCCTAACCCTTGTGTAACGCGTTTTAAAATCGTGAGGACTTAGTGTCCAAAGCGGACAATATTACACAAGAAGTGGCGCAGCGGAAGCATGGTGGGTCTGCGGTCCTTACAAATGGTATCAGAGCCCACTCCCAACCGCATGTGGGACCATAGCAAGGACGCTATGCTCGAAGGAGGGGAAAATGTAACGACCCGGTCCGACGAGGGCGGGGAGTGGTCGCCGGGGTCCGAGGATCTGGACAAGAAGCGGCTTCCAGCAGGCTTCTAGGATGGCAACTCGAAGAAGGGGAGAATATAACGACCCGGTCCGAGAATCTGGACAAGGAGCGGCTTCCAGCAGGCTTCTAGGATGGCAAGGAATTGCATTGCTCTTTTCCTACATCGCCTAGGGAGGGAGATCTTGGTGAGTTTATAAGGCTTGGCCCCTAACCCTTGTGTAACGCGTTTTAAAACCGTGAGGACTTAGTGTCCAAAGCGGACAATATTACACAAGAAGTGGTGCAGCGGAAGTGTGGTGGAGCTAAGGTCCTTACAAAATTTCCAACGAATTTTGTAACGAATTTCTATTAATCCAAGCAATAAGGTGTTTTTTGAATTCATGAGGAAATTTCCGACGAATTTTGCGACGAAAAATTTTTCGTCGCTAATTTCCAACGAATTTTACTTTTCATTGGAAAAGTTGTCACAAATTTGAGACGAAAATTTTTTCGTCTCAAATTTTCGTGGAAAAAATCCAGTTTTTTTGTAGTGGTCTAACATGAGTCGGTAAAGGTTGATAAATCACATAAAATAGAATTAGTACTTTCATAGAAGAGTTGGTAAATTATGACATTATTAATTATGGGTGTTTATAGGCTATAGCATAGTATGTTGGACAGGTAGCTAGAATAAGGAACAGACAAGGCAAAAATGTTTATTGTCTCAAAACACGTTTTTTTCGTTTAATTTGGAGGTATGATTGGCAAGGAAAATCCAAAAGATGTCACATGACTGGGGACAGATATGGACATTGATCATCCACTACACTAGTAGCAGTCCTGAGCGTTCTACTGACCTGTCACATGACTAGGGATAGATATGGACTTTTAATGTGCTTTTTCTTATTAAATTCTTCTTCTTTTGCTAGGCGTATTACACGGATATAAATTTTCGATTTTTGGTATAACAAAAGAAAAATCTGTAATAAAAATGTTACATATGTATAAGTTTAGGTTTTGATGTCAAAAAAAAAGTTTAGTATAAATGTGTCATAGTAAATATAATTTAAAATTTCTAACAGATTTTTCCTTTTATTTTATTAGGAACTTAATTCCACCATACTTCTTAATTTACCAACCCCATCTAGCAAACGTGGTGTCTCGTCATCTCTTCCATCTCCGATTGCGATGTTTCTGAAGATTATGCTTCAAGCATTTTCTAGGTCTAACATGAGTCGGTAAAGGTTGATAAATTACATAAAATAGAACTAGTACTTTCATAGAAGAGTTGGTAAATTATGACATTATTAATTATGGGTGTTTATAGGCTATAGCATAGTATGTTGGACAGGTAGCTAGATTAAGGAACAGACAAGGCAAAAACGTGTATTGTCTCATGACACGTTTTTTTCGTTTAGTTTGGAGGTATGATTGGCAAGGAAAGTCCAAAAGATGTCACATGACTGGGGAGTTGGGGACGGATATGGACTTTGATCATCCACTACACTAGTAGCAGTCTCGAGTGTTCTGCTGACCCCTCACATGACCGGGGACAGATGCAGACTTTTAATGTGCTTTTTCTTGTTAAATACTTCTTCTTTTGCTAGGTGTATTACACGGATATAAATTTTCGATTTTTGGTATTACAAAAGAAAAATCTGAATAAAAATGTTACATATGTATAAGCTTACGTTTTGATATAAAAAAAAGTTTGGTATAAATGTGTCACAGTAAATATAATTTAAAATTTTTAATAAAATTTTCCTTTTATTTTACTGGGGACTTAATTCCACCATACTTCTTAATTTACCAATCCCATCCAGCAAACGTGATGCCTTGTCATCTCTTCCATCTCCTATTGTGATGTTTCTGAAGATTATGCTTCAAGCTTTTTCTAGGTCTAACATGAGTCGGTAAAGGTTGATGAATCACATAAAATAGAATTAGTACTTTCATAGAAGAGTTGGTAAATTATGACATTATTAATTATGGGTGTTTATAGGCTATAGCATAGTATGTTGGACAGGTAGCTAGAATAAGGAACAGACAAGGCAAAAACATTTATTGTCTCAAAACACGTTTTTTTTCGTTTAATTTGGAGGTATGATTGGCAAGGAAAATCCAAAAGATGTCACATGACTGGGGACAGATATGGACATTGATCATCCACTACACTAGTAGCAGTCTCGAGTGTTCTATTGACCCGTCACATGACTTGGGACAGATATGGACTTTTAATGTGCTTTTTCTTGTTAAATTCTTCTCCTTTTGCTAGGCGTATTACACGGATATAAATTTTCGATTTTTGGTATCACAAAAGAAAAATCTGAATAAAAATGTTATATATGTATAAGTTTACGTTTTGATGTCAAAAAAAAAGTTTGGTATAAATATGCCACAGTAAATATAATTTAAAATTTCTAATAGACTTTTCCTTTTATTTTATTGGGGACTTAATTCCACCATACTTTTTAATTTACCGACCCCATCCGACAAACATGGTGTCTCGTCATCTCTTCCATCTCCGATTGCGATGTTTCTGAAGATTATGCTTCAAGCTTTTTCTAAGTCTAACATGAGTCGGTAAAGGTTGATGAATCACATAAAATAGAATTAGTACTTTCATAGAAGAGTTGGTAAATTATGACATTATTAATTATGGGTGTTTATAGGCTATAGCATAGTATGTTGGACAGGTAGCAAGCATAAGGAATAGACAAGGCAAAAACGTTTATTGTCTCAAAACACGTTTTTTTCGTTTAATTTGGGGGTATGATTGGCAAGGAAAATCCAAAAGATGTCACATGACTGGGGACAGATATGGACATTGATCATCCGCTACACTAGTAGCAGTCTCGAGTGTTCTACTAACTTGTCACATGACTGGGGACAGATATGGACTTTGATCATCCACCACACTAGTAGCAGTCTTGAGTGTTCTACTAACTTGTCACATGACTGGGGACAGATATGGACTTTTAATGTGCTTTTTCTTGTTAAATACTTCTTCTTTTGCTAGGTGTATTACACGGATATAAATTTTCGATTTTTGGTATTACAAAAGAAAAATCTGAATAAAAATGTTACATATGTATAAGCTTACGTTTTGATATAAAAAAAAGTTTGGTATAAATGTGTCACAGTAAATATAATTTAAAATTTTTAATAAAATTTTCCTTTTATTTTACTGGGGACTTAATTCCACCATACTTCTTAATTTACCAATCCCATCCAGCAAACGTGATGCCTTGTCATCTCTTCCATCTCCTATTGTGATGTTTCTGAAGATTATGCTTCAAGCTTTTTCTAGGTCTAACATGAGTCGGTAAAGGTTGATGAATCACATAAAATAGAATTAGTACTTTCATAGAAGAGTTGGTAAATTATGACATTATTAATTATGGGTGTTTATAGGCTATAGCATAGTATGTTGGACAGGTAGCTAGAATAAGGAACAGACAAGGCAAAAACATTTATTGTCTCAAAACACGTTTTTTTCGTTTAATTTGGAGGTATGATTGGCAAGGAAAATCCAAAAGATGTCACATGACTGGGGACAGATATGGACATTGATCATCCACTACACTAGTAGCAGTCTCGAGTGTTCTATTGACCCGTCACATGACTTGGGACAGATATGGACTTTTAATGTGCTTTTTCTTGTTAAATTCTTCTCCTTTTGCTAGGCGTATTACACGGATATAAATTTTCGATTTTTGGTATCACAAAAGAAAAATCTGAATAAAAATGTTATATATGTATAAGTTTACGTTTTGATGTCAAAAAAAAAGTTTGGTATAAATATGCCACAGTAAATATAATTTAAAATTTCTAATAGACTTTTCCTTTTATTTTATTGGGGACTTAATTCCACCATACTTTTTAATTTACCGACCCCATCCGACAAACATGGTGTCTCGTCATCTCTTCCATCTCCGATTGCGATGTTTCTGAAGATTATGCTTCAAGCTTTTTCTAAGTCTAACATGAGTCGGTAAAGGTTGATGAATCACATAAAATAGAATTAGTACTTTCATAGAAGAGTTGGTAAATTATGACATTATTAATTATGGGTGTTTATAGGCTATAGCATAGTATGTTGGACAGGTAGCAAGCATAAGGAATAGACAAGGCAAAAACGTTTATTGTCTCAAAACACGTTTTTTTCGTTTAATTTGGGGGTATGATTGGCAAGGAAAATCCAAAAGATGTCACATGACTGGGGACAGATATGGACATTGATCATCCGCTACACTAGTAGCAGTCTCGAGTGTTCTACTGACCCGTCACATGACTTGGGACAGATATGGACTTTTAATGTGCTTTTTCTTGTTAAATTCTTCTCCTTTTGCTAGGCGTATTACACGGATATAAATTTTCGATTTTTGGTATCACAAAAGAAAAATCTGAATAAAAATGTTACATATATATAAGTTTACGTTTTGATGTCAAAAAAAAAGTTTGGTATAAATATGCCACAGTAAATATAATTTAAAATTTCTAATAGACTTTTCCTTTTATTTTATTGGGGACTTAATTCCACCATACTTTTTAATTTACCGACCCCATCCGACAAACATGGTGTCTCGTCATCTCTTCCATCTCCGATTGCGATGTTTCTGAAGATTATGCTTCAAGCTTTTTCTAAGTCTAACACGAGTCGGTAAAGGTTGATGAATCACATAAAATAGAATTAGTACTTTCATAGAAGAGTTGGTAAATTATGACATTATTAATTATGGGTGTTTATAGGCTATAGCATAGTATGTTGGACAGGTAGCAAGCATAAGGACTAGACAAGGCAAAAACGTTTATTGTCTCAAAACACGTTTTTTTCGTTTAACTTGGAGGTATGATTGGCAAGGAAAATCCAAAAGATGTCACATGACTGGGGACAGATATGGACATTGATCATCCACTACACTAGTAGCAGTCTCGAGTGTTCTACTAACCCGTCACATGACCGGGGACAGATATGGATTTTTAATGTGCTTTTTCTTGTTAAATTCTTCTCCTTTTGCTAGGCGTAGTACACGGATATAAATTTTCGATTTTTGGTATCACAAAAGAAAAATCTGTAATAAAAATGTTACATATGTATAAATTTAGATTTTGATGTCAAAAAAAGTTTGATATAAATGTGTGATAGTAAATATAATTTAAAATTTCTAATAGATTTTTCCCTTTATTTTACTAGGGACTTAATGTAACATTCTGAATTTCGATCCACTTTTGGGATAAATGAAATGTGTATATTCTTCAATGCATTTGTAATTAAATCTCACCTGAAATTGATCATTCTTAGGATACTAACCTTTAGGAAATGGCTACCTAAGGAAATGTACGTGGACCTAAGAACTCGACCATGAGTCAAGTAATCACAGGTCGATACGCGTAAATCCTAAAAAGCCATCAATTTGTCAAAGATACACTAAAGTCGCATTTGAGTGAAATTGGCCGTCATTTGAATCCGAACTTAGATGTCGAATTTCTTGAAGTCTCACGACTAATTTATTTGGACGACGCCACATAAGTGTGGCCAACCTTAAGGTTTATTGGATTTGTCGAAAATTTGGAATTTGGACCAAGAGTGGAAAATGACCGTTTTACCATTGAGATTATTTGAATTCATTTGAAAGATTGGAGGGCAATTTGGACTTTTGAACTTTCCCTCCTTTGGCCGAAATTCTTGGACAAGTATGCCCCTCCACATCTTGCTTATTTATTTTGATTGCCATTTGTAATTTTGGGGATATTTATGTGAGAAAAATTTGGAACCCTTGATCTTGGCTTGGGAAAGAGGGTAGATTTTGAGCCCTTGGATGTGTGAGTGGGGTGAGTAATGGGGTTTTTAGTGGGATTAGTAAAGAAAATCTGATTCATTCTCTCTCTCTCTCTCTCTCTCTCTCTCTCTCTCTCTCTCTCTCTCATTCATTCTCCTCTTGTTCTCTCTCACCCTCATCTCTCTCGGTCGACTCCTCCTCCCCCTTGCATGAGCAGCTGCTTGCTCTGCCTCAGTCGGCCATTGTCTCAGCCCGCCTATGTCGGACCCGCCATCATTGCTGATTTGCTGGAGCCGTTGTTGCTTGCTTAGCTTGGATTTACTTAGGTTTTTCCCTAGTAAGTGGCTTCCTAACTGTTGACTAGGCTAAGGGGTGACTAATGGACATATTAGGGATGGTTTAAGGGCTGTGAATAGTTGGTTTAGTGGCTAATTGTTCTTGGTTTGCTTGGTGATACTTGTTGGTTGATTTCCGGTAAGATTGCTACTGCATTGCTAGATTTTCCTTTTTTTTTTGGTGACTTGTGTGGGCCGAATTTGAGGAAGTGTTCCCCATGAAAGTTGTTCAAAACATCTTGGATCACAACATAATTTAATTTGGAAATTTTTGAAAGTCATTTGAGGTCATTAGGAAGTCCATCTTTGGACCGAAATAAGTCTGTCAGAAATACTGTTCTTCCGACCTTCGGGTCTATTGGAGCTTTTATAAATTTTTCTAGACCTTATTTCAAAATACTTCCTTCATGAAACTTGTTGGGAACATTTGTTGCTATAACATATAAAATTTTAAAGCTTTCTAAGGAGATTTGGTTACTATTTGAAATGCACTTTGAAAGCTGGATGGCCTGTCCGAATGAAATATTTTACGTCCAACTTTGGATGACAAAAAGAGGTGATTCTAGATAGAACTAGATTTTGAGTTCTCATAAGAAATGTTCATCGGGATGTTTACTAGGACATATCCGAAATTCATAATTTTTGGAGTTGAATTACTATTTATTTTAAAAGGAATCTCAGAACTGTAGCTGGCCCAGAATTGCTCCGAATCTGTGTATTCGGTTTTCCCTTGTTTCTTGTGGCTGAGTTGTGGTGTTTGGTGGCTGAGTTGATTGTGGTGATGCTTGGTGGCTGAGTTGAATGTTGGGATGTGTGGATTTATGTTATTAAGTGTATAACTTGAATTGTGGATTGAAAGGTGTTGGAATAATTGAGTGATATAGTTGAACTTCATTGTTGCCCTTATGAATGGATTGGTTGGGCTGAGTGGTTGATTTGGAATTGAGCATGTTTGTATGTGATTAGGGCACGTGGATGTTATGTGAAGGGAATGAGATGTGTATCACGTATGATCGATAGGCCCTGAGGTGTGTTGACACGGGAAAAGGCATAAAATTGAATGAAGATGTACGTTTGATCCTATAATCCTTGAGGTGTGTTTAGGCGAGGAATTGGATTTGTCTTGAGGCGTGTTACACGAGATAATGCCCGAATAAACCAGAGGATCGTTGACTTGATGTGTCTTTACGCAAGTCGTGCCGTAGACTTGATGCGTATTACACGAGTCGTACGATGAGGTGGGCCTGAGGCATATTACGCGGGTCGATATTGATCAAAGTGGACACATGTGTGTGTTGGAAGTTAAAAGATGTGAGCATGTGTAGAGATTGAGATTGGAATAGGTTGGGATGTTATTATGGATGCATGTGTAGGAAATTGATTGTATCTTGGAGTGCATGTGCATTGAGAAGTTGGTTATGTTGTCGTGATTCGACTAATGTGTAGGGTTGAATACATATGCTGAGGTAAGGCTACGTGCCTTTAAACGTTATTGTGTGTGATTGAGTGTACTTGGTGTTTACTCTTGTTTGGAGGTACGCGTTAGCCTAGGTGGAGTTTAAGATACTTGCTTATTGAGACTCATTCTCATAGTTATTGTATAACCATTTCAGACCCTCAACCCCAACCATGAGCAATCCACCAGAGCGTTTTAGGATACCCATGGATGTGGACCAGTGGATCCGGAGACGCCGCCATGGTACTGCCAAGACTCGTGATAGGCATAGTTACCCCGTCTTTTGAGTACTTCTTTTGGTAGAGAAACTAAGCTAACCAACCACCAATTCTTTTTGTGGTGCGTGGTTCTGGTATAGTGGCCTCTAGTAAGGCTTGTAATTATGCATTTGTATTTGACGATGTGTTCAAAAAAGTGTTGTGTTGATGTAATTTCATTGTCTCCTTACTACCCGTTTAATTGTACGATTGTATGGAGAGTTCGAATTTGCTTCCACTTATTCCGCTCTTTTGTTTGTTCGTGTGGGTTGGCGATGAGTCCGGGGACGTCACATTCGAAATATGACTATGGAGGGATGTCGCAAGCTCGGTGGGGTCTGAGACGTGACACTTAATTCTACCATACTTCTTAATTTAACAATGCCATCCAACAAACGTGGTGTCTCGTCATCTCTTCCATCACCGATTGCGATGTTTCTGAAGATTATGCTTCAAGCTTTTTCTAGGTCTAACATGGGTCGGTAAAGGTTGATAAATCACATAAAATAGAATTAGTACTTTCATAGAAGAGTTGATAAATTATGACATTATTAATTATGGGTGTTTATAGGCTATAGCATAGGATGTTGGACAGGTAACTAGAATAAGGAACAGACAAGGCAAAAACGTTTATTGTCTCAAAACACGTTTTTTTCGTTTAATTTGGAGGTATGATTGGCAAGGAAAATCCAAAAGATGTCACATGACTGGGGACAGATATGGACTTTGATCATCCACCACACTAGTAGCAGTCTTGAGTGTTCTACTAACTTGTCACATGACTGGGGACAGATATGGACTTTGATCATCCACCACACTAGTAGCAGTCTTGAGTGTTCTACTAACTTGTCACATGACTGGGGACAGATATGGACTTTTAA
>JASUUD010000049.1:0-41010 GCA_031216285.1 Syzygium syzygioides | reverse complement strand
GTAATTAGCCGGGAACGTTCTTTATTCATTAACTATAATAACTGAATTTTCTTTGGATGGTGCTCAAGGATGTATATATGAGCTGAAAAGTAGATAAAACAAGTCCATGAGAGCCTATCGACACTTAGCATATTATACCAGCTGTAAAATGTTGTCATCTAATTCTTCTCTTTCCAATCTATCTTCCTGTCTTTTCCCTTTTGCATCTGTCACTTGGTTTGATGCCTATGGTTTTTAGGCATGGCAAACCCCTGACCAAAGCAATTGTAGAATAGGTCTAGCCAAGTTGTTCAGCTTCTTGTCTTGTTGAGAATCGACTGAAGATGATTCACTATTTCCAGCTTCTTACTTCTGTGACACCTTTTGAAGTTAGGATTGTTTTAAATAGCTTCTGAAGAGAAGAAAGCTATTCTAGCATGCATTGCCCTGTCTGCGGGAGAATTATCTCACGTGTACTTTGTCCTCGTGGTGCTACATTTATCAAGAGCTGAATGCTGCACCTCTTGTTTATTGAGGTTCCACCATCTATCCTGTTTGTGGCCATCCAAGCACACAATTTTGAAATGATAACACAAAAGGAGAGGACTACATATGTCATCAGCTCATTTCGGTATGGCTGTGAGGGAACAAAACGTTTACTTGTTCGTTTAAGCATGATTTTTACCTTGATGTTTACCATAAATACTTTGAAATGATGCAGATCAAATTAATTTTTCCGGAGAAGATCATTGCTCATTGATAGAATGAACATTAGCAAAGTAAAATCAGATTATTGGGAAATTGGAAATTGTATATGCTGAAAAGTTGCTCTCATTTCAGCATTCATACTTATGTACATTCTGGTGTAACTTTGTTATTACTTGCTTTATTGTCTGTGGAACTTTTCAGATAAGATGCGGATGTGTAGATCTACAGCTTCATGCAAAATATGTTCCTGGTGGGTCAGAATCTGTGCATGATGTGGATCGAAGGGTTTGTGAAAAAACCAAGGTGATCCCTCCACTTCCTGAGGATCGATTCCTTTGTAGTTTCGACCATATATTTTCAGGTTTGTTTTCCTGACTGTCAAACTGGTACTTTGAGAGTATGTATACCTTATTGGATCATCTTAATCTTACATGGGCGTGAATCCATTTTTTTTTCACTTACATTCAGGTCCCCATGCAGTTGGCTTTTACTGTTATGAGGTATAGGATATTCTTTTCTGTTTATTATCCCAGATTTTTTTTTCAGGTCCTATTTAGCTAGCTTCTAATAGATGATGAAACAGTTTCTCTTAATATAATAGGGCCCTTTTCCTTGTAGTGGCCGTCAGTTCTGAGTACTGGTTTATCCATGTTCGTGCTTGATTGATTTATTTTCATGAAGTGTGGTTCTAATCATGAATGTTTTGGTTTTCAGTGGGGAAGGATGCTATCTGCAGATGCTTTTTCCGCATTTCAGGATGCCGGTTTAAATGACAGCAAGGTATGTTTGAGAAGTTGTGGACATATTTGAAATAAAAATTATGCCTGCTAAAAAGGCATCTTGGTCCTTGTGTTTGCCATTCATGTTTGGCCTACTCGTGTGCAAGGCATTGCTACTTTGCTAGTAATAAACATTCAACGTTGCTTTAGGACTAGTGGTGTGCAATCCAGTGAGCGTCCAAGCAAAGAGGGGAAGCCTGGCCGAAACTTATCCGTCTGCGTACTGTGTATGCTTAACCACTTATGTCCATCGCTCTCTAATGACTGTACATCAGGCAGGCCCAAGACCTGTGAGATTGCGTGCTTGCACTCTTCTCACTTCTGCAGCACAACAATGCCTCATGATTCTTTCCATGAATGGATAGGGCCCAAATCGTGCTTCGATACCCTTTCAGCCTCAATGCATGGCTTATTTCCATACTTAAGCTGCAATCGCAACCAATGAGATTTCTTTTTTATGCATTAGCATGACCGTGTCGCTCCAAAGTTTTGGAAAAAATCATTGTTATGCATGAGATCAAACAAGGAAGAAGTGAGCAATTGACGAGGAAGCTCGTTAGATGCTTTATATCTACGTGTTTTGAGTTTGAGGTCGCTATTGCACCAGCGATATCTCAAATATAGTTTCTCTGTTATTAGTGTCTTGCTTTTGCTCTCGTGTTATCCGAAAGCCCCCCATGGGGGAGAAGTGCACCTTCATATTTGTGTAAGCCCCGCTCAATTCATTTATTTTTCTAGTGCGGGATGCAGAGCCCCAGGAATTTAACTGGTTCAGTAGGTTTTTTTCTTTTGGCCTTTTCCAGTTCTTGGGTAGAAAATTACCAACCTGATAATTCAGGCAGGTTTTAATTCCTATTGGAAGTTTCAAGTCTTATACGGGGTGGTCCATTGGACCATTGATAGCACATTGTAATGCCATCGCATGACATACAGAAAAATCTTCTAGGCTGCTGTTAGAATTATAATTTCTGCATTATCTACTCTTCTTAGACAGCTTTTCGTCCAGCGTCATTTGTCATCCAACAAGTTTTCAAAAAGGATTGCACATGGGCTATCTTGTTGCCTTGTCTAATACTATTCAGTTATAAAGCCCCTTCTTAAGTATTGCTTTCATTTTCGGAATTAATTGTTGTTTTTATCGTGACCCATTGGAGCTCGGTTGACAGGCTGTCAAAACGATAGGGCAAAAGTTCCGAGGGACGATTCTTGCTCTTGGAGGTGGAAAAGCTGCATTACAGGTTCGGAAGTTGTGATTTTACATCATCTGCCCCTGCTATTTGTGGTTCACATTTTTATGGTTACTTTTATGATCCCCATTTAGCTTCCACCTCTATTTGACGTCTCTCGGTCTACTTAATTTTTACTCGACGTCCTTGCTTTGCCAATTTTGCTATACCCAGGTTTTCATTGACTTTCGGGGACGTGAGCCTTCACCCGACGCATTACTCAGGCATGCCGGCCTTTTGCCAGATGCAGCATAATGCTGTCGTATTGGCTACTTCTGTTCATATGGCCCGAAAGGAAGGCTGGCCTCCTGGACAATTTTCCAAGTATGCAGTTCACACGTGGTTCATGCCAACCATAGCGATTCCATCGTGGAAAAAGAAATTTCCAAATGAGTGTAGAGAGAATCTTTTTTAGGCTTTTCCCCCTTTATCGTGCATTGATCGCTACAGTAGGGAATACATGTGGATCAAGGGTAGACTAGACAGTTTCTGATTCTAAAGACTACGAAATTTGCTGACCTCGTTTGGATTTCTTGCTATTCTGTGAATTCTACAACCTGAAATGGCTATCTTCATGATAATGATTGAACCTCGAGCATGAATATGTTGTTACTCAGGAGCATTCCACGAATAAGATCAGCATGTATATGAGATTGCATGCTAATGCTATCTTTCTAGCTTTAAGTCACTACAAAAAAACTGCATTTTAGCGACGACACTTAGCAACGGAAAAGCGCAAATTTTCGTCGCTATAATTTTTTAGCGACGACTTTTGCGACGAACAATATTTCGTTGCGAAAAACCATGTCGCTAAATTTAGCGACGAAGCAAATGGCAAATCGTCGCTAATTGGCGACAAATTGTCTCGTCGCTAACAAATCTGTCGCAAAACTCAGATATCGCAACTTAGCGACTAGACAAACCATTAGTCGCCATTTAGCGACGAACTACACCTGGCGTCGCTAATATTTTAGCGACTACAAGAGTATGATCGTCGCAAATTTTTGCGACGATATTTTTGTTGTAGTCGCAAAAATGTCCAGCATGCATGGAACTCAGTATAGCATATTTAGCGACAACAATGTCTACTGCCGTCACCACTTAGCGATAACTCTATCCCCCGTCGCTAATGACGTCCCGAATGCATATTATAGCTCTCGGCCACTTTTAGCGACAACACTGTCATCTACCGTCACTTTTGGCGACGACAATGTGTTCTTCCGTTACTAATTAGCGACGAGTAGATTGTCCGTCGCTAACTTTGTCCAGAATGCAATATTGTATCACTCCGCCACTATAGCGACAAGGTAGTCGCCGATTCATCGCCATTTAGCGACAAAGACTAATTCTCGTCGCTAAACCGCGACGAGTAGATTGTCCGTCGCTAACGTTGTCCCGAATGCAATATAGTATGACTCGGCCACTTTAGCGACACGGTAGTCGCCGAGTCGTCGCCATTTAGCGACAAAGCTAATCGTCGTCGCTAACCAGCGACGATTATATTGTCCGTCGCTAACGTTGTCCCGAATGCAATATAGTATCACTCGGCCACTTTAGCGACAAGGTAGTCGCCGAGTCGTCGCCATTTAGCGACAAAGCTAATGGTCGTCGCTAAACAGCGACAAAGCTAATGGTCGTCGCTAAACAGCGACGATTATTTTGTCCGTCGCTAACGTTGTCCCGAATGCAATATAGTATCACTCGGCCACTTTAGCGACAAGGTAGTCGCCGATTCGTCGCCATTTAGCGACAAAGCTAATGGGCGTCGCTAAACAGCGACGATTATAGAGTCTGTCGCTAACGTTGTCCCGAATGCAAAATGGTATGACTCGGCCACTTTAGCGACACGGTAGTCGCCGATGCGTCGCCATTTTGCGACAAAGACTAATGTTCGTCGCTAAATCGTCCAGAATAGCGACGATAGTAGATCGTAGCGTCGCTAAAGATGTTTGAACGATTAATATTTATGTTTTGTTTTTTGTTCAGTTCTACCTGATAAGTCATAACATTCAACGCATATCGAAATATAGAAGCAAAAAGTAAATATCTAAGAAAAGTACCCATATCAAAAAGGTTCAGCAAATGTATCTAAACAATGATCATTCGTACATATCAAAAATTTTCAGCAAATATATCTACTCTTCATGGTCTTCATCGGGTGGGGGTGCCGGTGGAAGTCCAGTCTGCTCGGCTGCTTCATCCTCATCGTCTTGCTGCGAATGCTGACCCTGCTGTTGTCTCAATAGCATAGTCAATTGTTGTTGCATGAGGCGCATTGCCTCATCTCTGGCATCTATGGCATCTAGTCTCTCCTCCATCTTCTTCATTTTTCCGTCTTTCTCTGCAAGTAGATTCTCGAGGTTTTCCACTTTTTTTTCCAGCTCACTCTCTCTTGCGCTGCGCCTTGAACTCGTTCCAGCAGAAGATGTGCCTACCGACTTCATGCTGTCCCGGGCTAACGACCCCAACCCGTACACCTTCCCTTTCTTCACTGCTGCAGATGCCTGCCACCACAGCTTCTCTTGCTCGGCCTGCGACATTTCAATCGAGGGCGACGTCCCTTCTGTACCCTCGCCGCTGCCACTACCCCCGACACCCGCCGTAGATGCAAGCATTTCATCAAATTTTTCCTACGTACAGACTTTAAAAGTTACTATGCATGCATCACAATCAACTAATCTGCTATAAAATCATCAAGTTCGAACATACCTTAACGGCCTTCGCCGTGCCACTGACGAATGATTTGTCCTTTCTCATGAAGGTCCGCTCATACGTTTGTGAGAAGCTGGGCGGCGTTCCCAACACCTTCGCCTAACATACAAAACGGACTTCCAACTAGTCATACAATCTATTAACGGAATAAATTGACAATCTGACAATACTTACCATCTTCCTTTTGTGCTCCGCAACTGTGATGGAGCCGCCGGCATACGTCCCAATCCCAGATTCTCTGGAACTGGAAGTTCGATTAACTTTATTCCTCTCGCTGGCGCGCTTATGCTCCTCACTAGCCCACTTTCTATGGATTTCCCCCCATGACTGATCGTCCATCCAAGCCGGCTGCCTCTGAGTGGTTTTCGCCTTGTTCATCACATTTCGCATGTGATCGCCGGCCTTCTTGTTTAAAATTCTTCTAACCTCGCTATCCATAGATCTGTCCCAATAGTACTTGCGCTGCAAAAAAAAAACGCTAACTCAATTTACCAATACATTTTAGAAATGTCACTAACAAACAGATCTTACACTTACCTCGAACTCTTGCCACCATACTCTCCTATGTTCCTCCGGCACTTGCGTAATGCATGTATATGGCCCACGCCAAAAATTGTTGATCATACGATACCAGTCCCGCAGGACTACCGTCGCTCTGTAGAAGCTGCATTTGTTAAACATAAAAAATACATAAAACATCTCACATTCCAAAGAAAATCTAGCCTATACAGTTAATAACAAAAAATTATGCCCTTTCATCATATTGTACTTACGAGTCTCCTAACGGTTCTATCCGCCTCCTCCCTTCATCATCGATGACCCAATTATCATCCGCATCTTCGGCGCTTGGCGGTGTCGACGTTTGGCCTACCGATGATCGTGCCGTGATCAAAGGCTCGCCCTCAGATTGAGTCTCCTCCGTTCCTTCATCTTCCAACTGTTGAGGCTGCGGTTCTGTGAGGGGCGTATCGACCCAAGTGGGCGTGGGCACGAAGGTCCGTCGAGGGGGACTAGCCTCGTCGACCGGCCTGATCACGACTGCCATTGAACGCCCTCCTCTGGCCCGTCCACGTGTATAGACCGTCGGTTGATCATCAGCCTTACCCTTACCCTTGTTGTTATTTTTCTGATTTGGACGCTGGTGCACATTGGAAAAACAAACTAGTTAGAACAATTTATTTACTAACTAGAAATGATTTATAACCCAATTAAAAACTTACCATTTTTCTTGCAGTGTGTAAATATTGTTCTTCTTCCTGCATAAGGAAAACAACATTACAAAAGGTAACAACCAGCTTGCTTCAATCATTGTCTTAACAACCAAAGGTAAGCCCATGTCTTGTTGAAATGTGAATAATTTGGCAATCTATAGTGATTTCTTGGTTGTTCATAGCTTTGGTGACAATTTGGGGTGAATGTTAGCTAATGTAACACTCAACAAAATCTCTCCCATTAAATGTGGGGCTTAGGATGTCACAAACTCCCTGACTAAAAAAATTAACTCATTGTCAATGTTGGCCCGCATGGACCGTAGGTGGGACCTCACGGTGGTCTACAGCTGCTATGCAACCCGGGAGCCATTGCAGCTCTTTAAAAGAGTCAAGGAAGAGGATAACGAGAGCAATAGCCATATATATGAACTGAATACAGCACTCAAAGAAACTGAGGTTGTACAAAAGTCCATCTACAGTTTTTCCCCTGCATCATGGCACAGCTAGTGCCAGGTAAAATTATAGTACTAACAGGAACAAGACGCCACTATGGGTGAACTGGTCAACAAAGCTTTTTCCGTAACTCTATCAAATAGTTTCTCATTTTCATCATGCATTCTCTGAAAGACAAACCATTGTTACAAGCATCAAGTCTTATCCACATCCAGAGTCGACGCTAGCGAGGCCGAGCCTAATCGAAGCAAATCGCAAGGAAAAAAACAGCGTCCATGAGATGACCAGCCCGAATTTGATCTGGCTCGCAACCACCATGCGGTGGAGCCAAGTGGGTCGATACCAAATGACGATTCGGACACTGACGAGGAACCGGAGAGAAGACCCGCGCAGGTTTTGGCAACAAACACTGACAGACACTGCTTGTTCGCGCTGCGTCGATTCACGCAAGCAAAGGGGAAAAGGCAAGCCAATGTTTCGCTACTCACCGGAGACTGATAGGACGAGATGGTAGCGAGCGTCGGAGTGCGATGAATCGATCGACGGCGACAATGACAGAGAGAGTCAACGTTCGGGAGGATCTATCGCTCAGCACGTGCAACGGCAGTGCTCAGTCCGTCCTGCGCTGTTTCTCATGCCCTGTCGTCGTTTCTGGAGCTCTGCCGAGTCTTCTTCTGCGAGAGTAGAGGAGAGATAGAGTGAGACAGACTGGGGAAAAATCGAATTCGAACTTAGGTTATCCTGATTCAGCGACGGCATAGCCACGAATCGTCGCTAATTGGCTACAATTAATAATTTCCGTCGCTCATTAGCGACGGTATAGCGACCAAGTAGTCGCTAAAACGCCTGAATCAAATCCATAATTCAGCCACATTTGGCGACCAATCAGCGACAGCATCGTCGCTAAAATTTAACTTTTAGCGACGATACGATCTTCCCGTCACCAATCAGCGACGACGCTATGCGACCCGTCGCTAATGATGCCCCGAATGCAATTAAATTTAATAGCTCTCGGTAAGGTTTGCGACGACCGAGCACGTTGCCGTCGCTAGTTGGCGACGATACGATCTCCCCGTCACCAACTAGCGACGGTATAGCGACCAAGTAGTCGCTAAAACGCCTGAATCAAATCCATAATTCAGCCACATTTGGCGACCAATCAGCGACAGCATCGTCGCTAACATTTAACTTTTAGCGACGATACGATCTTCCCGTCACCAATCAGCGACGACGCTATGCGATCCGTCGCTAATGATGCCCCGAATGCAATTAAATTTAATAGCTCTCGGTAAGGTTTGCGACGACCGAGCACGTTGCCGTCGCTAGTTGGCGACGAGACGATCTCCCCGTCACCAACTAGCGACGGTATAGCGACCAAGTAGTCGCTAACATTTGGCGACGACCGACCACGTCTCCGTCGCTAACATTTCACATTTAGCGACGATACGATCTCCCCGTCACCATCTAGCGACGACGATATGTAATCCGTCGCTAATGATGTCCCCAACTCCAAATTGTATGTCTCTCGGTAACTTGTGGCGACGAACAACCACGTATCCGTCGCTAATATTTAACTTTTAGCGACGATTTTATCTCCCCGTCACCAATCAGCGACGAAGATATGTGATCCGTCGCTAATGATGTCCCCGACTCCAAATTGTATAGGTCTCGGTAACTTTTGGCGACGACTAACCACGTCTCCGTCGCTAACATTTAACTTTTAGCGACGGTACGATCTGCCCGTCACCAATCGGCGACGAAGATATGTGATCCGTCGCTAATGATGTCCCCGAATGCAAATAGTATATATAGCTCTCGGTAACTTTTGGCGACGACCGACCACGTCTCTGTCACTACTTAGCGACAAGAACATGGTCCGTCGCTAATTAGTGACTATTGATTATGGTTTGTCGCTAAAGATGTACCCCATTGCAAATTTTATAGCTCTCGGCCTTTTGTGGCGACGACATCGACAAACTTGTCGCTAAGTTTTTCAGAATACACCTAATTACCTTGTTATATATTTGTATATAAATACACCTGATTCATAAATAATATTATCAAATATACCGTATATACTGAATATTAATTATAACACAATAAACCATAAAATACGTTATATATACATGTCATAAAGAAGAATAATAAAAGTTTCAAAACCCAAAGTCGTTGTCATTGTCATCTTCGTCGTTGTCATGATAATCGTCGTCTTCTGCATCTTCACTATGATCATAAAACTCGTCTTCGTCTTCGGTGTCCTCGTTTTCCTCATCAGTGTCCTCGTCATCATCAGTGATAAATTCATCTTCTTCAACACTATGATGCAAGTTCGATTGACGTACTTCACTTGCATCAACATCGATCAACGCTCCATGTGGGTCTTGTAAAGATGGAATATTATATTCATAAGGTTCAGTTGTGTGCAGAACGACCTCTTGCTGATATGCTGTATCTTTCCAGTGTTGTTCGATCTTTTTTCGCGCTTTGATTGTACATGCTGCCAACCACTCAACTTTGTCCTGTTTCAAGCTCGGATATGATGCGTAATAGACTTGAATTGCTTGTTGTGCCAGTACAAATGGTTCGTATTTCATATATTTTCTCTTGTGATTAACTTCAACCAAATTAAACTTCGGATGCACCCTCATTCCTTTGATAGGGTCGAACCACGTGCATTTAAATAACGTAACGGCCAATGGTGGACCAGGGTACTCTACCTGTATGATAGCATCCAACAAGCCGTAAAAGGCCTCCATCAAACTGCTCCCAGATCGAACACAGACGCCACTATTCATCGTGGCCTTTCCCTTGCCATATTCTTGCGTGTGAAAATTATAACCGTTGACAAAATATGCTGGCCAAGTTCTTGCTATTGCTTTTGGACCCAATGACAGATGATATAACAACCCTTCATTCTCGATCATGGCTGGAATATTGTGAACCTAATGACACATATGAATAAGTTATTCATATATGTACGTATACATAGAGTATTGCTTAATATCAAAATTTGATGAAAACTACAAGTTAACACTGCACGTCGATCTTACATAATTTTTAAACCATGCTGCAAAATGGACATTGCACAAACGATCGAGCTCATCAGGTGATACTCCTGACATGGATGCCCGAAACATTCTGTTCGATTTGAGCCAAGAAAGAATAATTTATTAGCGAATGGTTAGACACAATATATGTGTATATACATTCACATTGTGAGGTCTAATATGAAATGCTTACTGAAAGTATGGCTCCACTTCTGGACAATTCAATAAAATGTATGTGTGGGCTGCATGCATTTCTTCCCCCGTTATATAACGTAACTTACATACGCCGCTTGGTCGACCAAGATAATTGAAAATGGAGAATGAGTTACAATCCGAATCTAGCGGTCCCTCGTCGTTTCGTCCTGGTCTCCGCCTCTTGCATTGCACGTGCGACTCAAAGTAGTATGATGCAAATGTAGTCACTTCTTCAACAATGTATGCATTACAAATTGAAGCCTCCACACATGCCTTATTCTTAACTTTTTTCTTCAAATGATACAAAAACCTATATGGAAAACGACATTTTAGTTCAACATCGTTGATAGGTAGTTTCATATCTATACAAAATGAAAAACATTGTTACCTCTCAAATGGGTACATCCATCGAAATTGGACGGGACCTGCAAGTTTTGCTTCGTATGGCAAATGAACTAGTAGATGCTCCATTGAATCAAAGAACGATGGGGGGAATATCCGCTCCAAGTTACACATGATGATTGGAATATCTTTCTCCAGCTTCTCCATGTGTGATGTACGTAACATTGTCGAGCAAATATCATGAAAGAAAGTCGTCAATTCAGTAAGAGCGCCCCAGACGAAGTTTGGCAGAAATTCCTTCAACGCTATTGGAAGTAGTCGCTCCATAAAGACGTGACAGTCATGACTTTTCATACCTGACAACTTACATGCATTCAAATCAACACATCTCCCGATGTTTGAAGCATACCCATCAGGAAATCGGACAGATTTCAACCATGTTAAGACTGCACGTCGCTGCTCCTTGGTCAATGTGTACACTGCTTTTGGCTTTGGACCAATACTGCTTGGCTCCACGTCTAGAGTCGGCCGATCACAAATGTCTCGCAAGTCTTTTCTTGCATTTAGGTTGTCCTTTGTTTTGCCAGGGACGTCCATCACCGTGTTGATGACATTCTCAAAAACATTCTTCTCTATGTGCATGACGTCAAGGTTATGATGAACAAAGTGGGTCTTCCAATATGGTAAATGCCAAAATATACTGCGCTTTGTCCATTTATGCGTGGAACCATACGAATGAGGTATGCATTGCGGGGCTTCAACAACGGTCGGGAAGGTTTGGACTCGTTCCCAAAGTTCATAACCGGTCAACCTCATTGGTAGAGGTGCCCTTTCAATCCTTTTTTTGACGAACTCTTTCTTATTCATTCTAAATGGATGATTCATCGGTAAGAATTGTCTGTGGCAATCAAAGTAACACGCCTTCTTACCATATTTTAATCGGAACGACTTTGATTTCTCCATACAAATCGGACATCCTAACAGGCCGGCTGTGCTCCACCCAGACAACATTCCATAAGCTGGGAAGTCATTTATCGTCCAAAGAAGCGCAGCCCTCAATAAAAATGTTTTATCGGTGCAAACATCATAGGTTGGAACACCAACATTCCATAGTTGTTGCAACTCTTCAATCAATGGTTGCATGTAAATGTCTATCATCTTCTTCGGGTTATGCGGACCGGGCACGATCAATGTCAGAAACATATAAGGTGTCTTCATGCACATGCCAGGAGGGAGATTGTACGGCGTTAATATGACTGGCCAGCATGAATAGTTTTTTCCGGTTTTACCAAATGGGGCAAACCCATCACTACATAGACCTAGCCTGATGTTCCGTCGCTCCATTGCGAAATCTGGGTATGTTCTATCGAAATGTTTCCAGGCGTATGCATCGGAAGGATGACACATCATATCCTCTTCAGTTTCATGGTTTGCGTGCCAACTCATGTGTTCAGCAGTAGCTCGAGACGCAAACAACCTTTGCAATCTAGGAATTAACGGCAGATGAAACAATTGCTTCACTGGTCTACGTGCATGGTTACCACCATGCCTCCTTTGAACCTTGTATCTAGGCTCACCGCAAAACTTGCAAGATTCAGCAGATTGATATTCTTTCCAATACAACATACACCCTGCGATGCAGACGTCAATCCGCTCAACCGGAAGACCCAGGTCATGCACTAACTTCTTCATATCGTAAAAGGAACTCGGCATGTTGTTATCACGGGGTAATGCTTCACGCATTATTTCCACAAAAGAATTGAAGCAGTTCTCTGACACGTTATGCTCGGCTTTAATACTTAGCATTCTTGCCGTGACCGATAGCGTTGAGTGGTTGTCACAACCTCCCCATAAAGGTTCATCCGCTGAACTCAACACGTCACGAAATTTATGGCACACACTTTCTTCAAATGTTGTGTCACCAGAATTGTCAAACTGTGATGTATGACTGGAGCTTCCATGCTCATGGGTGCTAGTTTGGTTCGTTTTCCATCCAAAATTATGAGCATCTGCATCAAGCACCATTCTCTGATATGGATTTAATTCATCTCTAGCACTACTACATTCTTCCCGTACACAAGGCAATTGGTGAGTATTGCGATATTCCTCGGGAGACATAAATGGTTCACCATGGCAAGTCCAATTGTAGTAATTCGGAGTGAAACCGTTTCTATAAAGATGCTCTTGAACGATATCATATTCTTGGAATTTACTGTTTTTGCATTTTTTGCACGGACACCTTAACTTACTTCCGTTCATGTATTCAACTTGTGAACTAGCAAACGCCATGAATTTTTCCAACCCAGCACGAAACTCATCGGTTAATCCTCCACGCCTAGGTAAGTTCTTATTGTACATCCAATACCTATCTCCTTCCATGATGCCTACGATGAAAACCCGACTCAACAAATGTCAAGATTCATTACGGTATTTTAACAAACATATGGGGGGTGTCACATGTATCCGAGTCGTTTAACCCCATATTAGGCTTGAAATCAATCTCGTGTAAACAACAACGTATAACGGCAACACAACAACGCGTAATAGATAGAAATATCAGTCAAATTGAAAGAAGAAATAACTTACCTTGAAATTAAACAAGTTGGGACAATGGTGTATTTTTTGCGGTTTCTTCGATCGCGAATTTCTCACTCCCTTAAGCTTTTCCGATTTCTTCGCTAAAGCATACGCATCTCCACCTTCAGGTAACTTGTACTTACTCCAAGTAGGCGTCGGGCTCTCGTTTAGACAAAGAGGAAGAAGAGATCGAGTGCTGCGAAATGAATGAATCGTCTGTTTTGTTGCTGATATAAGCTATATTTAGCGACGAAATATGTTTACGTCGTCGCTACATAGCGACTAATAAACTAAATCGTCGCTAAATATTGTCGCTATTCAGCGACTAAACACAAGTCGTAGGTAAATATAGTAGCTATTTAGTGACGGTACTAATATCGTCGCTAATTTGAGACGAGATAGCGACAACTTAGTCGCTAAACTCTCCAGAGACCAAGAAACGTAAAATGTAACATTAGATCACATTAGCGACGAAGATGCGTCGCAAAACTGTGTTTTTGCGACTACCAAGTATTTTCGTAGCTACTTAGCTATGATAAAAATTCCGTCGCTGAATGTAGTCGCTATTTAGCGACAGAAAAGCGTGATCGTCGCAAATTGGCGACGACATCTTTATCTCGTGGCTATGTAGCGACGAATTAGCGACTAATTGTATGTTGCCGTCGCTATTTGCGGTAATTGGCGACGAAATTAACTTGGTCGCTAATTTTGTCGCCACTTAGCGACTATTTGCCTTTCGTTGTCGCTAATTAGCGACGAGACTGTTGTTGTCGCAAATATATTGTAGCTAAATTACAGTTTTTTTGTAGTGAGTTAAAGGTGTTCGCATGAAACGGCAAACGGTAGAAGCCTCTAAAATCACAGTTGCTGATGAAACAAGCTGTACTTTAAGTTTATCTGAATATATAGTAGTGATTGGTATTTGACATTGATGATAAGACTTGGTTTTTGCAAGGAGTACCAGTAGACATGGCAAGTTCCATTTGTTGCCACATGATGAGTATTTCGGAAGACAAAAATAGTGTTCTAGTGATGTAAGCTGAGCGTACGCAGATTATTACTTTATTCCTTCTTTTTAGCGTGTGGGACTTTATTGGCAACAAAGGAGCAGGTTACTGCTAAAAAATTTACAAGCCAAAAGGCCCCAATTACAAATACAAGAAGGTATATCTATAACCATTAGCCACCCTATTGTGCATGGCAAGCCACGTAATGAACAATTGCCCTTGTATACATGCGTTGAACCAAACAAGTCGACGCCAAGGCACTCTCATCGTTAACTCTTAAAGCATTCCGTGCACCCCCACCAGACATGACCCTATCAGCAACCGAAGAATTTGGCTATGTCACGAATTCTAACTTGAATCTGCACTAAAGCGTCCGATCTAGCGGGAGGCGAAAATTGGATCAACTATGATATTAGCCACTCTCGATTGAGAATGCAGATGAGAATCATACACTTCTACTAGTGAATTGGTTGAGCAGAGGGCCAAGGGATGCCATTCATCATGCCACAGAAAGGTAGATCTTCCATCTCCAATGACATGCTTAACGAAAAGGCGAGCACCATTTCTAGGCTACCACTTGTTTTTGTTATTATTAAAAACATACCCAGATTAGAACGGTGTCTTTTGGCAGAGGAATCATCTTCGAGTGGAGGCAGGATAAATAGGGGGAGTGGCGAACCATTACATTCCGAGGCCGAGCTACAACTATTTCAATGGCATCCCTAGTTTTGTGTTATAATTTCTTCGGAGAACATACTCGGTTCATTTCCTTTGCATTCTACATTTTTCCGACCTCGGAAAGAGGAATCTCTAACTTTTCTTTTTTCTCATTTTGCTCCTCAGCAACTATAATATGTAAAATTCGTGATGCTAATATTATTCACTATCTTTGTTCATTTTAATGTCCTAAACATGTCGTAAGAACATTTGTATTTCATGAAAAAGTGGGTTGGAGAATTAAATGTGTGACGCTGGCACACAAGATTACAAATCTAGTGTGCGGAATGAGAATCCATGAGTGTATGTACAAATAAACATTTTTAGAAAATGTATGGCAAAAGAAAAGGAATATCTTCCCCAGAAGAGGAGCATTTTTTTTTGAAGTACCATTGGCCATGGACCAAGATCGTGGCTTGGTCTTTGTGGAGCTCTCGGGCTTCATGATGGATCATGCTTGAACAACGTTATAATGACCCGGTCCCACGAGGGCGAGGAGAGGTCGCCGGGGCTAGAGAGCTTGGACAAAGTGCGGCTCTTGGCAGGCTTCGAGGATGGCGAAGGGGATAGGAATGAACCGAATCCCGCATTGCCTGAATGTGGTGAGGTGAAGTGCCATATATGTGGTGGCACTTGCCCTAACTTGTAAAGAACAAAACCGTGTGGGCTCCGGCCCAAAGCGAACAATATCGTTACGAGTGGGCCATGGGCATCACAGTGGTATTAGAGCCAAGCCCAGCTGAAAGTGGGTGGCTCAAGGACGAACCGGGCGGAAGTTGGTGGGCCTGTAACGACCTGATTTTGCGAGAGCGAAGAGCGGTCGCTGGGGTAAGATAGCCTGGACAAGGTGCGGCTCTGTGTGGCTCAAGGATGAACCAAGCGGAAGTTGGTGGGCAGGCTTCGGCCTAAAGCAAACAATATCATTATAAGTGGATCTTGGGCGTCACAGACGTCGTGAAGGAATGCTACCAAGGGTGGGACTTCATCTCGAATGACCCCCATCTCAATAGCCTGTGGACATGGCTAACATTCTAACTGCTGTCAGCAGCTATTGAGAGAAGGAAACAAAAGAGGGAACCTTTTTGCAACATCATCGCATTCTTCACGTTCAACAAGAGACAAAGATGCCAATCTGCACAAAGTCAGGTCAGATCAAGCAAATGAAGTCATTGAAGGAACAAGAAATGCCCATGGGATCTGTTTGAGCAAGATACTTGTCGAAGGGCCTGTGATAGTCGGATGCACCACATCACCCGGAGAGGAAGCATTGTGTGTTCACTGCGCTAGTTGGTATGCTCCGCAATTTGACAACAATATATGGCATCTATAAAATTTAGCAAATGTACCCTAATATATAATAGCAACAACCTCATAACAAAGAATATGAATTCTCCAGCTGATTTCGCCCTCTAAACATTTAACATAGAAAGCGCTGAAAACGACTCGATTTTGCGTAGGGACAATGTGTGGTTAGAATTGGAACTCAATTTAACAAAAGAAAGCACGGAAAGATCCGCCTAAATAAGCAGGCTCTAAAAATGAAAGTACCCTCGCAAGAGCTTAAGGTGAAAAAAACCAAGTCCACTTTATGCATTGGACGATAGTGGAGCTTTCCTTTCCGTTTAGCGCATCGAGGCTTTTCTATCTCCTCATGCGATTTTTCCCATAGTTTGATAATTATTGAGCGTTAAATTATTTGATTTGCGCATCCGCATGATTGTCCATCGTATGTCAACGGTTCGGGATTAATAATAGAAAACTGCTTGCAAAAACATTCTTGAAATAAAGAGAAAATGTGCCAAAAGGGTGTTAGATTTATCTATCGTAACCAAGTCTTTATATCTATGAAATCTCTCGTACGCCGATTTTACTTAGGGGTTTCCAATCGGCCTGTAATAGATTAGCGACGATTTCTAAATGAATGGAATGGCTTGTCTAAATGATATAATTCGAATCCTCAAGTTACGATTGGTACGTGCTCGGGAGAGTCCGCGCCAGACAATCGTCTCTTTAATATGTAATCATTTGTACTTGCACAGTAATCCATTGGCTTTCTCTCGGTAGTCCACTTCTGGGAAAGTTGCGACATACGACACGTGTCGCCAACGAATTGAAAGGAAGATATATATACACACCGGCAATGAGTAGGATGATCAACAACGATTAATCGATTACATCATGTTATCACCATCACAACAGTCAGGCCCAACTAAGCTCGCATGGGTAGAGATGTTTCTACGTGGTTTGAATAGATTTATCTAATAATATGGGGTTAGGCATGACTTATTATTGTTATTTTATTATTTTTGGGGGGGCCAGGGTTGCATATATTTGTCGATAACCCGTGTTACATTTGTCAATCTATAAAATGACTGAAAACATCTTCCTTGGAGCTGTACGACTGTAGAGACACTAATGAGGCCTTAATCATGGGTGGTCCCGTATTTTTAAATCATTAATTTTTTAGGCGCCTCATTGCGGGTTCTGCTGATTTTGTGGGGTCACCCTGAATGAATGACGGGCTTTGGAGGTGGAAAGCAGAAGAAGAAGGAGGTGGTTAGTTTCGTCTATGCTGGCAGTCGGAACAAAGATTGGGATATGATTCAAATAAAGTGAGATACCAAATCTTCCGGATATTAAAGAAGGACATATCTAATCCTTTCAAGTATTTGACACACTTCAAGATAAGATTGAGAATATATTAAAAAAAATTCAATTTAAATGAAAATTCAATTATTAAAAAAAGAAAACTAAAGAGGAAAAACGTGTCCACCGTGCCCCGGTAACGACGACCAACATCATGGCTTGTTGCAAGATTGATGGTAGTAAGATTGACGAGAGGGACAAAAAAATATATACCTTTGGTAGAGGCCAATCGATCTGATGATTTCTATCAATCTTTCTTGAATTGTTGTGTCTTCTTCTTTTGTGTTCCGATAGGAGAAGATTACATGTTGGTTTCTTTTTTCAGTATCTACACAAATTTGACGATCGAGATTCTGACTTGGAAAAACGTTAATAATATCTCCCTAAAGTTCAATCTCTGATAACTCCTTATAATATATAATTCTTTACTTCATGCTTTTTTTTAGGGGAGCTTTTGGTTTTTTTTTTTTGGGTTAAAATTGAGAACTCTGTATGATTATAATTTATATCTAAGGTATGTTAACTAATAAGTATTACGAAGAAGGTTCAAATTCATTATCATCAACTATAATAAAGATAACGAAGGTACGTTCAATTTACTTTTGTGATCATGAGGTTACGTCAGTCTAACTAAATAAGTTAGGGAGTATTATGACCATTTGGAGCGTGAAAATAGCGAGACCGAAATTCAAATTGACAAAAAATAGTAAGCAATTCCAAATCGGAGAGGTTTAGTCGTAGCCGTACAGACGCGTGCATTGGCATGATCATGGAGTCACGTTAATGCACACTTTATTATAAAAACCAAAAAGAAAAACACTCAATAGGAAACCCTTATTAATAACTCTTTTTGTCTTTCCACCCCCGTCCGTCTCTCCCTGTTCTTTATCGCGTCCTCCAGCGCCAGTCTCCGTCGACGGCGCTCATCTCCGTTCGCGTTCGTCGTCTTTGGGTTTTGGTAGTCGAGGGAGAGGGAGAGGGTGAGGAAGGGAAGGGAAGGGAAGGGAAGGGAAGGGAGGAAAGGAAGGGAAGGAGATGGGGAGAGGAGGGAAGGTGTGCTGCAGATTAGATCCGCTGGATTTCGACCCTTCGAGGCTGCGGGTTCGGAAGTTCCTTAATCGGCAGATCAAGGTTCGGATCATGCTTCCGATGAGCATCCGATGCAACACCTGCGAGAATCACATTCGCCAGGGGACCAAGCTTCATTCCAGGAAGGAGGAAGTCGCCGGCGAGGTAGGTGGGGTGGGGTTGCGCTTGCCTTCCAATTCCAATTCCAATTCTGTTGTGACGATGATGATTGCTTTGGTGCATTGCATGGCGTGGCATGGTGGGGGTTGCTTTTTCCGTATCTGTTGAGTTGATTTCTTCCTCTTTGTTTTTGTTTGTTTTGGCATGGCAGACGCCCTTGGCCGGGGGGATCAAGAGGTTTAGGTTTTACTTCAAATGCACCGAGTGCTCTGCTGTCCTCACCATCAAAACTTATCCGCAGCAGGATCCCCGTTACGTGGTGGAGTCCGGGGCGACTAGGGTGGTGGGTAGAGAGGATTCTGCCCCTTTTTTGATTTGTTGGGTTCCTTCTTAGGGTTTTGGTCGGACTTGCTTTGGGGAAGAATTTTGAACGTTACTTACTTGTTTGCTGTGATTTTTGGCAGGTGGTGGAGGAGGAGGAGGAGAATGAGAAAAGGACGACGACGAGTGAGGCCGAAGAGATGGGCAATGTCGCCTCCGCCTCCGCCTCCGCCTCCGCCTCCGCCTCCGATTCCAAGAGAGAGATGGATATTCTCACCCCCCCGCTTACTACTGATGAGATGAATTCCATCATCAAGGTATGTTATTTTTTTTTTTTAAACTATTTACTATCCTCGACTCTCTCTCAAGGTCCAGTTATGCTTTTGTTGTCTGCATATTAGTCGCTTCCTCGTCGGCTTACCCTTGATGCTGCGGGAATCTTCTCATTAGAACTGTCTGCCTCGGACGTTGTTTGCATCAGTTCTGGCTGGACTGGTCATTTTTGCTTAATAAGAAGGTGCCCCCCCACCCCCACCACCCCCTGTATCGGTTTGTAGGATGACGACGTCGTATGCATTTATATATATCTAAAAGTTTGAGCTCGTTTGAAGATACCCTCTATTGCAAATGCCCTGTTCTTCTTGGGACCATCAATCCCTGATTCGGTGTGGATTGAGTTTGCGATCGTCTTGCTTCGCTGGGTCGTATCCTTCCCGTGGTATGGCCCTGAAAGTTCTCGAGTAATTCTTCATTTACTCCTTACCCTTCGAAGGAAGTTGCATGATTGTTCAAGAGCATGCGAATGTCTGGCGATACACATGACACGGAAATAAGCGCCTAAGGCGACATGGGTTAAAGCATGCTATCCAGATCAAATCCTCAATGCACTTGCATCTAATGCGAAAGGCGAGCCTACTTAATTTCCCAGCAGCATGTGCCTGTACTTCCGACCCTTAATGCAAGTATATCTGCCAAACCTCTCGGAAAGAGCACGGTTTACTCGTTTGCTGATCTCGTATGCACCGTCGATAAATCTGATGGTACCTCGATTCGATAATAAGGAAAGGTGGACGTGCTCTGTTGGTTTACATCGTCTTCCACGTGCTTTCTTGAGTCTCTTCTAAAGAGTTGCTAGTGTAGCTTGAATCTCCCCTCTACCTAAGATTACATATTACCAAGACGGTTTCCTTTTCTTCATGGGATTTGTTAGGATAACTTAGCAGGTGTTTTGGATCCGATGCGAGCGTGAGCTGTTGGTTTAATTGGAATTGTCTCATGTTGTTGAGGCCTAGAGAAAAGCTTACTTTTGTGCTGGTTTGATTTGAAATGCAGAAGAGGAAGTTTTCCGAGGAATTTCCGGACGAGCCAACGGATTCCTCGACAAAACCTACCACCAGCGACATCTCGAATGACAGAGGCATGTCACGTTTTTCGAACATGTTTTCTTCAATTAAGTCAGCTCTCCTAGGTTGGGATTTATGGTGTCTGAATGATGGATGTGTGGAAATAGATAGGCTTGGCACTACCCTTACCCTTTCCCTGCAAGTGCTTTGGATTGTATTGAATGCAATGTCCCTTCGTGAAAGTAGACTTGACTTTTAGAAAGTAACTTTCTCCATATGACGGCGGTTGTTTCGGTGACCTTTCCGGTCAGGTTTCCTTGTCTTTCCATCGTGTTTGTGGTGTTTCTGTTTTCCGTTGGGAATAGATATTGCTTGGTCATTACATGAGGACCCATATTGTGTGGAAAGCATCTAAGTGATATAACTCATGTCTTTGTTCCTTGTTCATTGACTCATAATTTTTGTTATGTTTAACAGGAAATCCTGTTGGATCACTGGAGCTGGTGGTCTAAGCAGTGATGATGGGGATTGAGTTGCAAAGGATGCCATCCGTTTTCTCGCTGTATTAGCTGAAATCCTTTTTTTTATATCTGTCTGCGCTGTAATTTCTGACTGAAGCGGGGATCGATTATTAGATTAGCTTTTAATGGATAGTGATTGAAGACACGCTGCTTCCATTAAAGGAAGGATGAGAGTATGGCTGTAGACTGCTTCTTTGTGTTGACTCTTTAAACTGCTGATGGTGATGTTGTTGCGATTCAGGGCGAGTCATCCGAGCGAATTAGATACATATACTTTCAAGCACTACTGAGCACACTTCAAGGGTGCGTGGAACGTACGACGGAGTACTGCCCAATTGCAATTGACTAGGAGGAAATTTGTCTTTACGGAGCCAAGTCACAAATAACGCTCATCAACACCAAGGAAAAAGAGCGAGAAATGGGCAATTAGCGTCAGAGATCCCATCCCGAGCGTTTCATAGGAGTTTCATACCGATGACGGAATGTTCGATACCAAAGGAAATTTTTTAAGCAAAATAAAAAAAAATTTCTTATAGAGAAAATGAATCTCTTGCGGAATTAATGAATTTTAAAAAACACCTAAACAATTCAAGCGAATGGGCAGTCTCTCTCCTCTTGAGTCTTTCAATGGCTGCCTTATGATCTTTTTATGATTTTCAGAGTCTTTTTTAGGTATAATTATCACTGAAAGGCACGACTCATGAATGCATGCGGGCCTTCCTCCTTCCATCCTTGAGCCTCCATTTGGTAGAGGGCCTAGGTTCAATTCCGCATCCACCTTTGCTAGAGGAGTCGTGCGTATCCCAGCTAGGCATAGGACCAGGACGGCGCCCTCCTCACCCTACCATTATCGCATCTCGCTGCTCAACAAGAAGATATTCAAGGGCTTTTTGGTGGATATTTAGAGGTTACCCGCGATGCATGTTGCGCTTTAGCAAGAACGGAAAGCCCCCCAATATGAGTTTCGAAAAATGGGTGCATATCCCGGATTCCTCACGAGCAGAAAAGTACGTTCGGGTGAGGGAACTGTATGACAAATCGGTAAGGCTGGAAGTGGGTTCGCGTATAGTGGAGGTTGTGAGGGTTGAGCTTGTTCGGGTCAATGCAGATATTAAGGAGCTTACAGGCGTGTATGACGAGAGTTTCCTGGCCAGGGGCAAGCAATGACTCAAGATTTGGCTAGGACGACAGCTGACCCATAGCAGGTGCCAGCACCACGGCCAGAGATCGAGACCATGAAGCAGGAAGTGCAGAGCGCAAGGCTTGGATTTGTCGTCATGCATTGGTTGTCCTATTGAAGGGCTGCATTCCAGTTTGGAAGTTTGATTTTGCACACGTTTTGTTGGTGTCCAGAGCTGTTATTGAGTTTGAAAAGAAAGAAAGCACCGAGAATTATGAGCATGGAAAGTTGATGGAGCAGAACTTGTTTTCCACGACCCGTGAGTTGGAGAAGCTGCGAGCGGAGATTGCTAATGTAGAGAAGAGAGCTCGTGCCGCCGCTGTTGTTGGCGATCCAGCTACTTTTCTTTGTGGTTTCTTCATAATTTTCTTTTATTTGTTACTACTCTGTTTCAAATTTCAATGATGAGAATGTTATGTTAAATTGAACTTTGGCCGAATGGCTTCAAGTAGGCATGTCGGTGTAGGAATCATGGATGTGAAGCCATAAGGTTTCATCTCCTCAACTGATTAAGTTATTGCCAACATTTTTTATTGAACGGATGAACCAGCAAACAAAAGGGTTCTTTTTGTTCTAGAATATGTGAATTTATTGAGTTTACAGTATCTTTGTTTCTTTCTCCTTTCTCAGAAGAATAACTGATTTTTTGACCGAAATTGGTGATGGGCGTATAATGAAGACAAAGATGATCCTGTTGAATAACTAACCCAGTGTGCTTCCCTAATTTGCATGGATTAGTTTTCCATTAATTTTGCTGGAATATATATTCAAAGGTGCACTGTTTCAAAATTCACCTATTGGTATAGAAAAAAAAACCTATCAGGGAACTCCAAGTAAATCATATGTCTGGGAGTGAATAATATCTAAAACAGTAAATTAATTTAGCTTATATAATATGTTGAGAACATTGTATACTGCAATCAAAGAACTCCTAGTAACTGGTAAAATTCGCATGAACTAGCTCCTTATGCAACTTGCATACACTAATTGCTAATGACAAAGTCCAACCGTTACTTGAAAGAAAATTTTTTGTTACAATTGTTCTATTTTTTAGGAGAATCTTGGCATAAACTTTTGTGCAAATAATAGCATTATAAGTTACCCTTTATCAGTTTTGATTTCAGATTAACTCCTAAATGTTTCTCCACTTAGAAATTGTGTTAACTTTAAACCTTAAAGCAATGTCACCGATCAAGTAGGCAAAAACCACAGGAAAGAGCAGATGGAGTCTATAAGGGGTGTAGCAGAAGTAGTAAATAATGCTGCTAGAGGAAGAGATCTCCATGTTACCTAATTATGTGCATGAGAATTATGATACCTTCAAGAGAGTGCAACTTTGCTGACGTATAGAGTGTGTCACTCACACACAAAACTTTGATACAGATACACCTCTTAAAAAATTGTTTTCCCGCCTACTTTAACTTCTTAGTCTATGAATGGAAATTGTAGTACTGTAGTGGTGCCACATGATTGGCATGAAGGAAAAGGAAAAAAGAATTTGAACTTTGTTTCACTTCACTTAGAAGAACCAGAGGAATGAATGTTTTTGTTGATCAGAATCCATGTTGGCCAACGTTTTCTATCTGTTAAAGGTCCTTGTTTTCTTTTCTTGTGATCCGCAAGGACGATCTTTTTCTTGACAGTGATTCAAATCAGGATTTTAGACTTCGCATACCTATTCGTAGCACCACTACTGCTATATTTTGACATGGGTTGCTTTTGGCCAGCTCAATTGATCTTGAACTGTAAGACACTCACGAAAAAGTAGATGAAGGAACTACGTGTTTTTATTGCCTAATCTGTTCAGGTTACCTAGTTCTACGTACAGTATAGTCTACTAAGTTATTTGTGTTATATTACGTTGCATCTTCAGCACATGAAAATGAGGCTATTACTGTCTTTTACATTTAATGGCCTTAATCCTGTATGTGTGTTTGTTAGAAATATTCTTATTTGCCTTCCGGTTAACATTTATTCTGCTCATGTCTGCATCGGATAAGGTATGTTTAGTTGCTGTTTAAGTATTTACGTGACATGCTTTATCTTCAAATTCCAGGTAATCGCTGGTCTGGAAGGCTACCCCAAATATGGACATGTGCCTGTTGCTTGAGTACATATGCTCCTGCTGGACACAGATAGACTAGATTTGCATGTCGATCTAAGCTGAGTTATAACTAGTGTCTTAGGCTGCAACTCACTAGAAAGATTATTAGGTATGGCTTGCAGTTGTATTTGTACTTTTGGGAGGTTTACCTCCATTAAATGCTGCCTGAAGTTGTACTGGACGTTTTGTTTTTTAATGACGTCTTTTGTATAATGTTGTTGCTTTTGATGTGGAGGTCTAGCTTTCCTCTAAATTTTTTTTGATGATCTTGTTGAGAGGTAATATCAAATAATTTCTTAACGGATAACTATGTGTTATCGGAACTTCCACTGTTCAAAATGTCATGCTAGCTTTTGGTCAATTTCCTTAGATTGGTTCATCCCAACTCTGGCGGTTAGTTCCTAGAGGAATACGCTCATGGATATGTCCGGCTTCAATAATTCTAAGATCACAGAACTCTACCAAGTGAGTACTCCTTGAGAATGTCACCATCCACGCGCGATCTCTGATGTATCATTTCTTAGTGCAGCCTTTGGCTCAGCAAATTAGACTTTCAAGGTTTGGATGAGAGATCTTAGTCATTGACCTTGCAGAAACACTACTCAGTCATCGACCCTGCAAAAACACCTCTTAGTTGTCAACCGGGTGTCAACCTCATATTTCACTAATTTGGCAATGTACGACAGGTGCTAAAATAAAGATTTAGAATGATATGCGAAGCCTGTCTATCACCTTAAAGAAAGTTTCTGGATTCTGGATTCCATCTTCAGCTTTTCCATGACATATAATTGCAGTGAAGTGGTTTAGCTCACCACGTCGTCCTCCATGTATTTTGTGACCCATCCCCGCAACTTTTGTGGGACCTTTTCATCATAATCAACTCTTCTCTGTGCTTGGAGAAGTATGATTTCTCCATTCTGTGACTCATTCCAGTAACTTTTGTGGGACCTTTTCATTATAACCAGCTCTTATCCGTGATTTGAGTAGTCTGAGGCTTGGGAAGCTGGCCGGTATTAATTCTGGCTTTCAGCCGAGGGAGATTATTTTCTTCAATTTCGGTGGATGGTCTTGGAATGTCACTAGTTTGACTTATTGCGGAACTTCATCTGTGTGAAAAATTCGGAGTAACATGGACAAACCCCTTTAGTATGATAGCAAAACTTGTAACATCTATAGATAACAGCTACTCTCTCTCTCTCTCTCTCTCTCTCTCTCTCTCACTCACTCACACACACACACACACAATAGCTGGGAAAAGTTTCTCCTGCTACTAGTATGAAGTCGTTGCAACTTAGGACTATGACTGACCCATCAATTTGGGCAGTTGAATAGATTGAATGAACGGTTTTAGCTGGTCAAGTTTGTGCCGTTGATTTCTCGTTTGAAAAAAGATTTCAAATTTAAGATCTCTATTCATTTCATTCCGTTTCTGAGATGCAGCAACCAGGTACTCTGTGCCCCCTCACTGAAAGATATTCAACTATGATGCTACAGGATCATTTCATGGTCAAGTAAGTGCTGCATGTCTTAGATATTATCCTCTACTGTGTTCTATCTGCATTTGTTTTCCTTGGTTGTGGCTACTTCCACGCAGGGATACTTGGAGAGATATAGCTAAAGCTGATGTTAACCCAAAAAAGAACAGTTAGGGAGTTGTATTATCGTTTTAGGTGAGAAATTGTAGCATTGTTCCATATCCGGATTACTCTGGTTCTTGGTTCTAGTCAAAAAGAAAGGGCTAGCTGCCAACAAACTTGACTCTTGCTTGCCCCACCAAGTTGCTCATATTTTGGACGGAAGGATTTCTTCTTCTTTTATTATATCGGAAGCCATTTTGCTGTTTGATCTTTTAACATAGCTTATGTTATGGGATGCAATTTTGAGCAACTAAATGTCGGGTTGATTGATTGATGACAACTCTGGGAAGATAAATTCGACGTTCGGATCAGAGAGGAATGGCGCCACTTCAAGTCTATTGCTTTCGTTTGTTTTGATGGGAAGAGAAAAACACGAGCACGGGTCATTTGGCAGGAAGTCATGCAAACCGAGGAGGAAAATGGGGTGACTCTGTCTTGAGGAAGATTTGTCTAATATTTTAGTTTAAAATTGGAAGTTTGTGTGGACTTTGATGAAAAATTTTGTAGTGCAGTAATGTTCTCATTGGGAAAGAGAACATATTAGTGGTGGTGAAAACTCCCCCATCATCATGGTGTTAGTTATGAAATAAATTACAGTTGGGAGTAGTTTGAGAGGTTATCAAACTTCAGTAGGTATTCGCATTGTCCGAGAGGCTGTTGCTCTCAATTTTCATTCTGTTGCTAACGATACTGTAAACGCACTCCATTTTTGTTTTAATTTAATAACCAGACGGACATGGTGTGGTTAATTCGAAACTAATTATTTATGGAAGGAAAGTCGATGACCGTCAGTAGATTGATGCGCACTGCCTTTGTCTTGTGGTGGTTATATTGGCAACACTTTGCTTTGCATCTCATAGCTGAAGTGGTGATTCATAATTTTGTCCCGTGACTTGAGAATGACTGTGTTGCAGCTTGTTAGTTATTATTTTGCCGAGGATGATACCGTCTGGTGTAAATATTCATTTTTTCCATATTTATCGGAGTTTTTCACTGTTTGTTTATGTTCTGTCCTTCTCTGTTTTAAATTATGTACTCAAATGTTCTGATACCAGGTTACTGCTTCTGTGCTCCAACGCCCTGTATACTGGCAATTTTTCAGTTACTGGTGATAATCGAGTGAGGTATGTTCACTTTATTGGCAGCCCTCATTTACTCAAGTTACTTATTTCATGATACTGCTCGTCTGATGTTAAGAAATAAACTTGCTAGATCATTTTTTTTTTATTTCTATGTGCTTATTTTGAAGGTAATGATACTTCTAATTCCTACCAGTCAATCGAGTCAATCTCTGTCAAAAGTTTTTAATTGAACCTTCGAACTGCAAGTCTCTATTTTATCACTGGCAATGTTCATTTCAGGTCACAGATATAGTTGCAATGGTAAATGTGATGCATGTGCGGGGTATGATGTGTGAACTGTGAAAAGAAATATGAGCCCCGAAGTGTGATGCACAGCTGGCTGTTTGGAATGCAGACATATTTGTCCTCCACTTGGTCGTCGGCAGGGTTTCTTTTATCTACTTCTTTCCGTTGGATATGTTTTTGTAACAGAACGATGGACATGTCAATACCTTGTCGTGGCAGATTGCTGCATAATTTATAGTATGGGGAGCAGTGGAGTTGCTGGGAATCGTGATTGTAATTGTCCCTTTATAAGCAACACCTAACCCCTACATTCGCAGCCTAAAATATATATCTCTCTCTCTCTCCTATTTTTTACCACATTGCATTTATAGGAGAAGTATCCATTATCATGGTGTCCTTCTAGATTTCCCTGGTCTGATACCATAAAGGAAAGCCCTTTTCTTTCTCCCCCAGCGACTTCGCTTCTTTGCACAGCAAAGGTAACATCCTTCTCTTTGTTGTTCATTTTATCAGCCTCATTCTTTTCTTTCTTACATGCTGTTTTCACTCTAAACGCATGCATGCATTGACTGAGCCACAGGGTCGTGATTTTTAAGCTGCATTCTCTTTTAAGTTCATGGTCTGAACGTGATACGATTTTGAGAAGTTATCCACTGTCGACTCTGTTGGAAGAGTTTGCATTTATGGTGGGTGAAGTGCATGTGCCAGTTTTTATTTTTTCGGTATTTTTCTGGGGTTCTAAGTATGGAATATCTGATTTGATCAAATACCCATTTTTGGATTCAGCTTTGTGAGTTTTAGATCTAGCTTAGGTGGTTGTCAAGGCTATTTGGTCCTTTTAAGAGATCCACTGAATCAACCCCGAAGTTCAAAAGGGACTGCCTGTGGAAATTCTTCCACTAGCAAAACGTGAGTGCTGGCTCATCTGAATCACTTATTAGCAAAAGGAGTTTCTTTTATCGTGGCGTGATTTCTATCATATTGATTTGCTTTCCTTTTTCTTGGAAATCTGGGTTGATTTCTGCTGCTAGGCTCTGCCATGAAGTTCTTTGGCGTTTGGCCAGCTTGTTTTTCAACTTTAGGAGCAGGCATTAGCTTGAAGGTCCAATTACTCTTGGTGTTTGGGGAAAAAATTTTACCCTAGGAATCCATAGCATCTTTGATCGAAATTTTTACATTGAGCAAAATATTCTGCATTGCCTTCTGTGTTGTTTTTTTTATTTTTTAATCTTTTTCTGAAGCACACCAAGTAGTAGGTAAGAGAAGTTCAATGGATAGGCAATGACTAACAGATTTCTGCTCCGGTTTTCTGGTGAAATGGCGTGCCGTCTGTCCTGCGGTCCTGTCCTGTGATGCTTATATTGTCGATAGCGAGCACAAATTTTGTTTTCCTCTGCATCTCGCCTTCTGTTGACATCTTTTCTTTTGGATTTCAACTGCTTATTACGACCATGGCTCTACATGTGACTTCCTGCCGATCTCATTATAATTTTACAGTTTAACTGTTTCTTGTTGACCAATCATTTTTCTAATCCTTGCCCAAAGTTTCCTCATTAGAAGAAATGCCAAGACCGAGGTGAGGGAGCAAATCTTGATATCTTCATGCGGATACCTTAGTGTATCTTATGAGATTTTGGTTTAGTTTTGTCATGATGGCATTTACATAAGAATGAGCTGGTACATACTACTAGATTCACTTGATAATAGCTTGAACCCTCACGGCAGCTGCAAAATGCTCCAAATTCTGCTCTTTTTTAATCCACACGGTCATTATAAGCACATAGTCATGTTGATTATGCCTATAGATTCCAATGTTTGTTTGTTCAAACTTTAGTTTTTATTATTGTCTTTTTTCACTTTTATTGCAGCTTTCACAGTTTAGCTTTTATTTAGTGCAGAACACTCGAAGCCTTTCAAAACATAAAGATATCAACATGCAGATTCGTATGATATTTCTTGGTTTTTCAAAACTTCAAAGTACTTTTTTCAATGGTCGTCATTCGGTAGTGCCTTGGTGTCTAAATGCTGCTTAACAGATTTTATGTTAGAGAGATGCACATAATAGTGTCCCCAAAGCAAAGTAAACACTGATTTCATTGAAAAAAAGAATTGCGTGGCAATTTTCATTGAATGAAAACAAAAAGAGTACATTCTCTCCCAGTCAGTCCACCATACGGTTATTACGAGTTTGATGTAGCAGAATCTTTAGCAATCTGCTAATTTGAATTCACAGGAAGTCCGTTTCACGTGTTTCGGCTTCTGCTTACAGAATTGATAACATGAGATTGTTGGGCTGTTTCACAAGACACTCACACTTCCTATATTGACAACAGGGGGTGAGAAGTGCCTTCCTTAGAGGCAATCTCGTAGAGGCTCTCTTCAGCTCAGAAGTTCAAGCTCTGATTCTGATAACTTGCACCTTGGCCCCATCCCTAACTGAAGCCCTAAGCTAGGAGATTCCACGAGGTGCACAATCCGATTTTGTTAATTAAAAGAAACTTGGAACTCGCATTGTGGATCCAGAATCTCAGCTCAACCAAGCTCAAGAAGAGCTGAAATATCTTAAAGAGCAATTGGCCTCGGCTGAGGCTGCAAAGAAAGTAGCTTGAGAGAAGCTCGAAAACAAAACCAAGAAAAAGTTTGTAGCAGACTTGGTCGACATCCCTGAAAGGCGTCATGCAAAAGAAGCTCAAGAATCAAACAAAACAAAGAGCAACCCTTTGAATGATGTTCCTGATGACAACCAGCAGGAGACTGGTGTCTTTATAGTACCATTCAAGGAGGTTGCTTTTGGGCCTTAAATAGAGGTCAGCCAACCGAATGATGAGATAGAGAAGGAAACAACAGCAATTGGCTTACCAGCAGACTTACCTGCATTTGTGGAGCCAGAGAAACAGCCCTCGCACCTTCTTGAGTTGGCTGAGAAGGAGGATGAGATAAATTTTCTTAAAGAAAGGTTACTAGAAAAGGAGAGGGAAATTGAAGTAGTCGGCCAACAAACCGAAAACCTGAAAAAAGCAACTAGACGAGGCAACAATACAATATCTTCTGCTCAAAGCAACTAGAAAGCAGCAGATGCGCCAGCCACTGTTCTTGCCAGTGGTGTTGAAATGAATGGGAGGATTGCAGGAAGATGAGGTTCGATGGATAAGCATTTTGGAGGCATTCTTGAGATGTCTCCTGCAGGTTATGCTGGTTCTGTGGGGGGTCACCTGGGAATATTGATAACATCTGGATGACGGCTTTGGAGGTGGAAAGCAGAAGAACTCTGGGATCAGAATGTTTGGAGATCTGCGGAAGAAGAAGGGCCCGAAATGATCCATCATCTCTGTTCTCCATTAGCCTTATTCGGTGTCGCCAATGGTTTGAAAATGAGGACAATTGGCGCCTGTTAGTCTTTTGGGTTTCAAAGTGCGAGTGCTCTTTGTTCTCTTCTGCTAGGATGAGTGACAAAATTTATGCATTTACATCTTTGGTATAAAACCAAATCTAAACCCCTAAGGAACTACTCAATTTGTTTGAGATTTCTGATATCAGTCATGAAATTTTTGTTTTATTGTTTTTTAAGGTGCTGCTTTAATCCACTCCGAGATATCTATTGTTCGGTATCTGCAAGTTCCGATGATTGCTGACTTGAGAAGGTAAATCGAGACTTCAGAGTATATAGCACGTTGAAAAGAATGCATGCAGTTTTCATCCAAATAGTCTTGAGAAAATGACAAGAGGACTCTGATATCTTGGTGGTCAGCATGAGCAACTGGTTCGGGATGAATGAATCATGAAAATTACAAATCGCACGTTTTAATATTTCCTCAATCCTCGGTGCACAATCTCATGCTTGATAGAATCGCAGTCTTAGTATGCACATAATGTAATGCTATTCTAACGTTCTGTCAGTTGATGGTTAGTGTAATGCTATTCCACTAACCATCTTAGTGGAATAGCATCTTAGTTGATGGAGTGTTGTGGTTGAGCCCATATCATGACAAATTTCATTATCTTCCACATCTTTTGGCATTAATTAGGACACACTTCACATTGATTAGGAAATTTTTTTTTTATCGCACTCGATCTAACATAATGTTCGCCCAACGATATGTCAATATTAATGTACATAATTTATTAGCTTAGATGAACTTTGATACAATGGTTAATACATCTAAATTCACCCGTTGAGAATCTTATTTTGTATTTTTTCTCACATGCATTTGATCTATTATTAAAGAAAATAAGACCAAAAATTGTGTAGGATCGTATCTACTCTTTTTGTAATTAGTAATTGATCTACAGATTTATGTGCGCAAAAACATGATTTAACAACACATTAATTATATAATCGCATCTATCCACATTTGTTCTCTCAGCCTCTACATATGTAGCAACAAAGACGGGATCTCTTAGACTACCATACCATGTTCTCTCACTCACTCTGTTACTAGGTACTATCTCTCGTCCAAGCAGGAAAGTTTTGGCCTCTTGCAGTTCAGTGATAACGTCTCAGAAGTCCATCCATTCACGATGCAGCCAAAGAGATGACCCCGATCTGAAGGATCGTAGCCAAGCGCGTGCTTATGTTGTCTTTGTCCATATATCGCCATTGTCCTCCAACTCTTCTTTCGAATTTAGCGAGGGATCTATGACCTGCAGGAGCCTATCTGAAACAGCCGTTTTGATGAAAGCATGGAGGTTTAAAGTTATCCATATACATGCTCTCAGTGGATCTCCTTCGTGTGAACAATTCAAACAACAGAATCCGTAGCTGTAGACATCGACTTTGGTTAATGCTTACCATATTCTGTGACATACATTATTGATGATCTCAACGATGAGGGCCAAGTTCCCATGAGAAAATACTTCACATTTCTTTTTACTTCAGTGAGAAATTGAAGGGGAGATAGAATCCAAAAACTGCTATACAGCAAGAAGACGAATGATATCCGATGGTTCAATCCTCATCATCACTACTTTCAGAGCATTGACATAAAGACTGGAGTGCAATGCTCCGACTGGAAGTTGGCCCAGCTTTCTTTACCACAGCAATTCACATAGAGGAAGAATTGGACAAAAATTTACTCTCGCTCCGGTCCCATGAACCCACATAATTTCCTGTTAAACATAACAATAATGACTCAATGAACAAGGAACAAAGACACGAGTTTGTCACAACCCAGCAACATTTATTCCTATGCAATATAGATCCTTAGGTAACAACCAAGCAATACTTATTTCTAATGAAAAATTGAAAGACCACAGCCATGATGGAAAGACACGGAAATGTAACCAGGAAAACCTGCAGAAACAACCACCATACATGGAAAAAGTTTCTTTATAAAAGTCAAGTCTACTTCCATGAAGGCAATCTGCATTTTAATACAGTCCAGAGCGCTTGCAGGAAAAGGGAAGTGCCCAGCCTATCTATCTCAACACATCCATCATTGAGAAGAGCTAACCTAATTGAAGAAAACATGTTCAAAAAATGTGACATACCACTGTCACTTGAGATGTCACTGGAAGTAGTTTATGTCATGGAATCCGTTGGCTTGTCCAGGATTTCCTCGGAAAATTTCCTCTTCTGCGTTTCAAATCAAACATATAAGTAAGCTTTTCTCTGGGCCTCAACAATGAAAGACAATTCCATATTAAATCAACAACTTATGCTCGCCTCAAATCCAAAACAACTATAAGAATATCCTAACAAATTACACAAAGAAAAAGAAACCAACTTGGTAATATGTATTCTTACGAAGAGGGGAACTTAAAGAACACTAGTAATTCTTTTGAGAATAATGAAGAAACCACAAGGAAGACAATCTAAACCACAAAGCCTATCCACCTTTCCTAATTATCGAATTGAGGTACTGTCAGTTTTATCTACAGTGTATGCACAATCAGCAAATCAATATATCAAGCTCTTTCTGAGAAGTTTGGCAGATATTTCCATCAAGAGTTGGAAATACATGCATGTACTGGCAATTAAAAGACTTGTTTTTTGCTTGATGACAGGTGATTCACGGACTATGATCTAACAACTTTAAGAACATCTCTTGGTGTATCCATGATTAGGTCCTGAAAGTTCTCAACTAATTTTTCTAACTCCTTCCTCTTCAAGTTGCTGATACTTCAACATGCAAATGTCTGAGACACAAGCACATAAGATGACATGGATTAAGCAAAGAAAAGCATGCTATACGGATTACATGTCAATGCATATACATCTAATGCAAGTAAAGCAAGACAATTGTAAACTTAATCCATACTGAATCAGGGATAGATGATCACAAAAACAGAGCATTTGCAATAGAGTATCTTCAAATAAACTCAAACTTTTAGATATACCTATAGATTATATGTAGATTAAAGTACCGTATACATTTTATAAACTGTCACTGAGCACCTTATTAAGCAAATGACCAGTTCAGCTAGAACTTATGCATAACACATTCAAGAGTGTTCTCAACAAATTCACATGCTTAAAAGTGGCCGAAAAGGAAGTGAATATGCTGACAATTAGAGCATTACTGACCTCAAGAATGTTCAATGATTTGTCATTACTAGCAGTAGGTTGAGTCAGATCTTCCTCATCCTCTGAATCTTCATCTTCAATCCTACGGACAAAATCTTTGGATGTCTGCAAACGAGTTTCAGGGAATCAATGAGTATAAAAAAAATGAAAGATAGTTCATTTCAGAGAGATGAAAAATACACGTGAAATCAAATAAAGAAGGGCAGTTTAATACTAACTTGGAATACTATTCATTTAGTAAGCGCTTCATCCTCTTCCTCCAATTTCCTTTCCTGTCTTAGGAACAAAGTCAGGGATAGGAACTGGACCACAGTTGGGACTACAGTCTAACTCATGGAGTAAACGTTCTGACAATCAAGTCATAAACGCAACCATGAAGGCAACCAAACTTAACATCACCCATTTCCCACTGCACAAAACACTGTTAGACTAACAAGTGAACTCCATTGATTCTTTAAGAATGAGAAAAGCATGAACAATCAAGCTGTTGTCATTTAATTTGACAGAACAGAAGAAAAAAACATAGATCTCCACAACCCAGAAATTATCTGTCAATCCTATTAAAATGCATAGATTACCAAATAAAGTGATAAATAACCAACTGCAATAAGGCTCCAATGTTGCTATTGAATGAAATGAATAGGATAAGGCTCCAATGTTGTTATTGAATGAAATGAAGCTCTTAGTTTACGTTTCATTTCCTGCGAACTAGCAAGCAAATAATCGGTATCTCTGACTTTCCATGTAATCTGAAACTCAAGAGACACAGAACCAGAAGGCACGTAGTACACAGTCTGCTGTGACCCAAAAGAACGTTAACAATTCACTCTGTCTTCTTTAGTTGGATGAAACTAGCCAAGCATCTAACATGTCGCAGTGGCTAAAATATTCCATGAAATTTGACAGGTAGACAACCCCAATAAATGTCTGCAGTTTACCCATGTAATTACATATTAGACTAACTCTCTTTTAACCAAACCCCACAGTTAAGTAAAGAGTCCAAAGTAAATGTCATTCCAAACAAATGTGCAATAAGTTTTCGAAGATTTGCTTTGAACTGAATATGATGGAAAGGCACATAAATGGTTCTTAAATGGCTTTTGCGCGTTTGTGCTTAAGGAGATTTTTTGTGCTCTTTGGACAGGTATATGTTTTAAAGTAAAAGAAGCATACATTACTTAAAAAGATAAATTGAACAGCAGCTGGACTTAAATCCTATTTCCTTATCTGTAAGTAGGTAAATCATGAATGAGCTATTGCATTAAACTGACGTAATTTCCCCAGTCGAAACTCAATTTTGCACCCTGCTGCATATGAGAATTTGGAGGTTAATTAAGTTGTTCTAAATGTTCAAGGACCATTTGACCTTCGTCACTATATTCGCAATTGGAAACAACTCAAACCTTGGCAGTAGATGAATGTTGCAAGTCCTCTAGCACTGCATCTACGCTCACTGTTGCACGTCTAGACTGAAAAAACAATCGCTCGCCAGTCAATATCACAAGAATATAACATGTAAACAACAGAAGAAAGGAAATCAATTCATGTTATTTTTAAACTTTGGAGATTGTTGGGAAAAACTCAATCCCCGATCGACACATTCAAAATGTATTCGAAACGAATTCGATCAATGCGGAAAACTTGCCCAAGAACCATCAACTTGTATCACCGATCGTACAGGCATATCACACAATAAACATACCCGGTATTGTTATAGATTAAGTGCAACTTTGCACTTGAGGGTTCTTCGATCGTCTTTAGTACTCGTTTGCGTTCCGAAGGAATAATGGAGAAAACGTTACATTCGAAGGAGTGCGTTTTTTTTGCATATGAAAAAACACGTTAGTTTTTCTAAACTATTTATAGTGATAGGCAAATAATTACCTTGTGGGCCCTTGTGGCTCACGGGCCGAGTTTGGCCCATCTTGGGCGGTCCATCCATTATGTCTTTCATCTCCCACTTGTCCACGATAGGCTAAACATAACTTTCTTCTTTGCAAAGTTCATATTGGCAAATAATCCGTGCGACCGGCATACTACGAGAGCTCGTTGTTATACATCTGTTAAGAATATATAACAACTCAAATTGGACATTATCCAGAGTAGAATTAATATGCAGTTCCCTAGATCAATCAGTGACACTTTTTTTTTATCTCTTTTGATCTCTTTTAGTATTTCATATATTGTATTCACAACTATGATTTACTTAAAATCATAATTGGTCGACCTGTGAATACAAATATAAAATGTGACATTATAAATTAAATTGATCTTCTTCTTTCTTTAAACCTCTCCATTTTAGTCCAACTCACTTTTTTAGAAATGTCCCGTTAGATCGAATTATCATGATCATTGACAACATCCTAAGATAACAAATACTGAATAGAAACTTTGAGAATAAGTAAGAGTTGTGAGGGCACTCTAATTGAGAAAAGCTATTTTCCTCAAGAGTCTCACACGACTTAAAAATTGAGATCATAATTTTTGCCAACTCTTATCGGTCGTCTCATGCATACGTAATATGAAATACGTATTACGGTATTCTCTCCTTTTCCCATAGAGCATATGTCTTTACTCTCAATACCGTACAAATGATAGTTTAGACATGCTCAATGTCTAACTTGAGTTCACAAATCTACTCTATTCATAAGTATTTATCACAACTTACGTTTGGCATTAAAGACAGATAAAGTGAAATATGTGGGTCATTTCACTTTCGGATGTAATAATCTATATGTCATTATCTTAACATTATGTTAAGGCGATGTCCATACTTCAAGCTTGAGCTCTCAATTATTACCTAGATAACAAGCTTAAAACTGTCTCATTTCTATTCATCACACGGTGAGTAGAGGTAATTACCCGTGTGAGTGGGCTAATCTCTCATCTGTTTGACATACCTTTTCAATATAATGCACTCAGCATCGACATTCACAAACATCATACAAATTTATAGGCATTGATAATAACAAACTTTATTTTTTTATTTTTTATTTTTTTGATAATCGAGGTGTCCGCGCGACCAGCAAGCGATGACTCAGCTATAAACCGACGGTGATGCACGACTAGTCCTCGAGTGACGCTAGCGCAGGACCCACCACCACGGCGTCACACTTAAGAATCCCTAACGACTACGCTAGGGTTCGAACTCTGATCCCTTCGTGGGGGGACCAGAGCGCAAGCCAATGCAGCCGCTGCGGGCGATGGTCAAACTTTATTAATAGTGAACATTCAGGGAAAAATTACAATATTCATTATATGATATTCTACACAGTTCTAGAGATTTCACATGACCACGGAAAACTTCTTTAGGAATCGGCTTCGTCACAGGATCTGCTACCATCCTTTGTGTAGATATGTACTTCACGTTCACTTCCTTTCATGCAACCATGTCCTTGACATAGTTATATTTGATATCTATATGTTTGGTCTTTCCATAGTACTTGGGATCCTTAGTGTACGCTATTGTAGCATTCTCAGTAACACTTAAGTGATTCAAAAATCTTCCAAGCCAAACAGCTTCTTGTGCCGCTGTTGATAGGGCCACGAACTCGGCTTCCATTGTAGATAAGGCTACACATTATTGTTTCTTACTGCTCTAAAATATGGCGCCATTATTCAGTAAGAACACGTATCCAGAAGTAGATTTCCTTTCTTTTAAATCTCCTCTCCACTCAGCATCAGTATAGCCTTCAAGGTGTACATCACTTCCTTGATAAGTCAGCGTATAGTCGGCACTTCCCTTTAGATATCTCAGAATTCTTTTGACGGTAATCCAATGTGCTTGACCTGGATTGGATTAGTATCTACTTATCATTCCAACTGCATAACAAATATAAGGTCTTGTATATATCATAGGTACATCAAGCTTCCGACAGCACTAATATATGGAACTTGTTCTATTTGCTCCTTTTCTTATGAAGTCTTTGGACATATTCTGTCGCTTAATGCTTCGCCCTTTGCAATAGGAGTATCTATTGGTTTACAGTTTTGCATACGAAATCGCTCAATGATTTTATTCACATATGTCTCTTGTAAAAGGGATAGGGATTTCTTTGAGCGATTTCTTGAAATCTTAAGTTCAAGAATGTGTGCAGCTTTACCCATATCTTTTATCTCAAAATTGGAAGATAATCAATTCTTGACTGTATTAACAAACTCCATGCTGCTTCCGGCAATTAGTATATCATCAACATATAATGATAAAATCACAAATTGATCTTTGAATCTTTTGATATATACACAATTATCTTCACTAATCATTACAAAATCATATGCCATTATGGCATTGTGAAAACGTATATACCATTGCCTTGAAGATTGCTTAAGGCCATATATCGACCTCAATAGTCAACACACTTTGTACTCCTGGCCTTTTGTAATGAAACTAACAGGTTGTTCCATATAAATTTCTTTCTCTAATTCTCCATTGAGAAATGCAGTCTTTACATCCATTTGATATAATTCAAGATCCATACTAGCTACTATTGCCAGAATAAGATGAATAGAGGTAAATATAACCACAGGAGAAAAAGTTTCTTCAAAGTCAACTTCTTCTTATTGATTATATTCTTTCGCCACAAGGCGAGCTTTATACCTCTCTATTGAGCCATTACCCTTAAGCTTTATTTTGAGAACCCACTTGTTCCTAATGACTTTACGTCCTTTTGGAAGGTCAACTAATTCCCAAACTTGGTTTGATCTTAATGACTCCATTTTTTCTTTCATTGCATATATCCATTTTTCCTTATCAAGGCATATTAGAGCATCGTTCACATTTTTCGGCTCATCTTCATCTGGTGGGGCGATCATGAAAGCTTCTCCTTCAATGTCAAAACGTTGACGGGGAATCTTATTATGACTTGACTGTCGTATGGAATGCTGTACTCCTAATGATTCACTACGCTCCATTGCGCTCCTACTTGAATTAGATAATGGTGGTGTTGTCTCTTTAAGTGGTTGCAATTGAGACTGCGTTGCATTCAACTCTCCATCTGTCACAATGCTCCCACTAACTTCACTATCATGATCCACAGATTCGTATAGTGAGTAATTTCCACCTACTTCGCCCTTTTTAGGAAATTCATTATATAAGAATGTGACATCCCGTAATTCAAATTCAGTTATACTTCCTCTTTCTTGCTCACCTATGAATACATATCCTTTTGAGTGCTCTGAGTATCTTATAAAAATACTCTTTTGGCCTCTTGGACTTAATTTTTCATACTTGTGAGAAGACTCATGAGTATAGGCAGTATAACCCCAAGGTTTTAGAAAGCTTAAATCAGGCTTTCTGCCTGTCCATAACTCATATGGAGTACAAGCAATTGATTTAGAAGGTACACGATTAACTATGTAGGCAGTAATTAATAAAACAACACCCCAAAAAGTGATGGACAAGTTAGCTTGTGTCATCATTGACCTAACCATTTTTATTAAGGTTCTGTTTCTTCTTTCTGCAACACCATTTTGTTGAGGAGTATGTGGAATAGTCAGTTGTCTTTCTATTCTCTTTTCATCATATAAATTTCTGAATTGATTAGACAGATATTCTCGACCTCGATCGGATCTTAATACTTTTATTTTCTTGTCTAATTGATTTTCCATTAAGCTTATAAATTTTTTAAAGCAATTTAAAGCCTCGGACTTATGAGAAATCAAATTGACATGTCCGAATCGAGTATGATCATCAATGAATGTGATGAAATAAATAGACCCGTGCCTTGCTTTTACATTCATTGGACCACAAATGTCAGTATATATTAATTGCAAAGGAAATTCAGCTCTTGTTCCTTTTCCAAATGATTTCCGCATTATTTTTCCTTATAGGCAATGCTCACATATGGGCAAATCAACCTTTTTAATATTGCCCATTAAGCCATCTTTAGCCAATTGATTCATTCTTTGTTGGCCAATATGACCAAGTCTAGCATGCTACATGTTCATATCATTCTCATAAGAATCGGATGATGTAAATAAGGAATAACTAATATTAACTTCACAATATTTAACATCTAATATAATAAAGCCATCTAAAAAATATCCGGAATCATAATAACCTGTGCCTAAAGACAAGTCTACACCATTATTAAGGAAGTTTATATTAAAACCAAGTCTAACTAAAACCAACACCGAAACTAAGTTCTGACGAATCTCCGAAGCAAATAGCACATCATGTAGGAACAATGTACGTCCACTGCGCATAAGTAGTTGACAGGTGCCAATGCCTATGACCTCTACTCTTGAATTGTTCCCCACGTATATCCACTTTGTTCCTCGTGGAACTCGTCGGAACTCTATGAAAGCTTCTCTATCCTTCGCTACATGGTCTGTGGCTCCCGAGTCTACAATCCACAAAGGATTAGATTCAGTTAGAAACACTGAACTAGACACATAAGTAGCATTTTCATAATGCTAAGGGTTTCTACCTTCTTTGGCTCGCCACAGTCGCGAGCAAAGTGACCCTTCTTTCCACAGTTGTAATATTTCACTATTGAAATTTTCTTCTTGAAAGGACGCTTTCCTTTTTCCCGTTGGTCGTGCCTCAACTTCTTCCACAAAGGACTTGCTCCCTTGCCTTTCCACTTCTTTGATCCAGTAGGGTGCTTCCTCTTAGAGCCCGAAACTCCATTCGAGCTAGAACTAACAAAGTAAATATCAGTTTCTGGCTTAGCCGTCATGAGGTAATCCTCTTCTAGCTCAAGTTGCCGCATAGCATCCTCGAAAGTCTAGATACCCTCAATGTGAATCAAATGGATCTTCATGTGCTCCCAACTGTGAGGTAAGGAGCGGATTATTGCCTGCACCTGCTGTTTATACGTGAGTATGTGGCCGGCATCCTTCAGCTCACTAATCATATTCGATATGGGCCTCAAATATTGTCTCATGGTCTTTCCATGAGACATCTTGTATGAGTCAAAAAGGATAGTGAGTTGTCTCAGCTTGGTCAGGAACCTCCGAACACGCAGCCTCGAAAGTTCGAACTCCAGCGGATCGAATCTGCAGCACACCTTCCCTCCTCTCCCCATCTCCTTCCCTTCCTTCCTTCCCTTCCTTCTTCTCCTCCCAACTTCAAAACCAAGACGGCGAACGCGCACGCTTGAAGATTCCACAAGAGATCGATCTCTCTCCCTCTCTTAGATCGCAGAGGTTTCGAAGATGCATTGAAAGCAGAGTCCGAGTTATCCCCTGAGAAGAGTCGTTACGCGGGAGCAATTTCGTATAGTT
>JASUUD010000048.1:0-41300 GCA_031216285.1 Syzygium syzygioides | reverse complement strand
TTCAAATGAACATTAAATCACACGAACAATCATTATCCGCGACACAACTTTCAGCATTAATCAACTCCAAAACCAGCCACAAAATAAATCATAAATCACCTTGTTTCAGCCCACATTCCGTTGTTTCAGCCCATATTCACTCGCCCCGAACCAGCCAACAATTCCGTTGCCAAATCGCGCTAAACGGCCACCAAAACAACCCCGAACAGCCCCTAATCAACCACATTTCCACTTCAAACGACCCATAAACAAGTCTATTAATACCCAAAGTCCAACACAAGGTTTAGGGTGTCGCTTACCTAGATTGATGAAGATCGATGACAAGAGGCTTGACGGGACCGACAATGACTAGGGTGGACGATCGGCAAACAAACCAAGCTTTCCCCTTTCGGATTCACCCTTCAACTCTCTCGAACTCTCTCTGTGAGGAGCCCGAACAAAATGAAGAAGAAAATGTTCAAATTTGGTTTTTGCGAATTCTCAGTGTACGGTGGAGAGGGGGAAGAGATTCACCCAGCCACCTCCTTGCCGATCAAGGGGCCGGAACACTCTACTCCAAAACCCCTCAATCCTCCATTTTCCTCTCAGTTTTTCTTCGATTGCTCTTTGTTCCTTATTTTCCAGCCTCAAAACCCTACCCTTTTCCAGCTCTCTTCCCTTTCTTATACTTATCACGCTCTCTTTTTTCCTTTTGGGACCATCGTATGCGCTTGATATCCTCAGTGCTACACAACGTTCCATGTCGTTGCACGACCTCCACCCTGCTGTGCGTTCCCCCCTTTTGCTTCTTTTCCCACTTTCTTTTTGTCTTCTCTCTTGTTTTTTCTTTGTTGCTTCCGTGATCGAGTGTGAGGAAGAGGGAAAGAAAAGTATGGGGGCTAGGTCGAAACAGGGCCTAATGGTTGGGAGATTGGACTAGATGACTAGGTCAGAGCAGGGAGCAGGCCATGGGCAGGCCAAAAGTGGGCGCAGGGCCTGGTTTTTGAGGCCAAAAACAGGCACTCGCTGGGGCATAAGCGAACCAAAATAGGCATTCGCAAGCTCCAGTGGGGAAAATGAAGAAAAACTAATAAAAAAGGGGGGTTGGATTGATATATAAAAATAATAGGGAAATAAAATTGGGGGGGGGTGCTGAGGTGGATCGGCCTTTCTGTAATTTATATACTTATATATATATTTCATCTCTTCCCTGCACTTATTTGGCCTATTTACATTTTATGCATTGATTTAACGAAGTGGGCAAAATTAGGTGTCAGCACTCTTTAAGTAACCTTGGCATCTTTTTTTTTTGGTTAAAAGTAACCTTGGCATCTTTCTGCTTAATTTCTCAAAAAAAAAAGTCCAAGATATCGGTGACGGGACTCATTATTTTTGTAAAAAGTGACATTTTTCTTTGACTACATGGTTCTTTTTCCCTCACATTTTCTTTTTGGGGCAAATTAAATATTATATGGCTTTCTTGAAATTACTTTGAATGGTGTGAATACTTGCCGGAAGGACGGGTATTTTTAAGTTCAACTTCATTTTTCAAAGAATCAAAAGACTTTATTTAGATACTTTGAGAAGATGACCATATTTTAAATCATGTGGTTCCTTTGATTTTAACCCAAAGACGTATCTCATTTTCATTTTGATCGGTTGGCTAGTTTTTTGTCTTTTGGATATGTGCCTTCTGCTGTTTGACATGCAATATGGCTTTTCTTGGAACCACTTTTTCCACTGTAGGTTTCCTTCTACTATGAGATTCACACCAAAGGCATTTTATGCAGTTCTCAGTGCTGAGGACTTGTTTTGATATATAATTTTGGTATTTTGCTGAAAAGGAAATTTTTATAAATCCCTTCCAAGTAATCTTGGCATCTTTTTGTCAAGTTTCTTAGGAAAAAAAAATTGAAGATCTCACCGACAAGACTCATTTTTTTTGCGACAAGTGCCATTTTCTCGGAAAGGACACACAAGACTCCTTCCTAAATAACTGCAACTTTTCACCTTTTGAAGCATTTCGTTTTTGAATAAATGGTTTTTTTTCCGTTACATTCTATTTCCAGGTCAATTTGAATAATTTATGTTGTTTTGTGGAAACAGCTTTTTCACTAAGGCTTCTTTCTATGAGTTCTCATGCCAATGACTTTTATGCAGTCATCAGTAGAGTACTTTTTTTTTGATATATAATGTTTGGTATTTACTACAAAAGCAAATTTTTATGGGTTAATAATATAAAAAAACCCTAGACTATGCCGACTCTGATACAAATACCCAAGACATTTTTTTTGTCACTAAAAATCCTTAACTTACCAATTGTGACACAAATACTCTAAAGTTTTGTTGTCATAAAAATCTCAAACTTTTACTAGTGTGACAAATATACTTTGCATGAAATTGAAATAAAGGATATTATTGACACCTAAATTTTGGCGATCCCGTTAGGTAAATATTGCATAGAAAAATTAGGGATTAAATTTTAATCCCTAAACAAAAATATTAAAATTGCATAGCATATAGTTTAAGTTCATGTAGGTTAGTTGTATTCCACATCGAACCGGCAATGGCAAGTGAACTGAAAATCCATTACGCAAACCGAGCTCGAACACTGAACGAAACTCGGCTCACTTGGAAGACAAGGGCCGAAAATCACAAGTCTAAAAGGCCTTGGTTGTCTTAATTTGAGCTTAAATCAGCCCATTAAACTTAATTAAAGAAAAGCCCAAATTAATTCAGCCGATTCAGAATTAAATAAAAATTAAAGGGTAAAGCCTAAGCCAAAGCCCATTAGGACTAGGAAATTCGGTCAATTAATCTAAGGTTGCAATATAAATATGTTACTATACCTTTCAATGGGGGGCTCTGATAATTTCCAGAACAAAATTCCTGAGAACACACGAGAGACGCGTGAGCGAGAGCAAGAGTAAGAGAAAGAGAGAATCGGTCGCGCACGCGCTCACCTCACGGTCGCGCACTCACGGAGTGGACCGCTGCTATTGCTGTTCTGCGATGCTGCCATCCCACCGTTGATCGCCGAGCTGCCGCCCATTGCTGCCGCTGCCCTCACGTCCAGACTTGTGGTCGTGAGTCGTGACCGTCCTTGCCGTAGTTCCTGCTGCCGTGACCAGACGCCAATTACCGTGGATTCAGCAAACCACCAGCTACGCGCCTTTTAACTTCACGGGGAAAACCAGCAAATCGCCTCTTTCCATCACAAGTCTTGACGTGTCAATATCTTCAGCTTTGGTCCAATTCAATCCCCGTTGACTACCGCTTGGAAAAGAAGTCCTTGAAGCCCGCAATCGGTGAAGTGGAGTTGGAATAAAAAAGTAGCACATCAGTTCACAAAGTGGAATTTCAATTCGTGTTACACAGGAGGAAGACAAAATTTTGGGGATTAGTGGGTGATCTTTACTCGTTGCTGGATTTTCAGTGGTTGTTTACGGAGCCCACGTCGGACCAGCTGCTGCCCTACCGCGACGCCGACATCTTCCGAAGTTGCTGGTCACCCCGAGTCCCGACACCAAGCCACCACTGTCCCGATGCCTCGTGGCGTCCTTACATTACTGTGGCGTTATTCTTGTTTTGCGGATTGACCAAGAGCACCACCGCGCGCACCACTGCGTCCGCCATTGATCACCCACCGTCGGTCCCGATTCGCAATCCTGGTGATTCAAATTTGGAAATATCTGCCAAATTAGGTACGATCAATATCCAATATTTTTTAGAATATTTTAAATTCCTAGTTTAGGTGTTTTAAATATTCTGAGAATATTTGATGGATTGCTAGATATTAGGGATAATGCATACGATATTCGCAAATATTTGAAACACTTAAAATTAGGAATTTTGCCTAATTTAGCAACGTATCTGGACGACTATCTGACTTTATCCCTAAGGTACGATACGCGGCGATACGGAAAATCGTTATCTTGTCCATAATCACTTGAATACGATAATAGATTTTATTTGCTTTCCAAATTTAAACAATCAACTTTCTGTTGATATCTATAACCCTATAGATATGACTGTTAGTTTGATTTCTTTGCCTTATCTGAATTTGAAAAATCTTGCGGATTGCGTGAATTGTTTGAATGTGATTGTTATCTTCGTTTGATTGTTTTCCTTTTAAATAAAGAAAATTCAAAATTTGTTAGATTTGAATTAGAAATTTTGCATGCTTAGGGAATCTTAAATATATCCAAAAGAATAAGATAATTGTTTGATATAAATTGGGATTTAGGGTAGCATATTTCCTAGTTTAAATTAGAAATTGTTTTAATCTTAGTGGATTATTTAGGATATTTAACAATTTCGAATTTTAATAAAAATTCCAAAAAAAGGAATCACTTTAGGACAGTTCAAATCATTTTCTCTAGGATATATTACATGTTGATTTGAGTATTTTTAATTCCGAATTTCATTTGAAAATACCAAAAATCAATCATTTGTCCGTCATTAGAATTAGGTCACGTCATCGCACGACATATAGTTTGCATGTTAGGTTGCCTTAATCGCATGTTAATTTTTGCACGTCATTATATATAGGTTAGCTTTCATTTAAAAAAGTGAAAATCCTAAAAAATATTTAGTGAACTGCTTGTTAATTAGAAATCATATTAGGATTGTTGATGTGATTTTCTAGCTAACAACGCAGATGCTTGCATTGCTTTGAGGTAAGTAATTCTCTCAATTTTGCAATTTATTTAATGTTTTGATTATTGAGTGTTACTTTGGTGGTTTGCGCACCCACATGAACACCTCACGTGTTAGTGATTAGGCTATAAAATGGATCCAGACTGCATGTAAAATATTTTTTTCGAAAAGAAAAGGTACTGAAAGGGCGCTAGACTAGATCTAGCGTAATCAAATCCCCGGACTTAGAATCTCTGGTTCGTAGGAATAAAACATATCTCCCTATGTTTTATTTAGGTTTTTAATCGACCTAGCACAAATAGATTAGTGGCGACTCCAAGAATGAAAACATTTGCATGTTAAGAACTTAAATCCTAAGTTGTGAATTGACAGGGCTTGGGAGGGCCCGAGTTAAGCTTAGTCTTGATAATCCATTAGCCTGAGAAATTTTAGGTCGCGACAGATATATATGTCACACGTGTATAAGTTTGGCTTTTTTCATAACACAAAAAAAGTTGAGGGTATTTGTGTCACAGTGAGCATAATTTGATGTTTATTTGTGGTTTTTTCTCAATTTTTATTAATCCATTTTCAAGTAATTTTTGGCATCGTTTTATTACGTTTATTCATAAAAAATCAAAGATCTCGGTGACATGACTCATCATTTTTGTAAAAAGATCCCGTTTTTCTTTGAAAGGTCATATTTTACAAGATACTTATTCCATAATAATTTTTAACTTTTCATGTTTTAAGAATTTCATTTTTGACTAAATGCATTCTTCTTTCCTCGCATCCTCTCTCCAGGGCTAATTAAATAATACATGGCTTTTTTATGCAATTTATTCCATTTAAAGGCTTCTTTCTACTATGAGTTTTCGCCTCAAAAGACTTTTTATTCAGTTGTAGGTGCTGGGAACTTCGTTTTGATACGGAAATTTTTGTATTTTGTTTAAAAGCCAATTTTTATAATTCCCTTTCAAGTCATCTTGGCATTTTTTTGGTTACGTTTTTATATAATAAAAAAATTAAAGATCTTGGTGACAAGACTAGTCATTTTTTTGTAAGAAGTGCTGTTTTTCTATGAAATGTTATATTTTACTTTGGATTTCTGTAAAAATAACTTAAACTTTTCACGCTTTGAAGCATTATATTTTAGCCTAAATGTTTTTTTCCCTCTCATTCTATTTCCAGGTCAAATTAAATAGTATTTGGCTTTTTGAAACAACTCTTTCCATTGAAAGGCTTCTTTCTAGTGCCGGTATTCACACCAAAGAAACACTGCAAATGACTTCATTTTGATATAATGTATTTTGCATTTGTCCAAAAGCCAATTATTTTTAGTTACTTTAAAGTAGTCTTTTTGTTTGATTCCTAGTAAAAATTTGAAGATGCCGTTTTTCTTTGTAAGGTCTTATTTTACACAATCCATTTAATCATTCACTGCATAAGAAAATTTGGGATCGACCCTAATCCCTAAAAACATTATTAATTTGCATTTGTATATTATAAACATTTTAATTAGGCATGCATAGACACCGTTATAATTGGACCGACTTAAGTAGGGAGGCTCTGAGCTTAATTGAATTATCTTAAGACTAAACTTGGAAGAACATAACATTTGGTCCAGCTTATTGAATATGACGTGAGGAGCATATGTCCGGTAGCTAAATAAGAAGAGATTTTTCTTTTGATTAAGATTTGGGTTAATAAATTCAATATGTTTAAGAATTTTGATCATAGGGAAATAAGAAAGTGATATAAACCCAATTTCCTAGTAAGAAAAATCACATGATATGTAATTGCCCATATTATGTGATTTTAGTTGAATAGCTTACTTGGAATCCACTTGTAACGTTCTTTGTTTGTCCACCATTCAAACTTACTGAATTGAAAACCAAATCAGAAAATTTCATTAACTAAATTAATGGAAGGATAGTATTGATTATTTTCATATAGTTTAGCAACTAAATTGAACATTTATCAAAAATTCAAGGATCACATTGAAAATATTAAAAGTTTCAGGGATGAAATTACACATTATGCAAAAAGTTAAGGGACTATATTTTGATCAAATCAAAATTTTAGTCACGATATTGCATATTGAGCTAAAGTTCGGAAACCATTTGTATAATTATTGTCACGCCCCGAACTCCAACGGGCTCTCGACACCCCTTCAACGGGCGTATTGAATGCGACGTCCCATAACGTGTTGCCGACCCAAACAAAACATCCAAAGTCGTATGTAACCAGAAGCGAACTTTATACAACCCAGACAGTAAACGACGATAAAGGGATAGTATTTGCACAAATCAACAGTTACATTTCAAATACCTGACATCGGCTTACAACCTCTATTTACACCACAACCATCTATGCTACTAATTTTAAACCACATTCATCAAAAGGGGACGAGGGTTGGTAAACTCCTCTGCAAAAAGGAGGCACTCAAAAGACGAGGTAACTTGACCCGTCCTTGATCCCCGAGCTATCCTAGCGGCATCTCCAAATCAATCACGGTCGCGGATTTAATATTATTTATAATACAACAATGAGAATAAATATCAATAAGTAGACAATCTAAATCCCACATAAGCTAATGCGTACCCAGATAAGTCTCAACATGCAATCTAACAATTGATAAATAAAATCCACATGAATGTACTTACCTCTCCTTAAATCATGCGCCAACTCTGCGTATTAGTCAATTCATATTAATGCAATAACACCCAATGTACATATCACTATCATTCGAGCGCCATACATACGTGCATTCACTCAATTCAACCCAACACATTACACATGCGCGTTCATCCAACTTTCTCACGACCCGAGTCAACATCCCACAGGTCCTTTCTCGCCACCCGTGCCAGTACGCTTGAGGCTGGCAGTCCTTTGATCAATCCAAGTTTTGTCCCGCGTCAACGTGCTCCAGGACCTTTTTCACAACATGGGTTAACACCCCATAGGTTCTTACTCATAGCCCGCGTCAACACGCCTCAGGCATAGCCCTCCAATAAATCCGGGCTTTGTCCCGCGTTAACACGTTTTAGGACCTTTCTCATGACTCGGGTCAATACCCCACAGGTCTTTTCTGATAACTCGCATCAATACGCCTCAGGCATAGGCCTCTAATCAATCCAGGCTTTGTCTCGTGTTAACACACCTCAGAACATTCAAACAGGCACACGCGCCACACAATTCAATCAATTATTATGTCATTCACATATTCAAACATCACCCAAGGATATTCGATTAATACCATTCGCCACTCATGCACACTAAGACAACCACAATTCCACCAATTCAAGTCATGAATCACTCACTCGAACTTGATCACATTCGACAGCGACAACCCATCATTAATTCACCACATATAAACACAATTCAAGCATTAGACCACACGGGACAATCACATACTAGATCGATATTCTAGCATTAACGGCTCCTCATACAATCACACTAATTCACAGCTCACATAATGCGCGTTATTCCCATCACGAATCATCGACATTAACTACCATCAAACGAACATTAAATCACACACGAACAACCATTATTTGCAATACAACTGTCAGCATTAATCAACTCCAAAACCAGCCACAAAATAGATCCTAAATCACCTTGTTTCAGCCCATATTCCTACTTATTCACTCACCCCGAACTAGCCAACAATTCCGTTACCAAACAGTGCTAAACGACCACCAAAACAACCCCGAACAGCCCTTAATCAGCCACATTTTCACTCCAAACGACCCCTAAACAAGTCTATTAATACCTAAAGTCCTAGACACGGTTTAGGGTGTTGCTTACCTATATTTGGCTCAAGGAAAATTGGCAAGGGGCCAAAATGGTCCGGTCGGGGCAGCGGTGGCTCGGCGTGGGCGAGGGCGTAGCGGTCGACCAACGGGCAAGGCCTTGGCACTATGCTCGGCACGGCCCTCGGTCACGGCTAGGCGAGCGGGCAAGCGGCTAAGCGAGCGGCCAGGTCACGGGTGAGTGGCTGGGTGCGACGGGCGACACGGTTGGTGAGTAGCTGGCGCGCGGCTGGGCGAGCGAGCAGGAGGGTGGGTGATGGCTAGGCAGCTCCCGACACGGCCAGGATGGCGATCGGGCGAGCTCAGCCATGGCCTGAGCAGGCGACCGGCGAGTGGTTGGGCTAGTTGGCTGGCGAGCTGGTCGATTAGTTGGGTGGCACGGCGGCGGCGGGCTCGGCCAGACGGGCAGGAGAGCGGCCGGTGAGCTGGGTTGCATGGCAACGAGCGACAGCGGTAGCAACGGTGGTGGGGATGGGCAGCTAGGGTGGTGATGGGCGAGGGGGGAACTGGGGCGACGATGGTGACGGCGGCGACGACAACGGGCAGCTGGGGCGGCGACGGGCTTGGCCAGGCAAGCTGAGTAGCGGCGGGACGAGCGAGCTGATTGTGCGGAGGGGAGGTAGGGATAGCTGGGTCGGGGGAGACGGCTAGACGGACGGCGCGGCGGCTGGGTGAGCGGCAGCGCAAGGCGGACGGTGGGCGGTGGCTGGGCTGGTTCGGCGAGCGGTCGATGAGTAGCAAGAAGAAAGGAGTAGAAGCAGCGGCCAAGAGGAAGGAAAAGAGGAGAAGAAGAAAAAAGAAAAGAAGAAAAGGAGGAGAGAAAGGGAAGTTTGCATGGGGAGAAAGGGGAAGGGACGTGCGCAGCATGAGGGAGGGGAGGGGAGGGGACGTGACCGGGTAGAGAGAGAGTCAAATGCACTCAAGTGCGATCCGACGGCCCACATTTGAACTCGAAATTGATCCGACTGTCCACGAAAAATCCTAATTATAAATTTGGATTTAGCCAAAAGACACTAAATAAAATACACTATGAGGGAGGTCTACGAGTTTAAATCTGCACCCGGTCAAAATTTCACTTTTCACTATTCTCGGGCAATATCGATGCTAGCCACAATAATATCGACATCATTCAATTAAATTCGTCACGAAACTTCGAGAGATTCAACACCCAAGTTCAGGTTCTTAATAACCGCCAAATTTGATCGAGTATAATTCTAATGAAATCCCTAATTAAAAAAAATAACCCAAGAGTGATCAGTTCTAAGCAAGATTTTACTATAAACACACTGATGAAATACACGCTTTATAAATTCCAAAAATATGTCGAAATTCGGAATGTCACAATTATTTTATTACAAAATTTGTGTGTTTTCATTTAGATAGGATATTGACTGTGACATCCTGAAAAATTAGTCCCTTTGGGATTTATGAAATACTGGATTTTATGAATATACTCGTAGTTAGTTCTCGCCCGGAACTAATCATTCCTGGAATGTTAACCATTAGGGAAAGGCTAATGAGGGAAATTAAATTCGTGCGACTAAAGGAAATTCGATTGTGAATGGATTTCGACCATTAAATCGCGAAAGTGATATTTTGAGTCATTGTTGGCCGATCCAAGGATAGTTAGGGGTCGGTTCGCCACTGTCATAGTAGTGGATCGCGGGTGATTCTGCTGGATCACGAAACGACTTGACGAATAATCCTGAACCTATACCAAAAGATCGTATCCCTCGGATCAAGTGATTGATCTTCGCGATTTTAATGACAATCGAGGTCATCACGTACCAAATGAACTTGCACGTGGCTTGATTCAATATCAGTCATGAGTCAATTTTGCGAATTTTTCCAGTAAGCCACCCGTTAGCTCGAGAAACGCTCGAGTTGCATTTAATAGAATTTAATTATTGAATTTAGCCCAATTTGGACACCGGAAAATTAGGAAGTCACGAAGAAATGTTAGGACGACGTTGCTGGAGACACGTGTGATTTTGGGTGCGCTCAAATCCTTCAGAAAAATTTGATTTGGGCAAAAAACGGAGAAAGTGACCAAAATACCCCTAAGAATTATAAAAGGGTAAAGGGCATTTTGGTAATTTTGCCCTAAAATTTTGATTGGACAATTTTACTCTTGGGTTTTTTAGAAATTACAAGAATACCCTTGGATATTTTGGGCAAGATTTGATCTCGGTCGTCAGTTTTAGGATAAGATCGAATCTGGACCGTCGGATCAAAAAGATTAGAGAAAGGGTATTTTGGTAATTAGCCAAGTTGGTCAAGAAATTTGACTATTTAAGTCAAAATTTCTCTCTCCTCACTCATTTTCTCCTCCCCCACGGCAGCCCCTCTCCACCAAATTCTTCCTCTCTCTCCCTCCCTCCCGAACTCTCCCCTACCATGAAGCCCCCATCGCCGGACCGCCGCTGCGCCATCGCCACTTGCCTTCGCCACCGCCAAGCCGTGCCACCGTTCACCGTTGAGCCAATCGTCGCCGTTTGTCACCACCACTGCTTTCGCTCTAACCGTGATAGTTTAGAGCTTGGTAAGTTGTAATCTAAACCTCGCCTAGGATGTCGAGTATTTTTTTCGGACTTATTCGGGTGCAGTTTAAGGGATTTAGAGGTTGATTAAGGCGTTGATAATGGTTATTGGTGGCTGAGTATGGCTGTTAGTGGTTGTTACGGGTTGGATTAGACGTTGGGAAATGAGTTTTGACGGTTGGAATTTGGTAGAAATCGGTTCGGGTTTGAATTCGTGAGGTTCGGGGTGAATCGCGGATTCGCGGTTACTGTACCCACCTAGTTTTCTATTTTTATAGAGAATTTTGTGGGTCGAATTTGAGGAAGGTTTCTTCATGAAAGTTGTTCCCAACATCTTGAGATATAATATATTTTAATTTGAAATTTTTTGGAGATCATTTGAGGCCATTCGGAATTCCATCTTTGAACCGAAATAAAACTGCCTGATTTACTGTTCACTCGACTTTCGGGTCTATTCGAATTTTTATAAATTTTTTCAGGCCTATTTTCAAAATATTTCCTTCGCAAAAATTGTTGGGGACATTTGTGGTTATAACATATAAAAATGTCAAGGCTTTTCAAGGTGATTTGGGTACTGAAAGAAATATATTTTGAGGAAAAAACGGTCTGTTGGAGCGAGTTTTTTTTTTGTCTGATTTCAAGTGACCAAGAGAGGTGTTTCCAGTTGGAACTGAGTTTTGAATTCTTCACGGAAAATGTTTAGCAAGATGTTTTACGCAATGTGTCCAAATTTCAAAATTTTTGGAGCTCGTTTACTATTTATTTGAAAGGGATTTCGGTCACTGTGTAAACTGCCCAATTTTACCCCGATTCTTTGGATGTTTGTTTTGATGAGCGGAAAAATGGTGGGGGTGTCGGGGTTGAATAGTTGTTGCCTCGTGACCGGAATTTAGGCTTGAATGTGTGTTATATGAGATGACTTGAGGATGAAATGAGGATGTTTCGAGGCTGGAGTGAGACTGAATAGATTGTCGGATGTTGTGGGATGGAATTGGCGAGCTTAGGGTTTGATTTAAGGACAAGTGGTATCGGTTTGGTGTGTGGTAATATGGTTAGATTGTGGTGTTTAATAGGCTTGGAAATGTCGAAATTATGCATATGAACGTGGCTGTGTTTGTGGGCCCGTGAGCGGCCTTGTGTGTTTATTGAACCGTGATTTGATGGATTAAAATGTGCTTGATTATGTGCACGCGTGGGCCAGATTCAATTAATTGTTGAAATTGGCCATGTCGAATGCTGAGTGAGCATGTTTTACGTGTTAATTGATGCGTGCATAGGCCACGTGTGATGGGCCAGTTGAGTTTGGTAAATGCTTGAGTATGTGCGTGAGTAAGAAAGAAAAGTGGTGTGGCATGTGATTGTGGAAGTTATGTGAAGGTGTGTAAGTGCGAGAATGGGATCGGGCCGAGTATCATAAGCTCGGGCAGTGATCACGTAGGTCTGTTGCATTTGGCACAGGCTGAGGCTTGAAAAAGCAAGAATGAGAATCGGTCCGAGGCACGATCAGCTCGGGTGAGACCGGGATTGGACCGAGGCATTATAAGCTTGGGTTCTGATCATGTAAGCCTGTCGCATTTGGTGTGGGTAGAGTATTGGATCGCAGTGTACCTGAGGCGTGTATGTTTATGCGGGTCACTGGCAAGTGATGTGGAAAGTGATGAGTGATCGCAGTGTACCTGAGGCGTGTACGTTTACGTGGGTCACTGGCGAGTGATGTGGGAAAGAGAAATTGAGAACGGAAAGAATGTGTGCGAAATGAGAATTGTATGTGTGTGTTTGCATCTGATGTAATTGTGATTGAGTGCGGGTGTGCGCATGATTGAGCCTGACCATATTAATTGATGTACCTGCGTTGTGATGATTTGATGTGCATGAATGTGTGTGTTTGTGCGATTGTCTGGAGGTACGTGATAGCCTAGGTAGGGTTTAGGTTGCAACTTATTGAGAAGTGTCTCATGGTTGTATAAACCGAACCATTTCAGATAACCCGCCTGAACAAGGAATCAGTTGTCACCGTCGCCACTAGAACGTTTGGTACAGTCATGTACACCAAGGATAATTTCGTGGAGTACACTATGAATGGACGCCGTGTCAAGGACGCCGTGTCAAGGACGCAAGGACTAGTGAGGAGGCGATGAGTTAATGTTCGTGTAGTACCGTTTTTGGTAGATATGGCGTCTACCTTTTTGGTATATGGTTTTTAAGGTAATCATAGTGGGTGTACATTTAAATTTTATGGACTAAAGGAATGGCGGACGGGTATAGGTGCACTTGCACATGGATGTTGTAAATTTATGTGGTAATATAAGGTTTGTAATTGTTGGCGGTTGGGCGTGCTAGTTTAATTCTGGTGTTTTCTAATTTATTTGTCTGGGTTTAATTATTTGTTTCCGCTACAATTGACTCTGATGTGAGACCGTTGAGTTGGCGACGTACTCTTGGGATGTCGCATCTTTCGACTCATGGAAGTGAAGTGTGGAAAGCATTAGATTTGAGTCGGGGCGTGACACCGACCAAACTTAATTCTTATCTCATTCAATCACGTACTTGCATACCTATCATTACAACTATGTAATTTCTCTAACAAATGTCCGTGTGTCTCTAGGCGATAAAGTTTTGGATTTATTATTTAACCCCTTTGGAAGAAATTTTAATTTCAAAATTTGACATCCTGACTATGCAAACATATTTCATCATTATTGTTGTCCTGAAAATTTTGACCGATACTGATACAATTGGCAACTTATTCACTTTTCTTATCAGGAAAACGAGTAAATATCATGTATGAATTAGAAAAAAAGAAGAATTTTATCGAAGGACGTGAATGTAATTATTTTTGACAACTTGATCAACTAGTTGAAGAAAAAAAAAATTCAACTAGTTGAAGTTTCCCAATTCATTCAACCGGCGGTGAAATTTGGACTTCACGGTTGGTGGATAATTTAATGAGGAAAAAAACTGGAGTCATTATACCGTTCACCACCGGTGGAATCAGATCTTTATACGTGGGAACTTCAGTGATGTTAATATAGTTATTTAAAAAAAACATCTATTTTCAATATGCATATGAATGATTATCTATTCTGATAAAAAAATTGATTATCTATAAAAAAAACTTAATTGATACTATAAAATTAGCTAAAAGTCGAACTTGCTTTTGTTTTTTAGTTTGGTCGAAAGTCAAACTTGTCTTCGATTGATGTCAATTTAAAAGTTATAGTTTAACTTAGCGGTTAAAATGATTTATTTTACCTTTTTCCTATCTAAGTAGATTTAGATATATAACAGAAGAATATATAATATAAATAAATATAACTCCAGAGCAGAAAATACAATATATGAAAATTAATCTACTTCTGTTAAATATACTATAACTTTTATTTCTGACTATTTTAAATTTTATTCGAGTTTATTTTACATGGATCCGAAATGGAATAAGTTATGCTTAACATTTTAAACGGATCAAGTTATACTTAAAATTACACCTAACTAAAAATAAATTACACTTGTGCTCATTCCAATATATTCCATGCTATTGTTTTGATTAGTGCAATGAATTATTGATGTGACATAGTGCGTGTGTATATATATTATTGCATGTAGCTTTTTTGAAGTCCGCTACTGATATCACGTGTTTCTTTTATAAAAAAGGAGTTGATTCATTCCACATCAAAAGATGATGATGCAACTTTAGGTTCTGATAATGGAGAAAAATTCATGAACAAGTATTTTGAATAATGTTTTCTTATGCTTTAAACTCCATCCCATCTATTGCTTTTAAAGATCACCAAGAAGAATTAATTGTTAACGTACTGGCGGTTTTCTCAAAAATTTAAATGGTTAATCAGCAAAACAGCCAACAATGGATTAATAACAAATTACTTAACATTCATATTGTGTAAGCAGTACCCTCATTCTTGCAGGACTGGACTCGATATTATGAAATAGGATTCAAGTTGTGAATCCATGATGCTTAATGAGTGTGAGAGGAAGTATCATAATTTGAGCCTTTGACCTATATGCTTGAGTACCATATTAATTTGCGATTTATCCCAAAAGTTTAAATTTTCAGGAAGTAGGAAAATTGTACTTATAGTAAATTACTTAACATTCGCATCACCAAATTGAGCAGATAATTTGTCAATAAATAGCATTCCTAAATACCCTCTAAATTGGTGCCTATTCTCAAAATTCCTCCCAGATTTCACGTTGTTCCAAATTACAGCCTGAACTATATCACTTTGACCAATAACTCCCCCAAGTTCATTCCCATTAAAGATAATGTCCGACCAAATAATATTGATTTTCACATACACATTTCGCCCCTTGTCAAGGGGCACTTTAGTCTAAAAAGCCACATTTCTCCCTTGCCACTACCATGCACATCAAGAATGTTTTTTTTTTGGGTCAGAACACATCAAGAACGTTAAAAGGCCCTAAATTTGATCAAAAAGAAAGGGGTAGGATTTCTAGAGTGTAGATTGAAAAATTGCAGCACTACATAAGAGGAGTATTGTAATGAGAATGTAGTGGACTGAAGCCAACTCAACTAGGCACTCTTTTGCAAAGGATCATTGAGGTTTTTTTTACTCAATTTAGAGTTTTAGGATTATAGTGGTTTTTGGACCAAAATGTCTTTGGGAAAGGTGCAAAATGTGCACGTAATGAGCACAAGTTCGTCACCCAACCATTATCCCCGACGGCGATGAGCTTACGAGGGGTATTGGTTCAAAGTGATGAAGTTCACGGGGTTTTTTGAAACAAAGTCAAACCTGTGAGGATCTTCGAGATATGGAAACCATTTCATGGGATTTACTAAGTCAAAGTGATCGAGAGTTGTAGGTACTTGAAATATGGCCTCCTCTGAAGGGACTTTGAGAAGCACGCACCACTTAAGGAGATTTATGGTATCTTCCCTTGATAGTATACGCCTATATTCACAATCATGTTGAACATAAAGAAAAAAACAATTTTATATCATGTCTTTGCAATATATATTGACCATAAAAAAACCATCAATTGTTTGATCATGTGTTTGCACCTGGACAGATAAAGGCAAATGCACATTCATATGTAGGATGAGCTTAGAACTAGTATATATTATGGAGTTCTTATTTGTAGAAACCTTATACTCTAGTCAATTTCTTATGGTTGACCAAACCTGACTCATTCATTTATCATCATATCGTTGGAACTCAAACATGAACTGCTTATTGTAGGAAAAGACATTTTACAAAACGAGCTCTCATTGTAGAAATGAATTAAACATATTTGATACAACTTTTTTGCAATAACTTTTTTTTTTTTGTAAAAATGGGTGCTACGGCTTTTAAAAAATCTTTTGCAAATACCTCCAAAGATGTAGCTAAGGAGTTGCCTCACTCATACCTAACTTTAGAACTTATCAAAATTACCAAACATACAAGTTAGATATCTTCTTAATGCGATTACAGCATAACAAATACACTGCATTTTAATCGCAGTTGAATCAAATAGGGTCTAAACTCATCACATTGTGTTGGCATCAACCGGTTTACTCAAATACGTCTAATTGTGTCAAATGGATTTAAAAATTAAAGTACACATGACACATTTATTATTCATGTGTAGACAGGTTGATTTGTTTATGATACATATGACGATCTCCCTTTTCTGTTTGAGGGGGAAAAGGACTAGGTTTTATAGGTAATGCCTAAAGGCAGGCCAACGACCTTCAATTAGGTGCAGGCTTTTCCAAGCCCTAATCTCGTGCTAAATTGGAATTATTTTTTAGTTCAATTTAGCCTATAGCATTCTATGTGAAGTGGAAGTCGCCGCTAGCTATTTGGGGTCAGCTAGAAACCAAACGAGTGGGAGTGTAGCCTCGTTTTCTATGTAACCAGAGATTCTAGCTCAATGACTTGATTACGTTAATGTCTATTAGAGCCCTTTTGGTACCATTAACTTGAAAGGTTGTTTGTCTAAGTGATCATTCATTCTTTTTACCATTTATGATGAGAAAGACACAAAGTGGAAGGTCCCAATGTGAACTGATTCAATTTTCTTAGATTCTAAATGTACATATATATACATATCATTCACAATTATATTTCCTAAATCTACTCCTACAATTATGGTAAGTACAATAGAAAGATTGAATAAAACAACTCGTGGAATAATGATGCCACGATGGCATATGATCATGCTAAGACTCCCCCTCAAGTTGGTGCATGTAGGTTATGGACGCCCAACTTGGAAAGTAGCCGCATGTACTGATTTGAGCCTAGTGGTTTGGTAAACACGTTAGCTAGTTGTGACTGACTCTATACCAATCTTCAATGGAGCAATGAGGTCGGCTTGTATTTTTTCACGAACAAGATGGCAATTAATTTCAATATGTTTCGTTCACTCGTGAAAAACTGGGTTGGTGACAATGAGGAGAACAACCTGGTTATCACAGTGTAAGGAAACCAGGGCTTGGAGAAGCATCTCAATGTCTCATAAGAGGTATGATAACCACATAATTTCGCATGTAGTTACTGCCATTACATGATATTCCGCTTCAACAAAAGAGCGTGAGACCATTATTTATTTCTCGCTTTCCAAGAAATTGGGCTATAACCTAGTAAAATGCAATACCCAATCATAGTCAACTAGCCTAATCTGAGTCACAATAAGATGTCAGTTGGAGTTCATTTCTAGTTGGGTAAAAGAGTCATTGGCCTATGGTAGCCTTTAGATACCGTAGGAGACGGTGTGTTGCATCCAAATGTGGGTGGCGTGGTGCATGCATAAATTGACTCAGGATGTCGACACTATGAGCAATGTTTGGCCTGGATCCTCCAATAGAGTGCATGTATCAATACTCAATGTTATATTCTGTTCCATGAGAGTAATAGTTGGTCAAGCTCCATTAAAACCACAATCTTCTTGAATACCCACGGTACATTTTCGCAGGCATAAAAAAGACTAGAACAAGATCGAGTCACCTCAATACCCAAAAAATATTTTAGAGGCTCGAGGTCCTTAATGTGGAATTGATTATGTAACATAGTCTTCACTGAATCTATCAAAGAAGCATTAGTACCAGTAATGACTAGATCATCAACATACAGTACTACAAACACATAGTTACTGCCATTGTGTAAGACAAAGAGGGAATGATCGGCTTGAGAATGTGTGAAACCGAAGTCACATAAGGCAATAGAAAACTTGGAATACCATTGACGGGATGCCTATTTTAAGCCATATAGAGATTTGTGAATTCAACACATAAGATCCTCCCCTTCATGCCGAAAACCAAAGGGAGGTTTCATATATACTTCCTCGTCCAAGTCACCACATAAGAAGGTGTTGTTAGTATCAATTTGTTCAAGAGGTCATCCCTTAGTTGGGGCAACAGCCAAAGTGCACGAATGGTAACTAATTCGGTAACAGGTGCAAAGGTATCACGATAGTCTTTCACTTCAACTTATATCGGTTAATACTACCATCAAATTTTCTTTTAATTTTATAGACCCACTTGGACCCTATGGCCTTCTTGCTAGGTGGAAGTGGTTTGGGGGACCATGTATGATTATGAGAAAGAGCTTTGATTTCAGCCTACATGGCATCTCTCCATTCCTGATGCCCCATTGCCTCAGTGCAAGTGGATGGATCATTGATAGTAGACAAAAAAGTAAGAAACGCCTAATGGGGTTATTTAAAATGAGTACTAGAGTGTCGCGACCTAAAAAAAATCGGTATTTTCCGATCTTAGGCTAATGGATTACTAGATCAATTAAATTAACTAACCTAGCTCGAGTTCTCTCAAACTCTACCAAATCGCAACTTTGGTCCAATTGTGAGCGTGCAAATATTTTCAATGGGAGTCGCCACTAATTATTTAAGGTAGGTTGATTAGAAACCTAAATAAAATAGCGGTAGTACTATTTTATTTCTGCAAACCAGAAATTATGAATTCGGGGACTTAGTTACGCTAGATTCTCTAACACCCTTTCGGTACCAATTTCAGAAAAAAATACTCAATTTGATAATCTTGATAAATCTTGACTTAGAGTTCAAAGGTGTAGAAATTTTCTCTTTTTTTTATTTTTACATATTTAAATGAAAGCTAACCTATATGTAATGATGTGCAAAAATTGACATGAGATTAATGTAACCTAACATGCAAACTATATGTCATGCAACGACGTGACCTATTTCTAATGATGGACATATTATTTTTTTTGTATTTATTTTAATGAAATTCGGAATTAAAAATGCCAATTATCTAAACATGCAATATTATCTTCTAAAAAAATCAATTCAAATTGCAAATTTTTAAGTAAAAAAAAAAATAACCGCTAAATCTTTCGAATTAAGTTTCGATCTGAAGCCTGACAGATCGATCCTAAAGTTCCAAATACCCGCTATGGAAATAACTCTATCTAAAGCCTGATAGATAGATTTATTTCCACGTGTGCGGTTGCGGATTAGGAAATTTTTCTAATCGATTACATTTTGAAAAAATTTAGATATCTCAAATATCTTGGATATATTCAAAGGATTTTGAAAATTCTAAATTCTATCCAAATTTGATAAGATCAGATATCCAAGATTTCAAAAAAAAAAGGAAATAAATCCTAATTGAAATATTGCCTATTATCTAAATATGAAAGATTAGATATCAATAAGCACAAATTAGGTAATAAAATATTCAAATCAAATTGGGATAAGATGATTACCTGATTTACAAATTCCTTTCCTAATTTGAATTTGCAGCAGATTGGGATTGTGATTGGCGGTGCGTCGGGAGCGGCGGCAATGGGTTTGGTGAAGAAACGGAGTAACGCAACACCGATCGGGGATTTCGTCGGGACTAGTGAGTTTGTTAGGACCGCATGCGAAAGTTGCTGGTCTTGGCGTTGTCACTGTTGCTTGGGGCGAGGCTCACGGCAAGAGATGGTGCCCACCGTAAATCACGACAATGGATGAATCGTTGTTGGACGTGATAGCAAGAACAAGTTGCTACAGTGATGGGCTCGCTGAATACCCTCGATGGCCATCAAAATCCGACGCTGAAGTCCGCAAGTTTGCCCGGTGAAAGGACGGAAACCGAGAGGGGTAGTCTTCGTGCGTGTCTTTCGTTGACCTGCAGCTTCTTTCTTGCCTTCAAACATCACAACACTTGCTGGTTTTCTTTATCATATCTGGACAAAAATCAAAAGAAACCAGCCACCGCTTGAAGCTCCCCTCACGATTTCGTCTCTCTATTCTCTTACTCTCACTCATGTGTGTTTCTCTAAAAAATCTAATCTGAAAATTATGAGAACTCCCCCTCGATTATGAGACATAAACATATATTTATAGTGTAAACCTAGGTCAATTAGCCGGGCTTTCTAATCCTAATGGGCTTAGGTTTATGCTTTAATTTAATTCTAAGTGGGCTGAATTAATTTGGGCTTTTCTTTAATTAAGCATAATGGGCTAATTTAAGCTCAAATTAAGACAACCAAGCCCTTTTGCGTGTGATTTTCGGCCCATGCTTTTTGAGTGAGCCGAGTCTCGTTCGATGCCCGAGCTCGATTTACGTGATGAATTTTAAGCTCGCTTACCACTGCCGATTCGATGCGAAATGTAGTTAATCTATATGAACCTAAACTTTATGCTATGCGATTTGAAATATTTTTGTTCAGGGGTTAAAATTTAATCCCTAATTTTCTATGCAATTAACCACTAAATGATGCGCCCCCTTGTTTTGTGTCAATAATTGATGACCATGAGTCATCTTGCAGCCTTAATAAGGCTGAACATCTCACCTGCCAAGCAACAAAGGAGAGGGACACCTAAGGGGTTCGATAATGGTGACCTTAAATGGATTTTAATAAGCCTTTGACTTGGTCAAAATTTTTTGTTTTCTTTTCCTCTCCATGGCTGAACCGTGAGTCTCCTGAGCATGCTAGATTCACACACAAACTTCTCAAGCCAATCGGTTTACAGAAACTCGACTAGTTGATACTAAATTCGCAACCCAGTATCATACTTATTCCGCTAATTTTCCGAGGGTTTTCCATGCTTGATATACCCGTTCGACATGAGGGTTGGTGCAAGAATGTCCTCAAATATCACATAATACAACCAACCATGGCCCAAGTAAAATGGAATAAACCCAAGCTAACTGGCTGGCTAGGCGCGTGGCCGGGTTTGACTAGGTGCGTGGCCTGGCGCGCTATTGGGCCATATAGGTACACAACTGGGCCATCCGGGCATAGGGCTGAGCACATGGCCGGGCCGCACGAGCATTGCGTCAGGCTACACGGGCGACGTGCTGAGCAACATGCTGGCTGCACAAGCACAATGCCGATTGCGCGAGCAACATGCCAAGCACCACACCTAGTCATACGAGCGAGGGATCGATTCACGGCCAAACATGCGCAATGGCTCATGAACAGCACAATGGACGGCTCATGGTCATATTTCTTACGCACGAGATTAGGTCGGAACCGGATCTAACGGGCACGTTGATTGGCACAAGGGTCAAGCACAATGACTAGTACACGACTGGGTACGTAGCCAGTCTATAGCCTAGCTGACGGGCACGATGGCCAGTCATGTCCAGGCACGCGGCCTGATTGACGCGGCTAGCATATAGCCTAGTCCGCGGCCAAGCTATTGGGCTCGTGGCCTGGCACATGGCTCGTCCATTGCCTACTTGACTTGGCGTAATGATTCGTGGCCGATTCGTGACCTGTCCACATTCGAGTGTCAACGACTCATGATTGACTCTCAGTTGTTATGTGGCCTTGTAGAATCCAGTACCCCGGAATTAATTCATGGTCCTCCATGATCGATGCATGGCCATATGGTATCATCCGCGATCGATACATGCCGACATTGGACTGATACACAGCTACTCCATACCGTTCCACTAACGGCCCGTATGATCGAAGGGTCATTCTACTATCATATTACTCTAATCATCTTGCGTAATCATGGAGTCATTCCATTGTCAATCCCTAGGCCCATTCATGGATAATCTTTCGATCGAACCATGACCAACCCTCAGTATACTCGTTCTGATCATACTGTCCATTCCATTCCCGACTATCGGCTCGAATTACCCGCTCATTCATCTATCACTTGCCCTCGGCTCCTAGGCCCAAATTCGGAGATGTCATAGTAAGGGCGTTTGTGGTGGTGTATGATTTGTAGGTGGAGGTTGGGTTATCTCGTCACATTGTGTGATAGGTAATGGTGATATAGGTGAGCCTAACAAGGTTAGGTTGGGGAGCATCGAATAAGGTAAAATTGTTTTGTGAAACACAACATCTCAACTCACATATAGCTTTTTGGCGAGGAGATAAAAAATGGCATATCCTTTTTTACCTTTGGGATATCCCAATAAAGCCCCAGAGTAGCACGAACATCAAATTTATTTTGAATGGAGGTGTTGTACCCAAAACACAAGCAATAGAATGCTCGAAGGTGAGTGACATTCAGTAACTGACCTTGTAAAATATTATATGGAGTTTTCCTAGTCAAGATGGCAATGGGAAGTCTGTTTATGATGTAGATGGCAATGAAGATGCATTCACCCCAAAAAACAATGGCAAGGTTGGATTGGAAGCATAAGGTCACGGGCAATGTCACGCTCCACACCCTATGGCACGCAGTCAAGGAGGCGGGGGCAGCACTCCAGAGGCGGTGGCGCGCGCGGTCGGGAGAAAGGGAGGTGGAGAGCTTGCGGAAGAAAGGGAAAGAGGGGATGGCTAGTGATGGTGATGGTGGAGTGAGGAGGAGAGAGAGAGAGAGAGAGAGAGAGAGAGAGAGACTAGAGTGTATATGGCTTGGGCTAAGTGGGGGTTGGTGACCAACTTTACAATAATGACAATCGTGCCCCTAATCCAAGGGCTAAAGTCAATGCTTGCTAAAAATCTTGGGGGCATTATGGTCCAAAATTTCAGCATTATTGGGCTGATACAATTTAATATAAAATCCTAAAATACTCTCCAAATAAATCCTAAAATTCGGAATACAAGGCTAGGGCACAAGAGCAAAATGGTAATTTTTCGGTCTCGAGTCAAATTTTCAATTTTTGACTCTACTGATCCCAAATATGATTGGCCACATAAAAATGACATCATCCTTGCAAAAATAATCGTGTACACCCACGAAACTCAACACCGAAGTCTGGACTCAATTCCACAATTGATTTTGCTCAATTTGCGATTTTAGCATCTCTCACTAACGGGCGGCTATTTAGGGGTTACGCGTATCGACCCAGGGCTACCCGAGTCGTGTCGGTCTTGATTTTCCAGAGAATACAAGGATTTATCGCTAGTCTCAGGGGTCATGGTCGTTCGGAATAAGTTCGGGATTGTTCGCCGCGCGTACTCTCGATCATGCGGAATCACCCGCGATCCAATCGCACGTTGTTGGTCAAATTGAATCCGTCACTCTCCTTAGATCCGCCCACATTGACACAAAATATTCCCTCGTCGATTTTCGAAATCGGACTCGATTCACGGTCAAGTTCTTGGATCCACGCACCGTTTTTCTAGTTAGCCATTCCCTAATGGTCAGTATCCCGAGTGTCACGCCTTGTAGCCCATGAAACGTAGACATCCCACAAATAGGTCGAAGTGTGGTGCGATGCTCCCAGGTTACGTCACCGACCCGAAAACCCAAATCAGAGAAAACACGACACATGTGGAAACGACGTATATATAATATGTATATATATACACCTAGACAATATACAGAGCAACCATGAATAGCACCAAACATCAAATTACAAATGATAAAAAGAACAATATATACATTCATTATGAAAACTTATATACAATATCCATTACAAACAAAAGATGCAACGGTAGGGCCATTAAGAAAAAAAGGATCAGTGGCTGAAGAGGTCAACTATCAAGAGATGAGGGCTATGGTCAAAAAGTATTGGCCCTCGCTCTTAAAATTGAGGTCTAGCCTAAGGTACCCAGTTAGGATCAGAGCCTGACGACTCAAAGGAACTCTCGGACTGCTCCCGTCACGCCCCGTACCCCATGAAGCATGAATATCCGCGTATAGGTCGAAATAAGATGCGACGCTCCCAGGTTACGTCACCGACCCGAAAACCCAAATCAGAGAAAATACGCCACATGCGGAAACGACGTATATATAATATATATACACCCAGACAATTTAAAAGCAACCATAAATAGCAACGAACAACAATATACAAATGATTAAAACGATATATACATTCATTAAAACCAGAGATACAACAAAAGGGCCACGAGTACAAAAAGGGGTCGGTGGCCTAGGGGGATCGGCTGATCACTAGAGACTACAGTCAAAAAGGGGTTGGCCTCTACTCCTAACACTGAGACCTAATCTAAGGCTCCCAGTCTAGATCAGATGACTCTGACGACTTCGCGAAAAAGTCCTCCTGACCCTCAAACTCCTCTGAACTCATAGCCTTAGATTCCGTCTCGGGCTCGGGGTCCTGCTCCTCGGCCTTAAAATTCATGGCTGGGGATCTGAAATGTTTCGGTTTTACCACAACCGTGAGAAATCTCAACAAGTACAAACCACTAATCCTAAACTAGGCTAATGTGCACCTCCATAAGGTAAATAAAACGCATCAAAATATGAACCAATAATACAACATTAATTCACCCGAGCTCACAGCCTAATATAATGTCTCATAGCCCTGCAAGTTAGGCATTTGACGTTACTATAACTCAAGTACAATTATACTGACCCGAAGGCCCACAATTGAATATAACGACCCGTAGGCCCAACCCGAAAGCCACAATTGATAAAACGACCCGTAGGCCCGACCCGAAGGCCAACAGTTGATAAATCGACCCGTAGACCCGACTCGAAGGTCACAAGTGATTATAACGACCCATAGGCCCGACCCGAAGCCACAATTGACTATAACGACCCGTAGGCCCGATCCGAAGGCCAACAGTTGATAAATCGACCCGTAGGCCCTGACTCGAAGGTCACAAGTGATTAGAACGATCTGTAGGCCCTGACCCGAAGGTCACAAGTGATTAGAACGACCCGTAGGCCTGACCTGAAGGCTAACATTTGATAAAATTCAGACATGTACATTAAGCACCCAATTTCGATCATACCACAACGTACTTTTGTAAACCACATGCCCCGGGAATTTAAAGTTAATTATCGATGTCAAAACACCAAGCATAACCATGCTCAAATTAGACATATTCCTCTCATTCTTGGCATACCCAAGCATTTTCGTTCTAATCCAATCAATTCCAAGTTCATTCCGCGTATTCATTACACAATTCAATCTAATGCGCCTAAGGCCCGCCTTGGGCTAATTGATCTTGCACTCATGGGGTTATTCAATAGGGTTTATTCAATACCCAATCAACCCCTAAGAATATCCAAACTTATACCATAGTCAAAGAACCATTTAAATCTCCATTTGAACCAAAAAGTACAATTCGGTTCTGGTGAACTGTACCAGAACCAAATTTCACATATGCACTAAACCCCCTTTAAACAAAACTATTAAGCCTTAATCAAATACTATAATCACCCAAACATCAAATATACATAATTAAGCCTCAAATAAGCTTAATTAATCCCTATAATGACCAATCAAGGTCACTTACCATTGAATCCAACTAGTGCCACACTTAGACAAATTTACACAAATTCGGTGTCCCATGAACAGTACCAGGAAAAATTAACATTTAGGCACTAATCCACCTTTAAACCAACTCATTAGGGCCTAATCACTTACCCTAATCATCCAACCATCAAATATACATAATTAAGCCTCAAATAAGCCTAATTAACACTTGAATTATCTAATTCCAAGCCTTGAATCATTGAATTCAATTAGTACAAAACTTAGACAAAATTGCACATTTTCGACACTTTGTGAACAGTACCAGATTAAGGCTTCATTTGGCCATTAAACCACACCCAAACAACCTCATTAAGACCTAATGACATATACTAATCATCCTACACTCAAATAAACATCATTAGGTCTTAAATGAGTTTAATTAACCCCTAATTACCCCCTAAGAAACACAATTAGACTAATTAAGGGTTTAGGGGTTTATACTCGCCTATTAACGATTCGGGACAACGAGAACGGGCGGTCGATCACCGACAAACGGTAAGGATCGACGGCGGCGTTCCGGGTGCAAGTCGGCGGTCCGCGGCGACACCGGCGAAGGCGATTTGCTGCTCTTTTTCTTCTATTTAGGCTGAAATCGGGGCTGATGGTGGCTGCTCTTGGGCGAAACTAGCTGTTGGTGGTGCTGGCTCGGCGGGGGCAGCTCCGGCTGGTACTGTTCCGGTGTGAACAGTACCAGTATGGACAGAATGGGTCACGGCAGAATAGAAAACAGAGGAAAAGGAAGAAGTTTTCGGGGAAAATGGCTGAAATGAGCTTCACAAGAGAGAGAGAGAGAGAGAGAGAGAGAGAGAGAGAGAGAGAGAGAGTCTTGTCAAACAGGTCAACAAAGTGTGGGTGGAATCCAAGTATCAAAATCTTGGCCATTTGGATAATTTTGCCCTTGATCCAAGGGCTAGGATTCAATCTAATCCAATTATGCAAGGGCTAAATGGTCATTTGCCATTAACCCAAGGCTGACCAGACCTGGTTATCCCTAACCAACCTTGGTTAACCCCAAAAATTTAATCCAATTTTCGGAATTAATTAAAAATGGCCTAGGGGCATTTTCGTAATTTTCCGATCCCGAATCGAAATTTCAATTTTTGTCCATACCGGTCCTATATATTCACGGTAGACATAATCCGGTGTCGGATCATTAAAATTCATCCTTTAAGCCCTTGAAAACCGGTCCAAAAGTTTGGAAGGGTAAAATCGTAATTTTTCGTTCCGGGGTCGAAATTCCAATTTTTGACCGTATGCACTCGAGACGTGCGTGGTTGCCCCAAAATGGCATCGATTCTGAAAAATAAATTCATTTGGGCCTCGGAAATGGACATCAAGGTCCCCATAGGCAAAATTGTAATTTTCCCCAATTTCTGGCGAAATTTCTATTTTCAGCCGTTCTTATCCCAAACTTATTTGGCCACTATAAAATGACGTCCGTCTTGTAAAATAGTCGTAATTACCCTTGAAATTTTGATATCGAAGTTCGGGCTCAATATCGCGATTAAAATAACTCGTTTTGAAGTCTTAGGGCCTCTCACTAACGAGCGGCTGTTTAGGTGTTACGCGTATCGACCTAGGATTGTCGGAGTCATGATGGCCTCGAGTTTCGAGAGAACGAGAGGAACTATCACTAGCACCAGGGTCGTGATCATTTGGATTAAAATCGGGATTCATTTGTCAGGTGTACTTTCGGTCATGCGGAATCACCCGCGATCCAATCGTACTTTACCGACTATATCATTCCGTCATTTTTCTAAGATCGGCCCATATTGGTTCAAAATATTCCCTCGACGTTCGTCGAAATCGGCGCTCAATCGCGATCGGGACCTCGGTCCACGTACCTGTTCCTATTTAGCCTTTCCCATTTGGTTAGTATCCCGTGATTGATCAAGTCCGGTTGAGACTTACTAAAATCAAATGAGAATTAATGTACACTTTATTGGTCCCAATAACGGGTCAAAATTCAGGATGTTACAGCTCCGGCTCTTCCTCGGTACTCATGGCCTCCGACTCTGTCTCTGGCTCAGTATCCTGCTCCTCGTCCTCGTCTATATCTATAGGCTTAGGGACCTCGGCAACCGCCTGCTCTGGAACGGGATCTGCTACCTCAGGTTCAAAAGCTAATCCACCTAGCTCCTCATATTCCTCTTTATCCTCCACAATCTCGTACTCGACCTCAGAGTCAGGATTGCCCTTCATATCAACATCTACTACATCACCGTCTAGGCACTGACGGTCCAGCTGACCCTTTCCTACAAACGGGACATCGGCAGACCTGATGGGACCAAACTTGTCTCCAAAACGGTCCTAGAAACACCAAGCTAGGTACTCGTGGGTCTCATGGTGAGCTAAGCCTACGTCTACCAAAACTAACGTATAATGTCTAAGGTACACTTCGTCATTCCCCACTGGATGAACCGTCATCGTGCGCTCGATATGGGTGGGGATCCCGAAACGTAACGGCGCGTCTTTAAAATTCATGGCCGGGGATCTGAAATGTCGATTTTATCACAACCGTGAGAAAAACTCAGCAAATATAAACCGCTAATCCTAAACTAGACTAAAGTGCACCTCCAGACAGGTAAATCAAGCACAATAATTAATGAACCAGTAAATCGCTATAATTAACCTAGGCCTATGGCCCAATTTATTGTCTCATAGCCCTGTAGGTTAGGCATTTGAAATCAATATAAATCATGCGCAATTATAACGACCCGAAGGCCCACAATTGAATATAACGACCCGTAAACCTAACCCGAAGGCCGCAATTTGATAAAGCGACCCGTAGGCTCGACTCGAAGGCTACAGTTTGATAAAGCGACCCGTAGGCCCGATCCGAAGATCACAATTTGACAAAGCGACCCGTAGGCCAACATACCGAATTCAATTATTCACTAAGTCAATGAATTCAACGCCCCCTCGGCACATTCAATTTATTTCCATTCTAACCTAATCAATTCAACATTTATTCCGCACATTTATTACAAATCAATTTAATGCGCCTAAGGCCCGCCTTGGGCAAATCGATCTCGATCGTCGCTCTCACCATCTAGGGGTCATCCAATAGAATTTATACAAGTCCTAATCAACCCCTAAAATGCCTAAATTCTTGCCATTAATCAATCATCCATTAAATACTCAACTTGGACAAATTAAGGCATTTTTGGTACTGGATGAACAGTTTCAGGACAGAGTATCAATTAGGCCTTAAACCATATTTAATCCATCTCATTGAGCCCTAATCACCATCACTAATCACCCATCAACCAAATACTCCTAATTAAGCCTTAACTCAGCCTAATTAATCCCTAAAATGTCCAATTCAAAATCCTTAGCCAATGAACCCAATTAGTGCAACACTTAAGCAAATTCGGTTCTGGTGAACAGTACCAGGGCAACACCCTCATTAGGCCCTAATCCACCCTTAAACCACTTCATTAAGCACTAATTAGGTCCCCTAATCACTCTACACAACACTAGACCTAATTAGACCATGATTAATCCTAATTAACTCCTAAATTACCCTCTAAAATGTACAATTAGACTATTTAAGAGTTTAGGGTTTATACTTGCCTAATATCAACTCGAGGCGACGGGAACGGGCGACTGATTACCGACACGCGGTGAGAATCGACGACGGCGTTCCGAGGGCAAGCCGACGGTGGACGGTGGTGTCCACGGCGCTCGGTCTTGTGGCCGAGAGAGGAGAAAGACTGAGAGAGAGATAAAGATGAGGGGTGAAAGGATGAGGGTGGCAAGGTGGTGCTGGACGGTGGCTGGCTCGGCGGTGGTGGCTCTGGCACGGCAGTCCGGCGTGGATGGCCTCCCGGCGGTGATGATGTCAAAAGGAAGAAACGACGAGGAAGAGGAGGAAAATGGGGGCTTCGACTGATCAAGATGGGAAGAAGAGAGAGAGAGAGAGAGATCAATTATGGTCAAAGTTGGACTTAGTGGAATCCATGTGTCACAATCCAATGCCTTTGGACAACTTTGCCCTTGATCCAAGGGCCACCAATTGATCTTATCCAATAATTTAGGGGTTGAATGGTCATTTATCCCTAATCCAAGGTTGACCAGATCTGGTTTAGCTCCATTTAACCTTGGTTAATCCCCAAATTAGGGTCAAAATTCGGAATTAATTAAAATGGACTTAGGGGCATTTTCGTAATTTTTCGATCCCAAACTGAAATTTCAATTTTTCTCCATACCGGTCCTATATATTCATGGCAAGAATAATACGGTGTCGGATCCTTAAAAATCATTCTTTAAGCCCTCAAAAATCAGTCCGAAAGTTTCAAGGGGCAAAACCGTAAATTTTTATCCAGGGTCGAAATTCCAATTTTCGATGGTACGCACTCCAGACATGCGTGGCCACCCCAAAATGCCATCGGTTTCGAAAAATAAGTTCGTTTGGCCTCGGAAACGAACATCGGGGTCTCCAGGGGCAAAATTGTAATTTTCTCAATTTTTGTCAAAACTCCAATTTTCAACCGTACTAGTCCCAAACATGTGTGGCCACTATAAAATGACGTCGGTCTTGCAAAATATTCGTAATCACCCTTGAAATTTTGACGTCGAAGTTCGGGTCCAGTTTCGCGTTCAATTTTACTCGTTTTGAAATTCTAGGGCCTTTCACTAACGGGCGGCTGTTTAGGTATTACGCGTATTGACCTAGGATTTTTCGAGTTGTGATGGTCTTGATTTTCAGGAGAACGTGAGGAATTATCACTAATACCAGAGATCGCGATCGTTCGGACTAAATTCGGGATTCGTTTGTTAGGCGTACTTTCGGTCATGCGGAATCACTTGCGATCTGATCGTACGTTATTGATTATATCAAATCCACCATTTTCCTGAGATCGACCCATATTGGCCCAAAATATTCCCTCGACGTTTCTCGAAATCGATGCTCAATCGTGATCGGGTCCTCGGTCCACGTACCTGTTCCTATTTAGCTTTTCCCATTTGGTTAGTATCCCGTGATTGATCAAGTTCGGGCGAGACTTACTAAAATCAAACGAGAATTAATATACACTTTATTGGTCCCGATAACAGGTCAAAATTCAGGATGTTACACCGAGAATGATCAGTTCCAGGTGAGACTCACTAAAACGAAATGAGAAATAATCATCTATTTTATTAATCCTGAAAGCGGGCGAATTCAGGGCGTTACAGGCAATATTTAGAAGGTCACGCTCCACCACCCCACTTTGTTGAGGGGTGGACACAACTCGATTGATGAACAACACCCATAAAGTCTAGAAAAGAAATGGTAAAAGTTGATTGAAAAATTCTTTTCCATTGTCAGAGCGGATGCAACAAATTCGTTTATTGAATTGGGTTTTTACCATGGAAAAGAAATCAATGATAAAACGATTTACATTAGCTTTAGAAGACATTAAATAAAGCCATGTGCTATGAGAATAATCATCAACCACAGTGAGAAAAAAACCGTGCCCCAGATAAAGAGGAGGTTTGATATGGGACCCAAACATCCAAATAAATTAAATAAAAGCGTAAAATAGTAGAAATTGTACTAGAAGGAAATGGTAAGCGAGATTACTCTGCAAGTGAGCACACACTGCAAAGAAAAGTATTAGAAAATGAAATGTTATTGTCTAAAGCTTGCAGATGATAAAGAGAGGATGGACTTGGATGTCCCAATAGCCGATGCCAGAGGTCAAAGTGTGCGCTTGGTGTGGTGGTGGATGTCAAAGAAGTGGGTTGGTGTATGGAATGGTAGTATAAACCACCATGCAGCTTACCGTCGCTAAAGTTATCATTGAGATTGGGTCCTTATAAAAGCAAGTACCAGAGGTGAGAGAAGTAACAATAGTAAGTTTACTAACTAAAAGAAGATTAAATCAAAATTGGGGAACAAAAAAAACACGATCAAGAGTTAGATCTAGTTGTAAAGAAATCCGCCCGATTCGTCGAACAGGAATCACAGTCCCATCAGGAAGGGACACAGCGTTGGAAGTTGTATTATCATTTAAACTCAGAAAACAAGGTTGCATCACAAAATACAAGATCTGTCACACTAGAGTCTGGGATCTAGGATGAAGTGGAATTTAAACAAATAAAAATGTTTACTTAATTCACCAAATGGTGAGAAGAAGGTGTAGTATTACCAGCTGGAAGTAAATGAAGGAGTAGTTCTATCTGTGCAACGGTAAGGGTAGGTGGAGAGGAGGAATCAAAGGTGGTAGTTGTGGTAATAGTCAGAGAACCAGTTAGGCGTGAACACTTGCTTTCAAGATGTCCATCCCTTCCATAGTGAGTACAATATAAAATGGGTTTAGAAGAACCCGTAGACAGAGAAGTGCGAGCATCATTAAGACGAAGCGCAGCCATGGTAGCAGGATCGGGAACAACGGTGCGACTGTCTTGAATGGTGCATTGTTGTTCCTCTCGTAAGAGTAAGGTATATGCTCTGTTGATGGTAGGGAGTGGATCCATAAAGAGGATCTGACTCCAAACCATGGCATAAGATTCCTTAAGGCCTTGGAGGAAATCTAATAATGAATCTTTTTTTTCAAGAAACTGTAGAAGGGTTGACATTGCTCCACAATTGCGAATCGACAAGGCTCAATATGACAATAATTCATCTTGATAGGATTTAATCATGGTATTGTTGTACCTTGTTGATGTGTAGACAAAGCCCTATGGATATGAAAATCCAAGAAGCATTACAAGGGGAGAAGCGCTCGCAAAGATCATTTCGGACATCATTTGTCAAGTCATGCTAGAGAACGCAATGTGAGATCGTTGGTACTGTAGAATCAATCAACACCATGCTATTGCAACGTATCCATAGGGTATAATCTGAAGAGGTTGAACCAAGACGTGGCAAGAATCTATCAACAAGGCATAGTTTATTTTTTCGCCTCAAGGGCCATGAGCATGACACGATGCCCTTTTAGATAATTGTCTCCATCTAAAGGGGGAGAGACTTGAGGGGCATTCGAATGATCACTTGAGTGAAGAAAATATGGAGAAGTTACATCAATCTTGGAAAAGACAGTGGAAGTGTCTTGATCGGCCAAGAAGAAGAAACTACACCGGGATTGATATTTGCTCTAATACCAAGAGAAAGGGCACAAAATGAAAGATGTCATTATGAACAACTCAATTTTTCTTGTCTCGCGCTCGCACACAGACACACAGCCCTGATCAATTTTGTTGTAAAAGATACCCCTGATCAGATTAATGTTTTAAACAAATCCGATATAGAATCAGAAATTTGAATATTCTCTAAGAACAATCTATTTTTGAAATAAATTGTATTATCCCAAACAAAGAAACCCATCTTCAATATTTAAAAGAAGATCTTGAACACAAGAAAATTGAGCAAAATCTTTCTAAAATGAATCTTCGAAAAAAAGTGCTGATCTCAAAACCTATATTGAAGATTCCATATGTTCAACTATTCCTAATGCTTTAAGATCAAGAAAATGTCACATAGTTGATCTACATTATGAACTAGAATTTTCTGAGAAAAATATTCCCACTAGGGCTAGACCTTCCCAATGAATCATGAAGTTTTAAGTTTCTGTCAAAAGGAAATCCAAGAACTTCTTGATAAAAGTCTCATTAGGAAAAGTCAGTCGACTTGGAATTGCTCAGCTTTCTATATTAACAAAAATGCTGAGTTGTCTGTGATGGCTGAATGACCACCTCACTAGAAATTATTTTACCCATCGCCTTTTGGGTAGCTATGGGAGAAGTATCAGGACTTACCAATGCCATAGAAGGTTGAGGTTGATTATTGAAGGCCTGTTGGAGAAGTTGTAGTGCTTCTTCATGGGACAATTTTGTAATATAGCTTTCTATATTAAGAAAAACGTTGAGCTAAAAAGAAGAGTTCCAAGACTGGTTATTAAATCTTTAAATACAGCTTTAAAATGGACAAGATATCCAATCCCTAATAAAAAGGATTTATTGGATAGACTTCATAATGTGAAAATATTTTCCAAATTTGATATGGAATCTGGATTCTGGAAAATTCAAATCAATGAAAAGGATAGATATAAAACTACTTTTAGTGTCCCATTTGAACAATATGAATGGAATGTCATGCCATTTGGTTTGAAAAATGCCCCTTTTGAATTTCAAAGAATTATGAGTGATATATTTAATCCGTATTCTGACTATATCATAGTTTTTATAGATGATGTCTTAATATTTTTCACAAATATAAATCAGCATTTTAAGCACATTGGTCATTTCATTAATGTTGTAAAAAGGAATGGTTTAGTAGTTTCACCTACTAAAATATCTCTTTTTAAAACAAAGGTCAGATTCCTAGGACATTATATCCATTTAGGAACTATTATATATATTGAAAGATCAATAGCATTTTTGAAAAAATTTCCTAATGAAATTAGAGATAAAAATCAATTGCAGATATTTCTTGGAAGTTCACATTATGTTCTAGATTTCTTCCCTTATATCAATATAATTTGCAAACCTCTTCACTAAAGACTTAAAAAAAGATCCTTCACCTTGGACTCCAGCTCATACTGATATTGTAAAAAAGATCAAACATAGTATCAAAGAAATTTCTTACTTACATCTTGGTGATCCTTTTGCTTTCAAAATCGTAGAAACAGATGCTTCGGAAATTAGATATGGAGGAATTCTAAAGCAGTCAATAGACAACAAAGAACAAGTTGTTCAGTTTGTCTCAAACATTGGAATGACTGTCAAAAAGAATTAGTCCACCATCAAGAAGGAAATTCTTGCTATTGTTTTCTATATATCCAACTTTTAGGGAGATCTTTTGAACCAAAATTTTTTATTAATAATTGATTGTAAGTCTGCCAAAGATGTTTTGCAAAAAAATGTTCAAAATATTGCCTCAAAATAGATTTTTGCCGGTTGGCAAGCTATATTATCCGTTTTTTGATTTTGTTATCGAATTCATAAATGGTGCTTCAAATTCTTTACCTAATTTTCTCACAAGAGAATTTTTACAGGAAAAATACCTCCCAATAAACCCACTCGAAGAGACAAAGGCAAAGAAATTGCTGAATCCTCATAACAAAACCCACGGGCCTAACCAATATTAGGACCTGGCTTCAAGCAGTTCAATCTGCTGAACCACCTTTTAATATTACCACCATTTTCAACCAGGTTGACAAAATGAAACCCGCCTCTCCATCTACAAACACTTCTTTTGATATTACTAAACTATCTCACAAAGAAGCACTAAGACTTCTTGAAGTAGCTTTCAATAGTCAGTCACCCAAACAATCAGTGGTAAGTGCAGATCCCTCTCCTATAGACGCTCAAAAGGCAATAGTGAAAAGATTTTATAGTGAGGTGGTTATTCAGCCAATCAAGGTAGCCCCTCAAAAACAAAAATCTGTTTTCATTCCAAAAACCGTATTTCAAAATATAAGTACAATCGAAAACAGATTTTTCCATGAAAACCCATAAAAATATGTTTTCTGAAAAATTTAATTATGTTCCTCATGATTTTTATAAAACAAATGAGTTTTATAAGAGAATCTTGACAAAAACCAAGTCTGCCACCATCAAACATTTCTCTAATAAAACCTACATCAATTATTTTACGGCAAGGATCCATAAAATCATTTATCCTTCCCAATGGAAACCCCATCCTACAACTATAGTGAAATTTGATGTCAAAATCACTGAACCACTTTCATACAGATCTTTATATTCATATTTTGATTACTAACAAACTTGGTGGAACACTTTCTTTAGGAAAAATGCCAACAACACTCGTACCTGGCTATTTTTCTTTGAAAATTCTGATATTTGCCAAGTGCCTTTCTGGTTTATTAGATGGTGGGAACATTTTGGTTCGATTGTTGAAATCTTACACCCATGGGTGCAACCCAATTACAAGATGTTCTCTAGCCAGTTTGCACCACTTTCATATTAAATCAGATTCCCTCAATTGATGCTCTGTTTTCTATACTTCGGGGTATCATTGCTCATGGCATAGGATTTTGATTATAGAAAATCTGTTGATCCAAACACCATTGTCCTCATCAGAAAATTTAAGATCAAATGGTAGGATCATTTTAAATTTTGGAATAGAGTTACTAAACAAGTAGTCACAGATTGGCTAAATAACAGAAGCTCTACCCAATTAATTTAGACAATATCACTCCTTTCCTCCATGATAAAGGATTTGTTTTATCAAAACTAGCATATGCTAAATCCCATCAGCAACTGGCAAGGATGCTAAAATAGGCCCTTTTTCAATTAGAAGATTCGAGTTCTTTCCATTCTCACCATAGCGAAAACTCTAATGAAGATAACTATTATGGCATACCAAGCATATTCGGTATCCGATGAGAAGATGTAAAGGACGAAGAAGAAGAGGAAGAAGAGAATACTCCAGAATCATTGTCCAAATTTTGAAAAGACAGGAAAGGAGCCGAAATATGCTTGTGACTGTCAACTTTCATAATTATGCCCGTCAGCTTTTATAAAAGCATACACTGATCACTATGTCACTGTACACTTTTCACTATTCACCTTTTACTCTTTACTACAGTCAGACTCCGTGAATCTTTTCTACAGTAACCTAGACGCCTTTAAAAATGGACCTCTTCCATCCGAAAGGGCACCGATCACTCTTCACATCAAATTTTCATATATCCCCAAAGTCTCTCTCTCTTCTCTCCGGAAAAATAAGATATTACTCTCAAAACTTTCCACATCTCATACTTGGATCCTATTTTCCACACTCATACCCGGATCCTACCTCTTGAATATCTTCACTCCTTTTCCTGAAATCCAAAATCCTGTGAGTTTCATATTCACATATCATCCCTGAAACACTTTTATGTTTCGAATCTTGTTCATGATCTAAGGATACAAAGGCTTTTATTTTTTTGTAATTTGCATATGTATTTTTTATATCTCCACTTGTAATCTTTCAATATTATCTAAATATGAGTAATTTGCTTAATCCTTGCTTAATCTTTTCTTAACTACAATTTATATTACAATAATTTAATTTACGTAACCCACAATCGGCAGGTTTTACTGCCTGTGATTGGTCTTCTTACCATTTTACCCTTTTCTCTTAATGCTCATTCTTTTATTTAGTTTCATATTATTTCTAACCATTGAATATTTACTTCTTGATATAGAACACATTCTTGATTTTATAAATCGTCTCAAATTCCTAAAATATGACGTTTTAAATAATCATCATTTTTATCCTCATCTTTATCGATAAACCCCAAAACCTAGGACATCCTTATGGTTCCTAAATCTACTCCCACAATTATTGTAAGTACAATCGAAATATTGAATAAAAAAACTTATGCGATAAGAATGCTATGGTAGCATGTGATCACGCCAAAATATGATCTTCGAATATCGAAGCCGCGATGTTCTTGATAGGTTTGATGGGTTCATTATGGATATGAATTAGTCCTAACCATTCTAGAAAAGAAATTAACAAACAAATTATGGTCACGAAAATTGGGCCATTATATCATGCCCCTGAACCTAACCCACCATGAAAGAATCCAATCTAAGGCTCTATTTGTTTAATGAAAAACAACTTTTAGGAAAACATTTTCCGAATTTTCCAACGTTCGGACCATGAAAAATAAACTAGTCAAGGAAAACATTTTCCACTTAAAAACACCATGTGAACCCACTAGAACTTTTTTTTATTCTTTCCCTATTCCTTGAAAATCTTTCATCCCATTTTCCCCCTGAATCTCACACACTCAGAAAACGTAAAAACAGAACTGAAACTCATAACACTATGGCATTATCAATCAAAACTCCTCACGCCGCTATGTTGGTATATTGAATATACTAGCTATCGATTGCCCATTGCCCATATTTATCATAGAACCCAGCATCAGTCGACTATCACCGAACTTCCTCGTCAGCTATTTTCATCATCTCACCGACCACTTGCCACTTCAGCCATAATATGAGTAAAGCGAACGGATAAAAGAGAATCGATAACTGAATCGGTACTGCTATGTGTAATGATCATCATTCAAATCTTGTATTCAGCATCAACACCTCGCCGAAAGACCGCCATTAGGAGCCACGAGACAAGAAACGTTAAATGGAGTGGATGGCATACAAAACGCATTCCATCAAGTTATCATGACGTAATCGCTTTCAGATGACAACAGGAAACGAAACTAACTTACACTGAGTTTTTCATAAGTTTCGTCAAACAGGTTATGTGCTACTGAAAATCAGATTCACGGCCCGACTTGAACGAGGATAACAAATAAAGTACAAGATCAGTGAAAAAACATCCCAGCCCAATCCAACACGTGTTAACGAAGGAAATTCAACTTCAACTAAAACATGGCAACTCAGGGAATCGGAAGTTACCTGGAAGACGAGCGAGGATGCAGCTATAATCGGAGACCAAATCAACAAGAAGAGCTCCTACTAGTGCCGGTGTTCAAAATCACGGTCAGCAAACGAGTTTCAAGCGAGACTTCGTCGCTAGGAGGTCTATGGCTGCAGAACAGAGTTGGACGGAGCCGGCCCTGCAATCCTTCGGGACTTGAGCAAGCAGTGACGGCTAACGGGCGGCCTCCTCCTAGACAACCAGCAGTCCTCAGAGGACAAACTTCCTATGAATATTTTCTTTCGGAACCTAGGCTCTTGCTCTGTGATGTTTAGAAGAAGGTTCTGGGGCGGATGAGAATGGTGAGAATGGAGGGTGAATCCCGGCTATGACGGCGAGGAATCGTGGTATCAAGTGAGAATACGATGAAAAATGGTTGGGCGGTAGAAACAACGGTCGTCCCTCTTTGCGTCCGTCTACTTTCTCCCTATAAACCCTTTTGTTACGGGTTTTGTGTACTGTCTTTTTTGCCGCTCCTTACCTCCTTCCTCTTTTGTTCCCCTTTTTTTCTCCTCCAAAATAAAATAAACTAGATTGATATGCTGACAAGTGGCGAGCTTGCAATAATGGAGATTTGGGCCAACTAAGATGCGTCATGTGGAGAAAATATTAGGTGGTCCCGGACCGCCAAGTCAGCGTGGTCCCCAACCACTCACGAGGCGCCACGTGGTCCATGTGGCGCGGGTGGGACCGGCGGGCCGGGACCCCTTTTTCGCCCATAAAAAATTAAACTTTTCTCTCCTTTAGCCTGCACTCCTCCTCTGCATGCTGAAACCTACGCCCCCCTGTCCTTTCCAGTCTCTTCCTTCTCTCTCTCTTCATTAATGGCGGCCTCACCTTCCTTCTCTCTCCTTCTCTATCTCCTCGGCGCTGCTCTCTTCTCAGATGAAGCCCTGCATTCTCTATGTTATTTCAAAAATCTCTCCCGCCAGAGAGCGATTCGCCCGCCGATCCCGACCTCCGCCGTCGCCTCTGCCCGCCCGCCCCGTGGCCTCCGCCCGCCGGTCCCGACCTCTGCCGTCGCCTCCTCCCACCCACCCCGTGGCCTCCGCCCGCCCAAGAGCAACCCGGCCCGCCGGTCCCGACCTCCGCCGTCCCCTCCTTCCGCCCAAGAGTAGCTGGGTCCCGAGCTCTGACCGCCGTCACCTCCACCGCCAAACCCAGCTCAGTGCTCCTCCCCAACGGCCGTGGATGGGAGAGCGGTGGTCGTCTCTTCTTCGTTGATTTCGTCGGCCTCTGCTGTAAGTCCAAGCGGGCCAGGCGTCGGCTCAGCGTCTCCTGCTCCAGGGGCCTCCCGCGCCTCCTCTCCGCCGGCAAGCCCGCCGCCTTCCTCGGTGAAGGCCGTGCTCCATCTCGAGCGGGCCGGCCTTTCGTTGTCCCCCCACGGCGAGCCGCCTCGTCAGTCCGGGGACAAGCTTCAGGTGACGTCCGTGTCTCTCGGCTTCCCATCGAGCGTCTTGTTTGTCGCGTGGAGTCTTGTTTTTTTTTTTCCTTCGTATTCGTGCTTTTGTTGCGGAAGTGGTGCTTGGAGGGGTAAGAGTGATCAGGAGCTTGTGAAGGTGGTAAAGGACGTCGCCTTGGAAATGGAAGTGTCAGCGGATACACTAGGAGAGTTTGTTTCCAGTGTTCCTATTTTATCGGAGATGGATGCTCAATAAGCTTCAGAGCTAGAGCAGTTTCAGAATAGTTGGTAGTGAAGGTTTGGAAGAGGATCAGGGCTGACTATGGTCTTCATTTCTTTCTCTCTCTTTTTTTTAGCACCGAAGGTTTGCGTCAGTGGCAATAATTTTGGATCTTGAAAATCTCGTTTTGGAATCTTGGATTGTGGAGTTTCTGCAGACCTACTTCGGATGCTTATGAGCCTTCTCTGGGTTGCTGCTTAAATTGCAGTGTTCAGTTGATGTAGAGAATAACCAGTGCTTGTCATGGGTTACACACGAGTGCACTGTCCCCTGGTCCCTTTAGATGAACAAATGGGATGAAACAGCTCACGTGCCTTGATATGCTTTCACTTCTTTTTCTTGAAGCAGTTAATGAGGAACCATTTAGGAGTAGAATTGTGATGTTGCTGCTGGTTTCATATGTTCTTCTAAAATGTACTACATGGTACTGATCACCTGTGGCTTATACATCATTCTAAGTCAGAAAGTTAATGTTCATTTTGAGTATGGAAGAGTGCATATACCCGTGAATGATCATTAGTGATGCCAAAAATTTCTAGATGAAGGCACCTTTATTTCTTGCTTCAAGTGTGAGCACGGCTATTTGAGGTTAGAATTAGTATTTTTGCTTCCAAGTGTGAGCATTGATTGCACAATTTCATGTAATTACCATGGAAGTTAGTGTTTGATGTGGTGGATTTGCCTTTTCCCTCCACAGTTATTGTAAATATCTTCAAACAAGAAGGTCTTGAGGTGCTTGGATGGAGGCCTGTCCCTGTAGACTCATCCGTAGTTGGTTTCTATGCAAAAGAAACCATGCCTGACATACAGCAGGTATTTGTGAGAGTTGTGAAAGAAGACAGTGTTGATGACATTGAATGAGAACTATTCATTTGCCGGAAATTGATTGAAAAGGCCGCAAATATGGAAAACTGGGGAAATGAGCCCTATGTTTGTTCTGTCTCGAATCAAACGCTAGTTTACAAGGGAATTCTTCGGTCAGAAGTTCTTGGTTTATTTTACTTGGATCTTAAGAATGATCTGTATGCATCATCTTTCGCTATATACCACAGAAGGTATAGTACAAACACTCGCCCCAGGTGGCCTCTTGCTCAGCCAATGAGGTTTCTTGGTCATGATGGAGAAATCAACACCATACAGGTTATCTACTGCTTCCATTTTGTACTATGCTGTTTTCATGTTGCAGACTTCATAAATGTCTCTAAGCTAGTCCAAACGTGTGTGCAGGGCAACTTGAATCGGATGCAATCTTGTGAAAACTCATTAAAGTCCCCTATTTGGCATGGTCGTGAGAATGAAATCCGTCCTTTTGGTAATCCCAAAGCGTCAGTCTCTGCAAACCTTGATAGTGCAGCAGAAGTACGTGTCATCTTTCTCGTGGTTCATCATAGTTTATTTTTGTTTTTCGAACCTTCACTATCTTCATGCTTATTCACTTTCATGAGTCATCATCTTATCTTTCACTTTATTAGCTATGAAACTTGTTGGATAATTAAGAAAGAAATTGAAAATGTGATTTTCTTTTTATATAAAGGAGTGTGTAACTTAGGTCAATCAGTTGCTTTTTGTCAGTGCTTTTTTGGATGCTACTGAGTGCATAACTTTTCTGTTAATGTGTAGAATGTTCCGGATACTAAG
>JASUUD010000047.1:0-42999 GCA_031216285.1 Syzygium syzygioides | reverse complement strand
CATGTTCCTACAGCAATGGCCCTCTGAAATTTCTAAGCCCTACCTATGTGCAGATGGTGCAGTAAGAACTCGAATTAAATACTCGGAGACCACATTAGTTTGTCTCCTGAGCAGAAATTTTTTTCCAAATGCTGGTACATTAAATTACAATATGCACATTACAAGCTTCACTGAAATTTACAACAAATTTCCGCACACCTGTTCATATTGCCGATAACTGTCTAGTATCCTAGCAATAGCTAGCAACCACTAGAATGTGCATGCAAGCTCATTTTTGTTTAAGGCATATCATATTCTCATGCATTTAGCAGTGCTGGACATGTGTCATAGATCATTTGCTAAGTGGAGATAAAACACACCAGTACATATCCCATAAAAGCAGAAGAAATAGGAAAATTGACAACTCCAGCTGTGCTAGACTAGAATGATAGATTCTCAAAACTTCAAAAGTATGGACTGTTTGATTATTATATAGGTGAAACTTCATTGGAGTTTCGTTACATTACGAAGTTCCTGCTTTGCTGTTGAGTACATTCTACAAATTATTCAGTCAATGATTTCATCTGCAATGGAAACCACAAAGCAATTCCAATGGGGGGTCTATATCAAGAATCTTCAGCCATATTAAAGTTTTGTTCGATGCTGAGGGCCTCTAGGTAAAAAGTTATTATCTCCTGATTCCTGTCCATAATGGAAAATTTTTTAAACTTCAAGAACAAAATTTAATAGTATTGACATCCTTCGTGCATCAAATGAAGCATATCACATACTCATTGTCTACATCTGGGAAGTGAAAATGGCAACTTTAAAGCTGTCAACACTCAGCATATTGTTATCAATGACTTTTAGCTACTCATTACTCAAAGATAGCTAGACTGCAACGCGGGAAATCCATGGAAGCATTAAACAAGCTATTTCTAATTAGGTTGACACTTCTTTAAGTCATGAAAAGAGTTTTTCCCTTCGGGATTGTTGTGGATTTCTGTGGAAACGGCCCTCAGACACTTTGGAAAATAGAAAAAGTGAAATTGGTCCTTTTCCAAGCTCTATAATGCAAGAACCTCATGCACACCTTTCTTCACCAAATTCATCACATGTTATGTTCTTTCTCACAACAATTAAATGTCCCCAAGAAATTCTCCATTATCTCCCAATGAGAATTGAGCACATAGAAGTTCCAGAAACAATAAGCCTTTCGCAAGATACAATAGAATCTAAACCACAATAAAAGATTTAGATCAACACAGTTGATGGGGACCAGCAAGTTGATGAACAGACAGCACTATGTGTTGCCCTTTAAGCAACCACTAAGACACTACAATATACTATTTGACTAACTCCACAAGAAGTTTTCTTTTAGAAGGATGTGGATTATAAGAATTCCTCTTATTATACTCTTAATATATTTTCCTAGACTCGTAGAAGGAGATGACTACATGCATACCTTCTTGGCATCAATCTGTAGGAGGTATAGGTCATCCTTAAAGTTCAGAAAGAAGTTCTGTAATGTAGATTGAACCTGGAATTAAGACAACAAACATTCAGCTACAGAAAGTGTTTATTCTCTGATCTAAGAAGCAGCTCATCCAAAACACCAACTTAACAAAAAAGAGAGAAAAAAAGAAGAAATTGCAACCATGTTAGCAATCTCGCAAGTCACATGACAAAAAATAGATAAAAGCTTAGAGGTAATGAAATAACTCGATGGCTACAATTAAGCTCCAAAGCCTTCCTGCTTCCAATTCCCCCTCTATCGGCCCATCTCAAAGGCCTTTTTCTAATCCAAAAGGTCACTTCCATGGCTTGGCTTCGTCAATCCTTCCACTCAATTACTGATTGACCAGAAAGCTGATAAACCACCACTTGCTTAGTGCATCAGCCTTTAACGATTCTGTATTAGATTGGTATGTCATGGGCATCAAGCATGTAACTTCAGATTATTGTATTTGCACTAAGTATCGCTGATGTACTGGTATTCTTTTTTCTATTTTATTCTTTCGACTTCGACGAGAATCTTATCTCTGTATTGATGCACTCGTATTCCTGCATGCTTGCTGTAAGACGTCGAAGCAACAAAACAAATTTCTGTCCTGTCTGAGCCAAATCCAATATTACCCTTTGACCCGCTGAAAAAAGTGCAGCTTGGACAAAACATGAGCCCATTCTGAAGCCGCAGGTCATATGAACCGAAAAGACTAACCGGGCAAGATGATACTTCAATGCATCACCAAAACCATTCGAATTAGAGCCGTACAAAAGAACAGAGAATAAAAGAAGAAGACCCTTTGGTCCGTGCGCCACTGGACAAACTCATGATCAAGAAAAACGAAAACCCAGAAAGGAAGAAGACCCAAGATCACATTTTGAAGCCATATAACCGATCAGAGAGACACCTGAGAGCTTGCTGAGATGGAAGCAACCGGTGGATTTGTCAAGATCGCCACCATAAGCGTGACCGTCTCTCTGTAAAGCCTCCCACTCCTTGAGCGTGCTGATTCTGTACACATACTCGTCTCCTTCTTCCTCCTTTTCCCGCTCCATTTCTCTGTGCCCAATATCCCTCGAAGCTCGGTCGCCACCGCACGAATGGATGGTCGTCGCCCCCTGATGTTTCGGGAGGATCAGCTGACTAAGAAAGAGGGAAATTAAAATTATAGTCCACGTACTTTCGCTGGTGTTCAGTTTAAGGACAGTTTAAGGACATCTCTTTTACAATTTTGTCCAAATCTCAACCCAATTTAAGAGATGTAATCTAAATTTTGCAACGGACGTATTTAGAGTTATCCAAATTTCGCAACAGACAAATGCTGAGATGTAAAATGCACATATAATTTTTTCATAGTTTTGAAAAAACTAAAAGTGAGATAAATGACACTTTTGACATTATAATATAAATAATCTATCTACTTTTTCAATAGGCTCGCAATTCATCTTTAATAGTATATTTATAAGGAGAGTCTATTATTATTAGTTGGCTTCGTAATTGTCGTTCACTCATATGCTGGTTATTCAAGATAGTATCTATTTTTCATTTGGTTTAGTAAGTGTATAATGCATGTGAAATTGAATTAATTGAAAAATGACAAGTGATCTCAATCGTGTGGATAATATTCGTATATATATAGCTTCGATTACACGAATCAATTGCTAGTAGCATAGTTTTCATGATAATTATGTAAGGGATAACAATACAAGTGGTCCATGAACTTTATTTCAATATACAATATAGTCTTGGAACTTTTAAATTGTTCAATATGATCCATGTACTTTGGCATACTTTTCAATGTGGTTTTTAAACTTTTAATTTGTTAAATATGATCATGGACTTTTGATGCATGTTCAACGTAGTCCCTGAATTATATGAAATTTTTCAATGTAATCCTCGATCTTGAATTAATGAAAAGATTACGTTGAATATTTTCATATAATTCATGGACTAAATTGAATATATACAAAAAAATCATGGACTATATTAAACAAATTAAAAGTTTAGGAATTATACTACACGTTAGGTTAAAGTTCAGTGATCAGACTAAACAAGTTAAAAATTCATGGGTCACATTATTTATTGAATCAAAATTTATGGATTATTTAGTCAATTTCCCATTATGTAATGATCTTGGCATAATTTATTGGGATAATGACACAAACAATCCCTAAACTTTAGCGCAATGTGCAATTTGGTCCTTCTTAATGTTCATTGTGGTCTCTGGACTTTTAATTTATTCAATGCGATCCATGTACATATTCAATTTAGTCTCTGAACTATATGAAAATGTTTAATGTATTCCTTCACGGATTACATTAAACATTTCATATAGTTCAAAGACTAAATTGAATATGTACCAAAAGTATAGGAAAATAAGGGATTATATTGAACATTTTCATATAATTCAGAGACTAAATTGAACATGTATCAAAAATCCAGGAATCACATTAAACAAATTAAAAGTTCATGGATCACATTGAACATTAGAATAAATTTCAGGAATTATATTGAAAATATCAAAAGTACAGGAACTAAATTGTATATTGAGCCAAATTCATAGACTGTTTATGTCATTTTTCCTAATTTCTTTCTCGGTCAAACAAAAAGATATGTCACAAATTTTTTTTTAAAAGTATATCGACTATATAAATGGAAGTACGAGGATGATGTTTAATCAAACAAAATACAAAGAAAATTTTGGAGTTTTCAATACGAGCATAGAAATCACTAGTTTCAAACCAAGGGAGATCTCAGTTTCTGTTCCCGAGTGGATCTACTGAGTCACGATCTCGCTCGAGTCGCAGCTTCTTCTTCCTAATCGAGTCAGCAAACAACCTCGGCTCGCTCGCCTCCCACCGAACTCAGCAGTCTCGCGCCCACTGCTTCGCGAGCAGAGCCCGAGCTCCGGCCATGGCCTGCACGACTGCAATGGCGAGACCAGCGACGTTCCGGGCTCGCGATCGCCAGCTCAAGGAGCTGGCCTTCGTGGCATCGAGCTCTCCCCTCCTCAAATTCGGCGCTTCCCGGGTCCGTCGGCTCAATGGGAGGCTACATCGCGCCGGAAATGCTTCGGCTCTTCCCGTCGTCAGAGCCGAGGGCGGCACCCCAGGTGGGTACGGAGAAATGGGTTTCGATTCATTTGGGTGGTTGTGGGTATTCTAAGATGGGTCTGGGCTTCTGGTTGGTTTGATGGTTTGTGGGTTCTTGCTTTTGTTCGTCGCAGAGTATTTCCCAGATGCCAAATTCTACAAAGTAGAAGCGATTCTCAGGTGTGCTTCGCGGTTCTGCTTCCCATTTTCAAAATTTGGGCTGTGATTGCTGCAAAAGAACGTGCTTTCCTCTGTACTTGAACAGAATATCCAAGCGAAAGATGTTTCGTTGATTTTTTTTTTCCCTTCTTTTTGATGGATGAATTTGGAATGACGCAGGCCTTGGCGTGTCCCCCAGGTTTCCTCGGTAAGTTGTTGATGCAAATTTCCCACCTTTTTCCTCTTTCTTTGGCTTTCAGAAATTATACTTGTGGCAGTGTAGATAGAAGATGAGGAGCATATTTCGCCTACTTGGATCGGCATTTGGTCGCTGCATTGTTGTTAGATCAGTGTACTGCGATTGCATGCCTTTGGGTTGAAGCTTAATTTGCATGAGATGGTGTTGGTAGTTTCGATTGGCAATTCTTTTCACGCGCTGCATCATTTGAACTGTCTGAACCTTTTTTAGCCGGTAGGGACAATCGTCATTTGATGGTCATTGCTTGACTTTTGAGTCCTTTGATACATTTCTGCCTGCTCATGAAAAGGTTGTATTAATTGTGGGAGCTCTTTACGAAAAAATATGATTCTGTATTTAGAGCTCGTGATGAAAGGGTGAAGGTTTCTTATAGTTTGATTAATAGAGAATTGTCAATTCTGGAAATAGTATTATCCAGGGGCATTACACGCGAAAATCTTCAATTAAGGTCTGCAGGGGATCAAACACGTGTTGAAATGGATCGGAAGATGATAATGGTGGTTGTTTGTCCTTGAAGTGTGGAGCTTTAATTGTTCGTGCTCCAAATGGTTGCGCCTAATCAATTGTCTCTCTGGGATTCTAGGCTCTGCTTAAGATGGGTATTCGAGGCGTTACTGTTTCGGATGTTCGCGGTTTTGGTTCTCAGGGAGGCTCTACAGAAAGGCAGGCTGGTAAGCTTTTTGTGCTGTGGGATACCAAACCTTTTCTTTTGAAGTAGAGTATACCATGTTTAGCAAAAAAATGTAAGCTATGTCATATATGTGTGTTTTGGATAGAGGATTAAATTTGTCATTGAATAATGCTTTTAACTGTTATATCTTTGCTGGTTCCATTGCACAGGCTCTGAATTTTCTGAAGACAAGTTTCTAGCTAAAGTCAAGATGGAGATTGTGGTGAGCATGGAGCAGGTATCATATTACTAGCCATTAAGCTGCTCTTTGACTTATCTTACCGGGATGTGCATATTTTGCATTGTTGCTCGGTGTGCTGAAATATCTTTGGTTTCGGGTGGTGTGATCTCATCAGTTCCATGATTTACTCTTCCTTAGGTTGAAGCAGTAATTGACAAAATAATCGAGGAGGCAAGAACAGGGGAGATTGGTGACGGCAAAATTTTCTGTAGGCCTTCCCACTCATTTATCTAATATGCATAAGTTGTCTTGCTGTGATTACACGATGCTTTGGCAATTCTTATCATTCTCTTAGCCTTTTCTGGTGGCAACCCATAGATGTCGCCATTTTATTATATGATACATCCGCGCTATCTGTACAGTTTTAGAGAACCTGGAGTTGGAGTGATTAAATACCTATACCAGCATTTCGACCGATGGAGAAAATCTTTTATCCGAAATTCTTGATCTCATCTAAGTTCCGAATTTTCAGCAAATGTCAAATCTAGAGGAAAGCTGCTTCTCTTATTGCATGAGTGAACTAAGTTTTAATAATTTCATTCTGAAGATTTATTTATTTTTCTTTATTTTTATCAAGTTAAGAGAAAGGCACATGCTCACGTAATAGTGCCACTATTTGTGGAAGTTTGTTAGCACCTATATATCTAAGTAGCTATGATGATACATTGAGACACGGGAATTTGGAAACCTACGCTTGCTGATTAGCTTTGCCAATTGACACCATGCTAAGAACAAACTCCAATTATTTTTTCAAAATCATCAGTAGTTCACTGGGTACATGTTGAACTTTACAAAATAGGGTGAGCTCGGATAAAATCTGCAGACTCTTTAGGATTTGTTTATAGCTATGTTGATCAGGAGGTTGTATGCACGGATACAAACATAAAGGGGGGCAACATGAAGATTCTTTCTTTGCCTTTTGGAAAGTAGTGCCTTTTGGTAATGTGCATGTCAAAAGTTTACCTTGCTATTGCTAATTTGCACAGTAACGTTTGATGAAGTTGTATTGGTTATCCCTTTTCTTCCTTTTTGTTTCTTTAGGAATTTTTTGGTGTCAGTTTTCTGTTGATTGATCACTGTTACCATATAATTAGCTTCTAAAGAGGTTGATATTCTTTGGTCATACTTCTTCATATTGTATAAGTAATTGCTATACATCAATATGTTACTTCGTTTTGGTTAGTGAAAGTATGTAGTCTTGTGGAGAGATGTTTAACGATTATAGCATTCTTAATAAAAAAGAACTGTCTTTTGCTGGACTTTGCAGTGGTGCCCATCTCAGATGTAATAAGAATTCGCACAGGTAATATTTCGGTTGCCTAGTTGACTTATTGAACGACATATGCTATCTGCTTGTTCCAGCAACACCCTAATACAGCTGATGGTCAGGTGAGCGTGGGGAGAAGGCCGAGAGGATGAGTGGAGGCCGGGCCGACATGTTCTCGACTTCCTAACATTTTACAGGTCGTGGATCCTTCAGTGAACCTTTAGTTAGTATCCGTTACCTGACTCACTCCTTGTAAAAGTTTCTGAAATTTTCCCGCGTTTGAAGAGTTTAAAGTCATGTCTCTGGGTCATTGGACTCAACCAGACGGTCCAAGAGGAAGAAATGGATCCGAATGATTGGCTTCTTATGTAGTGCCTTGTCTGAAGGAGTGCTGTCAATTACCTTGGGTTGCTGAGGGCCCTACAACATCGATTAAGCAGTGCTAATAATGTCCTGTAATGTTGCACGTCAATGAAAATTTAGCAAGCAAAACTCGTTGAATTTATTGTCTTTAAAGCACTCGTTAATGTGCCCGTGCGCACAGAACCGTCAGGTGCTTCTTACATATCAAAATGCGTTTCCATATAAGGGACATGGCAGGACAGAGATTGTAGTAAGACAAAGATTCGTGGAGCTTCACAGGAGCCAAGTGATGGCATTGCTCTGTCAACTTCACCGATCCTTTTTAGCAGATCAGTTTTCAGGGACATGGTACCTCTATACCGTCGGCGTTCGTTACTTCCATACGAGTGTCTCATCTCAGTCCATCCCTATCGTTACCGCACGCCTTGTTTACATGCATGGGGTCAGGGTACGGGACAGAGGTTCTTCATCCACTTTTTAAGATATCGGACATGCTTGCAATTCGATTGCACTATGGCTGCCAAAACAACTTACAAAAGGCGATTGTCCGATTGAAGCATGAAAGATCAATCAAGAAAAAAGGAGCAAGATATCTAAATCCAAATGCAAAAGCTTTAAGCATTAGCACCTATTTTTAATATGCTTAGCATTCTTGAGCCGAAACATTGGATAGAATGTGTTGCCCAACCTTACTCTTAGCCTATTCTGAGTTTAAAAAATTGGGGGTCCTCATATTACATAAGCCGAGACAGAGCTAAGAAAGCGATAAGAACAGACGAAAAAAAATCAAAAGAATATGACCTATCGGATCTAGCCAAACTGGTTTCGGCAAGTGGTTTTACACCTTTAGAATACCGGGGCGCTTTATACATATAGAGTGCGAAGGTATATCCGAATAGACACTCCAGTTCTTATTTTTCATGTAATTGATGCTTTTCGATATTCTCTTACTTTCATGGCGTATCAATTTACACACGTAAATTCACATGATACAAGTCACTCTTACGAGGAAATCTGTGATTCTATATGAAAAGAAGGGGGAAGAAAAGAGGAGATGACGAAGCCAAACCACAGTAAAAACGCCACCGTATAACAATGCATTTCGCCATACCAAAAAAAATGGTCACAATGGACCACAGTGACATGGCGAAAAAAAGGAAAACAACATTAAATGTCCTCAAGCCAAACTATCTATCTTACCATATATACGAAAGAACGAACTTGTAGAACCTTTTTCTCTTGAAATGGAAGACTATACATTCCCAGCCTACACAGACACTTTTACACTTGCCTTATGGACGTTATTGGGCTGATCTCTTGTTAGGACCGGAGCCAGGCCTCCCTGTTGACCTGCTCGGCCTCTTCCTCAGCAGCCTCACCCAATTCTTGTAGTCCAGACTCTCGTCCTGATAAATGTCCCACCATTTGTTGACCAGCATCTTGATGTCCTCTTTAACCGCGAAGTTGCCCAATTTCTTGACCCGCATCTTGATGTCCTCTCTCTGCGTGTTGTCAGTGTCCTCTTGCACAGTGTACCTCCATGGCTTTGAACCCTGGAAAAATGAGATTCTAATGATCACCAATCTATCATCCTGAATAGGTATGTCGGCATATTAATGATGTGTATTAATTGCGTAAGGAAGTCGGCAATTGCACATGTACCAATCACTCACCGCCTCGCAATAGTGGACAACCTTCACCTTCTCGAGCTCCACCTTCTCCGGGTGACGCCATATCATAGAGAGGACAAGGTTGTACACAAGTGGGAGAGGCTTGTATATATCCCTAAAGTACATGTTCAAGAAATCCTGCAAATTGCCAAAATCAATAGACTTAGTGACGTGCCGGGCCGTTATTAAGCATTGAAATGAGGCAAATTGTAACATATAAATATACTTGCTGGGCGAATGGAGTGGGAGGGGTTGTCTTGAGAGTGCTCAAGAGGTCATTGTAGGTGGTGAGATTGGGCTCGAACACGAACATGCCGTCGTTGAAGTAGGGAGATGGGGGCGGGCCCATCTCGTCGCGCCATTGGACCTTGTCGGGGCATTGCTGGCAGTAACCAATCTCGTACTGGGGGGTGCAGCTCCATGTCCTCTCGCAGAAACAATCCAGCACGGCGTAGAAGTAGCCGTCCTCCATGTTGAAGAGGTCGTCGATGTTGTCGAACACCTGCATGTTGCCTTCCAGGTATACCATCTTGCCGTACTTCACAAACTGCGAAGTATAAACCATTTAGTGCCCCCACAAAAACGACGAGACTTTATGACGCGTTCATATTTCAAACGACTCGCTTCATCAATATGGCCTATTAACCGGGTGCAGTATCACTTAATTCGTCAGATCACCATGTTAAAACATTGTAAAAGTGTAAAGGGCGACTCGATTACGAAGCTAATTTATGAAATGGAGATATTGACATATCAACTGGGTCACGTTTGTCCAAAAGTGGGTCACTTTTCAATCGTTAATAGGAGAAGTCCCGAATAAATTTTGTCCTTATACCTCCCAAATACGGAGCTTGGAGTAGCTGCTGACATGATCCGCCGATGCGAACTGGGTCTGGCATCCGGGCGGGCTCACCTGCTCGATCTCCCGAACCTCGCAGCCCTGGTCCTTCAGAAGCTGCTGGTTCTCTGGCCGCACGCCCGGCAAGGTGGCCACCACCAACCGGTATGCCGACTTCACCTTCCTCAGCCCCTTGGCCAGGCCAACCACGCCCTTCACGTCCTCGCCGTTGCTGGTCAAGAGCGTCACGTATGCCCGGGCCTGCAGCTGCGCGGGAGCCATGGGCTTTGCCGAGGCGGAGCAAGGTTCGGGCGCCATATATAGACGTGGAGCGAAGGTGGTCAACGTCGCCTGCTCAGAGGGAGAGAAAGAGAGAGAGAGACGGAGAGAGCTGGGGAGCGGTTGGTTATTTTCTCTGTTCTCTGGGAAGGGGCAACGATGGCGGGGATGATCGACGAGCGTTGCTAGGCCCCAGCTATAGGGAAAATGGAGCAAAATCTCACACGTGTGGGAGATGGCTGATCGGACGGCAGGGAGGGTGGGAGGGGTGGTGATCTGAGGAAGGTGCCGGGATGAAAGGCTCTAGAAGTGGGAAGGGAGAGCTGATGTCATGAGGATCGTCGAATTCGGGGTTTTCGAAAAAACAAATAGACACTATTTGACTAAGCGCAAATCTTAAGCCGAGCATTACGTTACATCAAATCGAAAGCGATCCCAAAGTGTGTCCCTTTTCCATCTAATGCCTGAACGCGACCCGCATTCCATGGTCAACTACCATGCTCGGCCAAGATCAGGGCAAGAGGCGCCACCTCCACCTGCACCTCCATCGCCCCCTCCCCCCATAGGGTTCGGAACTGGTCTCACCTGAGCATCGCGATGGTCATCGAGCTCTAAATTTCATCGGTGGCCAGCGTTGGCTGGCCCCCCCCCCGTCTTGTTTCTCTCTTCCTCTTTTTATCCTACGGGTTCTTCTTAAGTTTCTTATTGTACATGATCATTTCGAGTTCGATAGTCTTTTATACATATTTTATTCTCAATAACCAATAACAACCGAAAAAGATATCATAAGTTAGGCAGTCGATTAGCTAAAAGAAAAGTCCAAGTATTTAACAAAAATTTAAGGGCAAGACTTCATCGTTGATTCATTTTCATTTGTACAAAGATTTCACAATTATGAGACTTCAGAGCAAATTTATGAGCAATAAATTCTATTACATAAATAAAAGAACTCGAAGAAAGATATCGACCTCAAATTAACTTTTCATTTAAGCGTGAATTTCGCTCACGATGGATAGATCCCTAAAATCGAAAGGCCAAAAGTCCTTTAGAAAAGAAGAAGAGAAGACAAGGGATCATCCGCGTCATCAAGGCAGTTAAACTCTGTGGAGGATTATGCAGGAAAGATCGTCTCGGTCGGCCCAACAGAAATCAAAAGCTTAAGACGCGTTGGACCTGGACCTGTAGCGTCCACAGCCGCCACTAGCTACCGGACAACGGACATGGCCCTTTTTTTCTCTTTTGTTTTTTTTAAATTGAAGAGACAAACCGGAGTCAAAAAGTCCATCGCGTCCTCGAGGCAGCTTCGCTACGTGGTGAAAGCCCACTTTTACACTTTCATCGCACTGTCGAACCCTTTTTGTTTGGCCGAATTGTACGGGGCTGTCCTTAATTAAAAAGGGGAAATAATGTTCAAAGATTTGGTTTGACTTTACGAAATGAGAAAAGTTTTGACTTACCAAATACAAAAAAAAAAAATTAAATATAACCTCAATTAACGTTGGAGACTTGAGGAATAGAATTTTATTAAAAAGTATCTCGAAAGCACTAGTTAAACATCTCGATAAAGAAAATTTGTGGCTTTGATGCTTTGTCTTTCTTGTATTACGTGTGATAAGTGGAAATTGAAAACATTTCCTTATTAAGAATAGTTAACAAGCGAATGAAGATTTGAAGTATTAGAGATTAGTTCACCTTTGCATTTCAATATCACCCCTCGGTCCTATATTTATAGTTCTGATGATACATTGATACACAGGAATTGGAAAAACCAAGATCACCCTTGCCAATCAGCTTTGCAAATTCACACCATGCTAAGATTCTGTTCATTTTACATAAAAAAACTTCGGGAAAAATATTTTTTGAATTTTATGATGTTTGTTTCACGAAAAATAAACTAGTCAAAGAAAATATTTTTCATATCTTCTTTCACATCACTTTCTTTCACCATACACATTTCCCTTTTTTTATTTTTTATTTTCTTTTAAATTTTTTTTTTTTGAGTTCGCACAGGTAATAGTTGGATTCTCTTCGAAGAAGTGTCTTAATGAAGAAGATATGCTGTCTGCTTGTTCCGGAAACGCCCTAATACAGGTGATGTTCAGGTGAGCGTGGAGAGAAGGCCGAGGATGAGCAGAGGCCGGGCCAACATGTTCTTGACTTCCTAGCATTCAGTGAAGTTGTAGTGTGCATCTGTTACCGACTGCATCCGCGCGAAAGGTTCTGAAATGTTACCCTCACCGGTCTTCTACGCTCTATCCGAAGAATTTAGCAGTTACCACCAATCATTAGACCATGGTTAATTAGATTAGTTACTGGTCTGACTAGCGAAGCATCTTGTTATCATGTTCATGAATGTGTAGTTGACGAGACGGTCCAAGAGAAAGATATGTATTTGAATATTTGGCTTCTCATGGGGTTGCCTTGTCTGAAGGTGTAATGTCAATTATCTTGGGCCTTGGATTATTTAGGGTGTCGTGGAGCAGTGGGATTTTACGAATCTCGATTTGGATTTACCATTTGCCCGAAATGAATTTTTAAAGTGTACTGCGTGAGGTGAACAGTACACTACCGGCAACCTTCAGGCCATATTTCATAGGTTTTTGGCTCGATTTTGGAGCGGCCAAGCCAGGGCTTTTGTAATACTCTGAACGGGCTTTCTTTTGACTATAAGTTTGTTAGGATCGGAGTTCGATGGAAAGAATTACGGCGAGATCAAGTTCCCCGATCAAGTTCCGCGTTGCAGATAATTTTGAATAGCCATTTCAGTTGTGAGTTTTGTTAGTGCGTATGAGTCATTTCGTTAGCGTTTAAGCTTACTATAGCCGTTGCGTAGTTATTGTAGTATTTTACTTAGTTTTGACGTCGATTCTCATTTAATTGTTAGGATTATGAGATCGTCGACTTGTTTAGCTGCGTGTTGTTGGTTTTTAGTATTCCGAGGTGAGTAGTACTATCTCTTCTTTGGTTTTGTAAAATCCATGTCTCGAAGAAATTATGATTCGATATATATATATATATTGAACTTAAAAGAGTATTTTGTTGGATAAATCAGGATCGAGCATTTACTACTTTTTAGTATTTGAGAATAATTTGAGAATCATTTTTGGAAATGTATTGTGAAAGGATATATATATATATATATATATATATATATATATATGTGTGTGTGTGTGTGTGTGTGTGTGTATGTATCATGTTACGAACTAGTTTATGAAATGAGTTCAGAAATGATTCAAGAAATGCTCTATGAAATGCATTTCTAGCGGATGAGTTGTGTTGCGAGAAGGTTATTTGTTTAGTTTGTGAAATGTATTCTGTATTGGATTTCTAATATTGGATGATGAATATTTAATGCTCAATATGACTATGAACCTGGGTAGGGGTTTCAGAGTATGGATACTAGTTTAGGATATCCTTCTGGGCTGAGCCACCGACTTTATAGGTGAAGACATTGCCAAGGGGGAATCTTGATAACCTTGCCACAAGATCTTATGTCGTGATCATGGTTTGATATTGAGCAATAGATTGATCAATGGAATAAACCATCGACGTATGATGTGATATGAGATTCATCAATGGAATAAATCATTAATGTGTGATTTGAGATTAGTCAATAGAATGAACCATTTATATGGTTATTATAGAGATTGATCAATGGACTTGACCATTGATAGTTTGAATTGTGATGGTGGATTTAAATGTGCATTTGTGACTTGTACAAAGTTTTGATGAAATAAAATAATTCTTATGTGATTCTATATGTATTTTCAACCTTGAGTTTGGCTTATGAAGTTCTAGTATTACTTTGTACATATGCATAGTGATTGCTTGATCTTCTTAGAAGATATGTACTATTTACTGAGCTGTAGTTACTCACCTCTCTCTTTCCCAATCTTTTTAGGTTCCTTGGCTAGCGGCCGTTAGTATGAGAACTCTATTGCAGGGACTTTTGGGAGTTAGATTTTTGGTATGATTTTTAGGAGTTGTATGTACGGTTATTGATAGCTCGTTGAGTTGACTGAGTTCTTGATGTACATGTTCTTTTGCTGGATTATAGAAACTTTGATATTGTAACCAACCCCGTTGGTTTATCTGATATATATATATATATATATATATATATATATATATGATTTGAGATAATATGTATATGTTGATAAAAGGTTGTTGGTTATCGTTGATGCTGCATCCTTCATGTTAAAGAACAGCCGTGTTATCCCCCTTTTCTAGTTGTTTTCGGGGTGTGACAAGCTTGGCCTCACCCTCAGCCGCCACATGATTGTAGTCCAGAGACTCGTCCTAGTAGATGTGCCACCATTTCTTGACTAGCATCTTCATGTCCTCTTTAACCATGAAGTCCTGCAATTTCTTGACCAGCATTTTGATGTCCTCTCTCTGCATGCTGTCCGTGTCCTCTTGCCCAGTGTACCTCCATGGCTCCAAACCCTGAAAAAATGCGATACTGATTATCACCAATCTATTATTCCAAATAGGTATGTCTACAATTAAATGATCTATACGAATTGTGTAAGGAAGCGGGCAATTGCATATGTATCGATCGCTCACCGCCACGCAAAAGTGGATGGCCTTCACCTTCTCGAGCTCCATGTTCTCCGGGTGACGCCATATCATCGAGATATCAAGGTTGTACACGAGTGGGAGAGGCTTGTATATGTTCCTAAAGTATATGTTCAAGAAATCCTACAAATTTGCCAAAATCAATTCACTGAGTGACGTGCCAGACTGTTATTAAGCATTGAAATAGGGCAAAGTGTAACATATAATATACCTGCTATGCGAATGGAGTGCGAGGGGTTGTCTTGAGAGTGCTCAAGAGGTTATTGTAGGTGGCGAGATTGTGCTCGAACTGGAACATGCTGTCATTGAAGTAGGGGTATGAGGGCGGGCCCATCTTGTCGTGCCATTGGACCTTGTCAGGGCACTGCTGGTAGTATCTGATCGCGTACTTGGGTGTAGGGAGAGCATGGTCCGGGTTGGGCTGGTCCAACACGTAACCCCAGAACCAACCCGTACGTGTTAGTCCTCAATATTTAAAATCAAGGACTGACTCTATTGAGCTTGGGACCGAGGACTGGGCCAACCCTATGGGTCCAGTCCGGTTCCAGGGTCAACCCGAGACCAATCGATTTTTTTTATGTTTCATTTTTGCTATTCCTTAAAAGGACAGTGTATACTTTGAAAATACATATCCATCAACAATGCAATATTGAGTAATCAAACTATGGATCCTAGTACAAATCAAATAAAAATCTAAGATAGGGCAACAACAAAAATCTCTACTTAACAGTATACAAACATATGAAATAAAATTAAAAAATAAAATGGTAAAATACATAACATAAATCATGAATTATACAATTTCATATCTTGTTCATTCTCAAAAGATTGCTTCAATTTTTGAACACCTGAAAACAAAACAAACAACTTCATATCTTATTCGTTCGTGAGGTGCCAAGGAGGGCCAAGTGAGGCGACATGCGTTCACCGTTTGTGAGGCGCCGTGGTGGGCTAAGAGAGACAAGTTGGTTCATGAGATGAGCAAGGAGAGACAGATCTAACAAGCAACACAAAGAAGCAAGGGAAGAAGAGAGGCGATACTCAATAATCAATAAGGTTTCTATTTTCAAAGCCAGAAGAAGAGAAGGGAGAAGCCTTAGGTTCTTTGAAAAAAAAATAATTATATTTTTGTTTTTATTTTTGTATATATATATATAGGGTTGATCCGGGTTGGACCAATCCTAAACTCTCAAGACCAAGGATCAACTCGTACGGTGTAGGATCCTGGGGTCCTAGGACCAAGGACCCATCCAGTCCCCTTCAAAATTGGACTAGGACCAACCGGATTGGATCGGTTCAAAGTCAATCCAGGGTCAATCTTGGACCATTGCTCACCCCTACTAGGGTATGTGGCTCTATGCCTTCTTGCAGAAGCAATCCATCATGGCGTAGAAGTGGTTCTTCTCCAATCGAAGAGGTGGTCGAAGTTGTCGAACACTTGCATGTCGCAGTCCATGTATATCATCTTGCTGTACTCCACAAACTGCGCAGCATAAAGCCAAGAACTTATTAGCTCTTTCGTAGCAATAAAAAAAAAACCAAACCATGATGTGACCGACTTTTAATAGATGAAATAACAAGCTTCACAAATCTAGCTATTAACCATTTGCAACATCACTTAAATTGTCCAGAGATATCATATTTATTGCCAAATAGAAAGATTCGTTGCTTCTCAAAGAAATGTTACACATATTACCACTGGTGACAGATCACCTTGTCGAAACATCATAGAAATTAACAGGTTACTTTGATTACGAAATTTATTTATGGAATCATGATCTTGAAATATCAGCTTTGTCACTTCTCAATCATCAAAAAAGAAAATAGCCCCCAAATATTTCTTCTAGTACCTCCTAAATGTAGAGCTTGAAGTAGTTGATAACGTAGTACGCCAGCGCGGACTGGGTCTGGTTCTCGAGCGGGTACACAGGCTCGATCTGCCCAACCACGCAGCCCTACTCTTCTAGCATATTCTGGTGCTCCTCCAGCACATCCGACAAGACAGCCACCACTAGTGGGCACGCGGACTATGCCTTCCTTAGCCCCTTGGCCAGCCCGACCATGCTCTTCACGTTGTCCCCGTTGCCTGTAAGAAATTTCCTAACGTGGGTTTCATTGATTGAGATTAACTATATTAGTTTGGTCTAATAAAAGTAAGATATATGAGTTCTTAATAAGTCTAATATGGGGCTAGTTAGTGTGGGCTGTATACAGCCCGCCTCGTAATGAGACAACCCGTGATTGAAAACTCTATAAATAGCGTTCAAGTCCTTCTTCTAACCCAATGATGCACAATCTGACTCACATATATGGATCTAGAAAGGAGTTTCTATGATGCACAATCTGACTCACATATATGGATCTAGAAAGGAGTTTCTTCCCGTGAGTGATAATCTCATTAGGCCAGTATTCTGGCGAAGGGAATAATAGAGGAGAAGCACTTGAGTTCGTGTTCAGAAACAGTCGCCAGTTCCGCGTCAAGTTCGATGGATTCCAAAAAAAGTACGCAAATCAATAACTTCTCCATTTATGTGTTTTACTTTATGTTTATAGTATTCTTGGGTGTGCCATTTTCGTGGCTGACATATGATACCAGAGCCTGCCATAGATTAGAACTAAAACATGCGGATTATGACCATTTTTCATTTTGTCGAGGAGGTTTTTGCCGATTTTCAAAAATTTTTGTCAAATGAAAGTTAAATTTTATTGCATATTTGGAATCTGTTCAATAAGACAAGAAGATTGACGGGTGGCACGTCACTCAAGGAGATCGCACACGCCCTCACGCATCGACACGTGTTGTGGGCGCAGCGGCACATGAAGGCCACGCATGACAATGACGAACCGGCGCGTCCAATCGGCGGTAATCGCTGACATGACACCAGCGGAGTGGATTGGGGTTGACCCCAGCCCAACCTGTTGACCATTAATTCGACCCGATTGACCCAACCAATCAACCGGTCGGACCAGTCCTTTGACCGTTGATCGGCTGAATACATGCGCACACGTCACGCCTTCCAGTAGCACGTGAGGGCGTGTCCAATGTCCATTTGGGACGTTCTTGATACCGCCACGCTCATATCGAAATTCTCTACGTTGTGGTATATTTATTTTACATATTTGAGACTTTTAAGTATGTGAAAATACTTATAGAACCCTATATACAAGTAGTTTTAGGGTATTTTTGAGTATTTTCTTATATTTCTCTATGGTTTCAGAAATACATATGGTAGCTCATATATATATCACCACATAAGGAATGTGTAGAGTGTAATTCATTATCTATCAATGAATTGAACAATATAGTTGGCACGACATGTGATTTCAATAACAAATTGCCCCGTTTTCAAGTTTAAAGTCACATATATATGGTGAATGTGAGACATATAGTTCATATCTCTGGTATGAGAGAGTTTCAAGGATTTAGTTGGGTAGTGACCACCAAAGTGGCACATTTGATTGGGTTTGAGAAATATCGATTTCATATTGTGGTGAGATATCTCATGTTCTAATACGTGGTCATACTCCAAAATGAGATGATTTTATATTGGTTCATGGAGGGGTACATGTAAAGCATGTGCTTGAGAAATGACTAATTTTAGTGATTCATACACCCAAAAATTGTAATTTCACGAAATATTGGGATATGTTCTCATGGTCGCTATCATATGGAAAGTGTACAACTGCATGTCATATTTTCTGCCCAAAGATATTATGTGATAATGTGTGTAAATCCCTAGATAAGTACTCACATGATGCTAATTGTATTATTTGTTTATTTTCCAATTACCTTTTCTATAAATGGCAATTCCATTTCCATTGACGTGCTTACTAAGCTGAATTTTAAAAAAATGGAAATAAGGTTTTTAATTTGGAATGGAGTTGGCGGATCTTCACATTGCTCTTACAAAGGATAAGCTGGCATATATCACGACCACCAGTATTGAAGCTGAGAAAGCGCACTATGCTGCCTGGGAAAAGAGCAATCGGATTTGCTTATTGACAGTAAAATGATCTATTCAAGAACACTTGAAAAGTGATTTGCTAGCTGATTGTACTACTAAGGAAATGAAGGTAGCCTTAGAGGTTAGAAACCGCATTTTATCTAGTGCTGAGGTTGGTACACTTCTTGAAAGGCTCTTCAATATGAAGTATGATGGTAATGCTGGTGTTAGAGATTATGTCATTAAGATGGTAGACCTAAAGACGAAGTTGAAGCTCTCAATGTTTCCATTTCTGATGTTTGTATTGTGCATCAAGTCCTGAACACTCTTTTGCCTGATTTTGGGATTATAAAAACAAACTATAATTTCCAAGATGAGACTTGATCGATTAACGACCTGATAGCTAGGGTGATGGCAAAGGAAGAGAAAATTAAGAAGGAAAGAAGGCATCTTACCTTGTATATTGCTAGCTCCCACAAAAGGAAGGATAATAAGTTCAGAAATTATACTCATAAAGGTACTCATAAAACTACCAGTCAATCTGACAATATGAGTCCAAAGAAAACATCCTTCAAGAAAAATGGTTATCGTTACTTATTTTGTAAGAAGAAATATTATATAAAGAAGGACCGTGGAAAATTCAAAACTTGGTTCTCCAAGTGTGAATCTGCAAGTAATGATTCTTTGATACTTGTTTGTGAATCCAATCTATCAGAATTACCAATCAGTTTTTGGTGGCAAGATAACGGAGCAACTAATCAGGATGAATCAAGACTCATTGTAGGAAACAACGAGAAAGTCGATGTGGTGTTTATGGAAGATGTTATCTTAATTCTAGACTCTAATTTTAGATTAATGTTAAAAAATATTTTTTATGTACCTTCTTTTATATGGAACTTAGTTTTCGTATGGTGTTTGGACATGTATGGCTACTCTTTTAAAATCAAGAATAATGTTGTTTCTTTGTTTCATGATTCAAATAAGGTTGGGTGTAACGTCCCCACCTCGGGGTTATTCATGTGACGTCCCGTTCGTTATTATCTTTCGTTACACACAAGAGGAAGCATTTCTTGGGACGATCACAATCAATACACACAGAGGAATAAGACAAGAAGTATCATGAGCAAACCTTATATTTACAATGCATGCAAACATGTTTTAATAAGCCCTTCAGACCATGGCAAACAACACATATTTCATAACCGACTATGAATAGCAAAACTTGATTTAGGTTATCCTACACCCACTATGGCTTCTCGCTCCTCGCTTCTTGACCTCCACCCCGGTCTCGTCCGCTAGGCCATCTCACATCCCACCTGTGGCTTTATCCCGGAGCCGGCCCGCCAGCACCACTAAAGCACCGTTGAACCCACATATGGATCTAACCCATTCTTCGTTCGGATAGTGATACCATGCCACGTACGGATGAGGCACCAAGTTCCGTAGGCCCTCATCGAACATCACATGCATCGTGATTCGGCGGTAGGCGCGGTCTTCTTTGACATCTATCACGGTGAGCACTTCGGCTCTCCGCTCCACGGGATTGCCAACGTGGGCTAGGGGAGATGCCATCCTACGGACCTCAAAAAGGGAAATAACGGGGGTTGAGTTGGGGAGACTCAGCAAGTAAAAACACTAATATCAAGTGAGGATATATCAATCGTCATTAACATAAGTTGATCTTTATCGCACCCGCATCGATGGTAAATCAATAGCAAAACTCAAATGAGAGAACATCACACATGGCCATATTATGTACACTTTACCAATCAAAGCTCGGTTCTATCTCAAAATAACATCAAACATGAAACATAATCAAACTAAGAAAATGAACCAATTACAACCAACCAAATGACCGAGAAATAGTCTAAGCAAATCACGTCACAACGCATCTCAACATCCTTTCCCAATATTAAGGAATTCACTTACACGACAACCACTAAAACACGACATATTAAAGGAAGAAAGTGGCCGGTAGCTTGGCTTGAGCATGGAACAAGCTTGATTTCGGGAAAAAAGGGGCCTCGGGCGAGTATCGGGTGTTACTTCCTAGTTGGCCAAACGAGCAAAGAGGAAGAACGAGGTTGGCTTATGTGTTTCTTTGGGCGTGAATGAGGAACAAGGAAGCAAGAAGGCAAGAAAAGTGGCTGGTTGTTGTGTGGGGACTTCACGTAAGAAGGCTTCTTGCTTCTTTATAGCCAAATAGGCTTGGAGAAGAAGCCAAGCATTAATGTGCATCAATGCATAATAGTCAAAAGTCATGATGTATAGCAATTAAGGGCATTAAATTGGATATTATCCCTTGGCTTCTCTCTCTCTCTCTCTCTCTCTCTCTCTCTCTCTCTCTCTCTCTCTCTCTCTCTCTCGGCAAATGGCCTTTCTCTCGCGACTTCCCCTTGGCTTGGCCGAATGGCCTTGCCTTGTGCCTCATAATGATAGGGCCTCCAAAGTATAAGGTCATTTATGCTTGTCATCACAAAATAGGACTTCTAAGTCAAGGACCATTTAATGGCATTAATAAAACTTAATGATGGAAGCTTGCAGGAGAAGCTTTGACCAAGTCAAAGTCTTATTTTCTAGTTTCTTTCCAACAAAACAAACGCGGAGCCTATTTTGGCCTACTACAAATGTCAGTTCCACTCACAATAACTCAGCACCATCGGATTGCACAGTAACAACTAATCGACACTTAAGTCGCAAATCCGCATCATAATCAATTCCATGATTTCCGAGGATTTTTCACGATAAAAAATGTATAATAATCTCGTTCAACCCAAGATTCAACACGGAATGTCCTCAAATATCACTAAAAGATATTAAGTCGAGATTCCAACGTTCTCATATAGAAATTGATAAATCTTTGAAATTTGACAAAAAAGGATAACTTTGCACTGTTCACGAAATCAGACTTGAAAACATAGTAAATGGACTCCGAAAATTCTCAAATTTGAATATGTCATAAACAAGGCCTTAACAAACATCTTTCATGAAGAACACGAAATCTGAATCTCTCTGTAAATATCATTTTTAGTAGCTCATAGATAGACTAAAAATAGTTAGCCGGAACAAAATTCTTGTTTCTCAAAATAAGCTCTGTCCAGATTCCAAATCATCTCAAAAAATTCTCAAATTTATATACATTATAGAAAAGGAAGTTCTTAATAACTTTTGTGAAAGAAACTTTTCTAAAATCGACCTAGAAAAGCTTGTAGAAAATAAAGGAAGGGTGAACATCGCCGAAATAGTTATTCTGGGCAGTTTTACATGATCCGAAAATCAGGCCATCACACCACTTATATCAAGTCCAAAAATTCTGAAATTAAAGTATGTAAAACTTCAAAATATTTGGAGAAACTTTCAAGAAGGAAGTGGTTAGAAATTCAGATCACAAAAGTCTTCCCAAAAATAATAAAACGAAGGGGTACAAAGGATCCAAAACTGGGTTTTTCAAAACAAGAGTAAAAATTTGGTTCCAATTGAAAAACTATCAAACTTAAACCATAACCATTTCCCAAGAATTGAAATTGAGGATGTTATATTGGGTACTGTAATATGTCAAATGGATTGTACAAATTGTTTTTGTCTCCCAATGACATATACGTCGTTTATACGGCTGAAAAGGTTGTTTCCAAAAGATCTCTACTTAAGGAATAGTCTTATGTATTGTGGCATAAACGGCCTAGCCACATCTCTAAGGATAGAGTAGGAAAAATGACAAAGACTAACATCCTGTCTGCTCTTAAAAATGATCTAAAGATATGCATAGACTGTTGTAGGGGTAAAATAATCAAGATAAGGAAGAAAACTGTAGTCAAAAGTTCTGACCTGTTTGAGGTCATTCACATTAATATCAGTGAACTCTATATGACAATCTTATGTAGAAATTTTTATTTCATCACATTTATTGATGACTATTCTCGATATGGTTATCTATACTTGATTAAGGAAAAGTCTAAGTCTCTTGACAAGTTCAAAATTTTTCAGACTAAAGTCAAGAAACAATTGGAAAATGTCATAAAGCTTATTTGATTTGACTGAAGTGGAGAGTATTATGGCAAGCATCGTGATGTCGGACAGTGTAAAGGACCATTTGCCAAATACTTAAAGGATTATTGGATGGTAGCTCAATTTACTACGCCTGGAAGTCATGAACAAAATAGTATGGCGAAAAGGCGCAATCGTACCATTATGAAAATAGTGAGGAATATGATTAGGAGGACTAATTTATCTAGTTTTATGTGGGGTGAACCTTGAAAACAACTTATACATTATGAATCGTGTACTTATTAAAGCTGTTCTATTGACTCCTTTTGACTTATGGATTGAACGTAAACCTAGCTTAAATCATCTTAGGGTTTGGAGATGTCCTCTAGAAATGAAGTTGTATAATCCAACATTAAGTAAGGTGGACTTCAGAACCACTCGATGTTACTTTGTATATTACCCAGATCATTTGAAGGGATATCCATTTTATAATTTCAATGGAGGCACAAGAATTGTAGAATCACAAATAGAGAAGTTTCTAGAATTTGATGTGGCCAAAAAAAGTAGCTACTCATAGACTATTGAAGATAACAGTATGGTGGGTAATGTTGTATCTATTTCTCCTCCCATACAAATAATTGTGGAGTCTCCCATAGCATAGACTGAACATGTTGAAGCTCAGGATCATATTATCGAGATAGATCCTGATGAAGTTCCTCAAGCCTTTTAGGTGCAGGATGAGATTATTGCTACTCCAGTTAGGAGATCTATTAAGGAAAGACAATCATCCATACCACAAAACTATTTACTCTATATAGGAGAGTAAGACTAAAATATCGATTTTGTGGCCGATCTAATAACTTATGTCAAAGCTGTTTCTTGTCCTCGGTCGAAACTGTGATTAAATGCAATGAGAGATGAAATGCAGTTTATGAAGCATAATGGCATTTCGAAACTTGCTGAATTACCTGAAGGTCACAGACCCATTGGCTGCAAATTGGTGTGTAAAACTAAAAGAGACTCCATAGAAAATATTGAGAAGTTTAAAGTCAAACTGGTAACCAAGGGTTTTACTCAAAGAGAAGAAGTAAACTATAAAGCAACATTTTTTCCAGTCTCTTCTAAAGACTCTTTCATAGTAATCATGGCATTAGTAGCTCATTTTGATATAGAGTTACCCCAGATAGATGTTATAATGCCTCGAATTTTCATAAACTACCGCTTACTAAAGCGCTCTTTAGTCTTTTCATTTAAAACACAAGCAGAAAACAATGCACAATTAAACATTTCTTGTTCAGTGGACACATCCACAACAAAATACCACATCTTCATTTCCAAACTTTTTATTTGTATACAAGGGTGATTTGGATGACATTATCATCAAACATCGTAACAAAAGGCAACGTTTGAGGTCATAAAGGTTTCCTACTTCCCTTATGTCATCCAAGTGAAACCCACGATTTCTACCAATCTCCAATTACTCAACCTCACGATCATAGCCAAAAAGTGAGTAATAAGCAAGGTCGATCCCGGTTTCGTAACATCTTCCAACGAAAGGACATTCATTCTAGTTATTTGGAAAAAATATAAATCAACAAGAGTGAGCTAATGCTCAACAAGAGGTAAGACGAGTTTATAAACCGACTGATCTTACTAATTTTCGATTCCTATGACACACCTACATAATATACATTTTAGACAAACAAGTATAATTAATAACATCTTTGAAAACTATAAGTGTCAAGTAATTTTGAATAGGATCATTCACTCAAATGCAAGCAGATGGCATATTATCTCATAATACCACATTGTATTTCATCAATTTACATACATGGGTTCATATTCGTCACTGGCCAAGACCATATTGATTCACAAGGCATCTTGACTAACGAGGCATCATCACTACCAACTCGTAGAGAATGGAATCATTCATACTTTTTGCCACGCCTCGACTCATTTATCACGGGTGTCATCTTCATTGGTGAGGATAAATGCACCACTGTACATCCATGTGATTATGGTAATTTCTTAACATCATACCATGAAAAAGTCATGTCATACCATGAGTATAAGAGCCATATCATACTATGACTACACGAGTCATGTCATCATAGGATTTCATATCATCTCAACTTTGCAGAGAACTATTTCACACAGTAAAATATCTGGCTAACTCCAGAGTTTCATCTACATATTCATGCAAGGAAATTCACCCTATGACAAATAGGCAATGGCAAAGGTCTTAATCACGTGACATCATTTGCATACATTTCATAATAATTGCCACATACATCTCATCATTTGCCGGTTCTCATTCATAAGCACATTTGTCCCATCATTTGACGTTACATCAAGATCCATAATATCTCATTAGAAAGCTCAAAATGTATAGATTTTTCCTCCAGAAGACATCAAGTCCAAATTCCCAAGGTTTCACGTAAGAAATTGTGCATCTTTGAAATTGGGTAAATCTGGACAGTTTTATACAGTAGCAGAAATTCCTTTAAAATAAATAGTAGATGGACTCCAAAAATTCTAAAATTTGAATATGATATAAAAGACACATGGATAAACATTTTTCATGAAGAAACCAAAATCTGAATATTTCTATAAGTATCTCATTAACTAACTCAAAAACAGACTAAAAATTTCTCACTGGAACAAAACCGTTATATCAAAAAATCGGTTGTTTACCATACTTAAAACATCTCGAAATATTCTTAAATTTTTATACATTGTATAGGAAGAAATCTCAAGAAATGTTGTGAAGGAAGTTTGTTCAAAATTGGCCAAGAAAAGTTTATAGAAAATCGAGAGAGTGTAAACATCATAGAAATACCCATTCTATGTAGTTTTACACGATCAGAAAACTAGGATTTCGTACTACTCCTATCAAGTCCAAAAATTTTGAAATTAAAATATGTTAAAATTCAAGATGTTTTGAACAACTTTGAAGAGGGAAATTTCTAGAAATTCGGTCCACAAAATTCTTTACAAAAATAAAAAGACAGAGGTACAGAGGACCTAAACCTGGGTTTTTCAGAACATGAACAAGAATTGAGTTCAAATGAAAAAACCACCAAATTTGATTCAACAAAACTCATACCTAGCAACTTGAATGGACATGCGACACCCATTTGGAACTCAAGAACACACATGCAAGCCATCAAATTGCATCTACAACTCAATTCTAGCAAAATCAAGGGTGTAAGAAGATTGGAAGGCTTAGAAATGAGTCTCATCTCCTTGCCTTGGTTCCTATGCAATACATGGGTTTCTTTGGGGTCTGGCCAAGAGTTTCCTTGCAGCAAAATGGTGAATCCAAGCTCATTGATGGCTGGAACTCTAGAAGCAAGAAGAAAGCAAGAAGATGAGGCGTGTGGGAGAGTGAAATGGTGAAGAAAATTAGCGAATATGGGTCTGGCCGAGAGGAAAGAGGAAAGAAATAGAGTGTCTTGCGTGGGTGAGAGAAATGAGAGAAAGAAAATGAGAGAGTGAGGGGGTTTTGGGGTTTCGTTAAAATGAAGAAGAGAAGAAGAGATAAAATGTGTTCAACAAGCTTTATTATTAACCTCAAGAAAGAGTGTCATGCAAGCTTCATCATTAATCCTTCTCATACAAGCTTTTATCATTAATCATCCTCTTGCAAGCTTTCATTGGTAGACATAAGCGACCCTTCATAATTACTTGGCCTTACTTTCTCTAATTTTACATGTAAAGATGGGAACTAAATTGTTGGCTATACATGAGGGTAATAAGGGCACAAATTGTGTCTTATAATGTTTAATTCAAGTGCACAAAATGTCCACATAAGACATACAGTAATTGTCATTATCCCTAATCATCATTAAATAATCACCACATATATATTTATATATGGTTGAAATAGGGCCCATCAATTGTTTAATGAATTCTTCAAAATCTTCAAATCAAATATATGCCAAGCATATATCACCGAAATTCCTTAAATGTCTCGACAATTGTATAATCAAACCTTGGTCATCATCAATTTCAATTCACATAACTTCACTAATCACTTATGCAAAATTTTGTGATGTCATAGATGTTAAAACTCCTTAATGAATAAGTCTATATGGTGCAACTTGAAGGCTTTGTGGCAGATAATTTAGGTAAGCTTGTATGTAGACTGCAAAGTCTATTTATGGTCTCAAGCAAGCTTTTAGATAATGATACTTAAAGTTTCGTAGTGTTGTCACTTCATTTGAATTTGTTGAGAGCAAAGTAGGTCAGTGTATATATTATAAGGTCAGTGGGAGGAAATTCATTTTCCTTGTACTTTATGTGGATGATAACTTGCTTGCGAGCAGTGATCTTGGTTTACTGCATGAAACAAAACATATGTTGTTAAAGAATTTTGATATGAAGGACCTTGGTGAGGCGTCTTTTGTCATTGGCATTGAAATCCATAGGGATCGTTCTCGTCGTACATTAGGTCTATCTCAGAGGACATATGTTGATCGTATCTTAGAAAGATTTAACATAAAACAATGGAAGCCAGGAATTACTCCTGTCGTTAAAGGTGATAAGCTGAGTTTGTCATAGTGTCCCCATTCAAATTTTGAGAAAGCCCAAATAAAGAATGTGCCATATGCTAGTTCACTTAGGAGTATTATGTATGCTCAAGTTTACACTAAACTAGATATTACTTTTGCAACAGGACTCTAGGCAGATATCAGTCAAATTTAGGACACAATCACTAGGTTGCTGCCAAGAAAGTTTTGAGTTACTTAAAGAGTACAAGAGATTATATGCTGATTTATAGACATGTTTCGGACCTGCAGCTAGTAGGATATTCGAATGCAAACTTTGCTTGTTGTCAGGATGACAAGAAGTCGATAACAGGGTATATCTTTATGTTAGCAGTAGGTGTAATATCATGGAAAAACGAGAAATAGAAATTCATTTCATCTTCTACCACGCAAGCGGAGTTTGTAGTATGCTTTTTAGCCGCTACTCAGGCTATTTTGCTCTAGAACCACATTAGAAAATTGATCGTAGTTGACTTTGTGAATAGGCTCATACAGTTGTATTGTGACAACAAAGTTGCAGTTTTGTTTGTTAACAATAACAGAGGTCTCAAGGGATCTAAGCATATGGAGGTCAAGTTCTTGACTATAAAAGAAACAGTTCAAAATTATAACATTACAGTAGAGCATATTTCAACAGATGATATGATTGCAGATCCACTAATTAAAGGCCTTCGCCCTTGTGTATTTGAACGACACGTCATTAACATGGGCTTAAGAGTATCATGGAATACTGTTAATTAGTATGAGATATATAGTTTTGTGTTGCTCTTATGAAGTTTATATATGAGTTTGTTATATTTTGTAATATTTGGATATGTATAAACTCTTTTGCATTCGATAATGTATTTGTGAATGTAATTTTATCAAGTTGAGTACACATATCTAATGAAAATCTTGAGGTATTGTGTAAACCTTGAGTACAGGCTAGGAGCATTTTTGGTATTAGCTTTAACGATATGTCTTGTTACACATAAGGTATAGTTAACTATAAAGATAAGACATATGCAGGTTTGTTAGAACCATTAAGGCTATTCTATGGTGAAAAACTAGGTTTTGTGACACTTAAGGAAAGAGAATTTAAACTAATAAAATGGACAGCACATGAAATATCACTCATTATGAGGTATTGTCCATTTACCACACTACCATATTGAATCCATATCAGTAAAGTTAATGGTATTCGTGACCATGGAAGGCTCCGTGTGTATACATGCAGTTATCGCCATGATATGGTGTTCGAAACTTTATGGGATCAAATTAACTATTAACAATAATCTCTAGACCAACATTAGGGTATGCACAAATTGTTCTATTTCAATTAATATCGCCCTAGTGGGAAAATGTAAGAAATTTCTCAATGTGGGCTTCATTAATTAAGATTAGTTATATTAGTTTGGTCTAATAAAGGTAAGATATACGGGTTCTTAAGAAGTCTAATATGGGGCTGACTAGTGTGGGCCAAGTACAGCGCGTCCCGTAATGAGAGAGCCCGTGGCCAAAAACTTCATAAATAGCGCTCAAGTTCCTTCTCTAACTCGATGATGCACAATCTAACTCACATATACAGATCTAGAGAAAAATTTCTTCTCGTGAGTGGCAATCTTATTAGGCCAGTATTCCCATGAAGGGAATGGGGGAAAAGCACTTGAGTTCATGTTCAGAAACCGTCGCTAGTTTCTCGCCAAGTTCGATGAATTCCAAATCATGTACGCGAATCGATAACTTCTCCATTTACGTGTTTAGTTTTTGTTTATGGTGTATCTGAGTGTGTTATTTTTGTGGCTGACATTGTCGGCCAAGAACGTCACGTAGGTGTAGGCCTGGGATGCGAAGTTGGCGGGTGCCACGGGCTTCACCGAGGCGGAGACGAGTTTAGGCGCCATGGACATCAAGCGAAGGTGGTTTCGCCCACAAAGAGACAGAGGGGGGGAGGAGAGAAACTTAGAGGGATTGGCTATTGCATTTCACTGGCAGAAAGAAATGGATTTTAGAAAGATTTAAATGGAGAAGAAAATACCTACACTAAATATAAATGATTAATCCGTGATTTCTCTGATGAGGAAATCATGGCGGTACACGTGGTGAGATGGTGATCTCACGATAAATTTGTGGCCATAATTAATCTTGTCAGATAGCTCAAGTCATCCAATAAATGCCCATCCATCCACCCAATGCTCTTGACTATTCTAGTTACTACTTACATGAATTGTAATCATGCTATGCGTTTCCACTATAGAATAATTTTGACTTTGAAAAAATTTCCGACCGCTTTGTTAGATAGCTCAAAGTCATCCAATAAAAGCGCTATTACTCTCAAGAGAAGCGTTTCCAAGCGGCAGCATATTACACGCAAGTACAGACAGCGACGACAAATTCCGTGAGCTGCACCACACCCCAACAATGCAAGTTTCAATTTATTTAAGCACAATCAACTCAATCATTTTACCAATATTGTACTAGATTGTTTAGAAAAAATTCTAAAAACAAATGTTTCCCATTATCAATTCCTCAATTTAAACCGCACCTGCACAAATATCTGATCTTATTTTGTTTTCCACGGAGTTTGTTTCTTTTACGTAAAATAGAGTTATGATTTTTGTTATTGACGCTCCGTCGATGTGCTAATATAGAATTTCCGTGCAACTCGCGTGGGTCAATGGCTAGTTTTAAGTGAAACGTTTCATAACTAAGAATTGAAACAAAGGAAGAATTTAAATTTGAGGATTTCGAAACAAAACCTTTTTCTAAACAAAAACTAAAACGTGGGAAGTAAAAGGAAAACGTTGCCAAACGCATAGGATGGAGGATAAGTGATGGAAATATTAATTTTCAGCGGATGAAGGTCTAAATTTGTGCTGCATAAGCTGGACCGGGTCAGGAGACTTCGGCTGCATTTGGCAACCAATTTGTCAACGGCCTTTGGGCCTCTAAAGGCCGTTGACAAATGCTAAGGTATTTGCCAAATTTTTTTTAGAGAGTTTTGGGAAATTGCAGTTCTTTTCAAAATCCTCCAAAGTCTTTTAGAATTTTTGGAATGTTAATACATTTTTTTCTTCCAATTTTTCCCTTGCTAAATTTTCGAAATTCTGAAAATGCCCTCACCATTGGCTACCTCGCGCAATGTCTCTGGCAGCCCCTTACCAAGCTCGTTGGTGACTTGAACACTTTGCTGGCGTCTAGTGAATGATTTGAGTTGAGTTCTTTTTTTAAGAAAAGAATAGCAAAAGTTATTTATAAGTATAATTTTTCCAAACGCTGTATAAACCAAAGTTGCTTTTCTGTACACTTTTAAATTATACTTTACCAAACATTATTTACATTTCAAGAAACACATTTAACCTAAAGTTTTATACATTTCTCCAAAGGTCTTCCTCAAACCAAATGCACCCTTCAATTAAACCAAGCAGGCGGAAAAAAAAACTATTTTTGGGGCCTGAATTTGTATTTAAGTTATTAAGATGCGGGCCTCGATTTTTGGCCCAATATTTGGTCACCTGCTCACGTTCAAGTTTGAAAGCTTGTTCCATTCCCAAAATTACTTTATATCGTGTGAGCACACATTGCCAAAAAAAGAAAGAGAAAATGACACAAACAGTCTCAGAACTTTAGTCCAATATATAATATAGTTCATAAACTTTTAATTTGTTCAATTTAGTTTTAGCACTTTAACCCAATATTCAACGTGATCCCTAGACTTTTAATTTGTTTAATACCGTCCCTGAACTTTTGGTACATATTTATTTTATGTAGTCTTTTCATTAATTCAAGTTCAAGGACTACATTAAATATTTTCATGTAATTCAAGGACTACTTTGAATATGTACCAAAAGTCCAAAAACTGCATTGAACAAATTAAAAGTTCAAGGATCACATTGAATATTAGGCTAAAGTTTAGGGATTACATTACACATTGGGCCAAAGTTCAGGAACTATTTGTGTCATTATCCCAAAGAGAAAAAAAAATATTTCTTGGTCTTGGAAGATTTTTCATGGCCAAATAACATATAAGAAGTTTTATAAGGTCAATTGACAAGGTTAAAGAAAAAGATAACGATTGAATGGTTGACATGTGGAATTAAAGCTAGTTATCTAAGAAATCCTTCCATATGTCAATTATTTGATAATGATAGTATATAATTTATGTTGCGGAAAGAGTATCGTGCAATCAATCACAATAGCAAGATAAATAGAGAAATAAGTGAGAAATAAGTGAGAAATAGAGAGAAAACACATTAGAGTTCATGCGGTTCAATCTCGGTGTCGGAATCTATTTCACGAGGAGAGCCGATGACGATAAATCCTCTACAAACTACGGAGATAGAAAGCTTGGATCAAAAGTTCTCTCGCACTCATTCATCATATCTTTCTAGTTCTTATTGTTTGAGGATTTGATTTGATTGTCTATGCCTCGAGGTTGTAAGATTCTAAGTTTTTCTTCTGTCACACAGTCATAGTGTCTCCTTTCTTCCGCACGAAAGATATAATAATGGATGCAATTATGTTTCTCTCAAGTTTGATCTTTGTTACTTCACTTAGAATTTGATGCAGTTATTAAAATTTTGTGAAGGATTTTATAGATAAAATCATATGACTACATATTTCATGTCATTGTGTGATTGCCCCACTGTCAAAATCAACTAGCCTCGTCCACGCCACAGGATGCCTGCTTAAGAAACAAGTTTTCTGGAGGGCCAGTCGGGCACCCGGAGGACTTACCGGCAGTCCCGCCACAGTTTGGCCGGGCGCCCGCTCTCTGCCCATATGGCCAGCAACCGAGCTTTTGGCCTGGGCGCCCGTTCCTCCTTTTCACTCCACGGACGCATCCTCGCTCGTCTTGGATTTGTCTTGTTTGTTGAGATTACAGAAAAGGAACAAGTGGTGGAAAGCTGAAGCTCAAATACGAAAGGGAAAGCTGCTGAAGTTCAAGTCTTCTATACGTATCAAAGTGTTCTGCATAACTGTTTTCTATTCTTAGAACTAAGGAAAAACAGAATAGTTGACATTCTGTTTTTCAGTTCTGTTTCTTCTGTTAACTCAGTTAGATTTGTTTCTTCTGTTAGTTAGTTGTTTCGGTTATAGTTTCTGGTATATGAGCTGTAAATTTGAGTGTTATTTGCAGCTGAATGAACTATATAAACAGCAATGTACGCAAGAGAGAGTTAAGGCTCTCAGATGAAGTTTCATATTTTCAACTGTAGATTTTCTTCTCTGTTCTTTCAGTTCTTTAGTCTTTCACATGGTATCAAAGCCACTCTCTGAGAGCAAAGCTGTGAATTCTGATCTCATTCTCTGAGTGTATAACAATGGCAGCGAAGACACCGAGATATCCTTTTCCTATTCATGTCAACATTGCTAACTTTGTTACAATCAAGCTTGCTGAAGATAACTTTCTTCTCTGGCAAGCTCAGTTTTATAGATTCCTTCGCAGTCAAGAGCTTTTTGGCTTCATCAATGGAGAAATTCCATCACCTCCTCAGACAATACAAGATGAAGCTGATGGGAGAGAGATCGAAGTAGTCAATCCTGATTACACTGATTGGGTGAAAACTGATCAACTGGTGTCTTCATGGATCAGTGGAGCAGTTTCTGAGAATATCCTGGGGCTAATCATCAGTCTAGAAACATCCTATGAGGTATGGCAGACTTTGATGAATCGATTCACACAGAAATCAGTAGCTAGGGAGTTTGAATTGAGGGGGAAACTGCAGGCATGTCAGAAACGAAATAGACAACTATCTGATTATCTTAGAGAGTACAAACTGATTTGTGATCAGCTAAATGCAATAGGAAAACCTGTGGATGACATAACTAAGGTTTTTGGCATCTTGGAAGGACTAGGATCTGAGTATGAAAACTTCAAAACAACCATGTATTGTTTGAAACCTCAACCTGATTATGATGAGGTGATATCACAGCTTGAAAGATTTGAAACAAGATTGCAGAATTATTCCTCAAATCAGTTTAATCCTAACTTGGCATATTACGGAGAAAGAAATGTAGAGATGGAAACGAAGATAGTAACTAGCAAAGAGCTTAATCAGCCTAATCTGGCCTTCATGGGACAGAGAGGTGGATTCAAGGGAGGACGTAACTATGGCAGAGGTCGTTCCTTCGACAATCGAGGTCGTGGTTATGGTTATCAAGGAAGAAGTCAGAATTATAGACCATTTAGTCTGAATCAGGATCAGGAGGTTCAGCATTTTAAACCACAGACTAACTCCTATAGTGCAGGCTCTGGTTTTCGACCACATATTGATTCCTCACAAAGGTATCAAGAGACTAAGTCTTATCCTACTCAAAACTCAGCAACTTATAAGGATTTGCAGGTTGTGAAAGCAACAAATGGAGATCGCGTAGCATGTCAAATCTGCAAACGACCGGGGCATGATGCACTTCGATGTTGGTATCGGTTTGACAACTCTTATCAAGATGAAACTATTCCTCAAGCTCTAGCAGCAATGCATCTTGAGGATCCTACAGGCAGTGAATGGTATCCTGACACAGGAGCCACAGCTCACATCACTGCCAATCCTGGTATAATTCATAACCCCTCAAAGTATACTGGAAATGATACTGTCATGATAGGAAATGGATCATGTATTCCTATTACTTACACTGGTAATGCATTCTTACAGTCTAAACTTGATGTGTTACCATTAAACGATGTACTGGTGGTTCCTGAAATCAAGAAGAACCTTCTTTCAGTTTCAAAACTGACTGATGATTTTCCCTGCTCTTTTGTGTTTGACAAAACTGGTGTTTATGTAAAGGACAATCGCACCAACACCACTGTGATGCTCGGGAGAAAAGTTGGGGGGCTCTACCGAGTGGATCAGCAGGAAACTAAGGCTTTCCTTACACAGAGGCATAAGGCTATTGAAGAAGAAATATGGCATCAACGACTTGCTCATAGTAACTCACAGATCTTGAAGCATCTCCAACGACAGCAGAGGATCTACTGTAATAAGAAGGCATCACCTGTGTGTGGTAGTTGTCAAATTGTCAAAAGTACTTCACTATCTTTTCCCTTCTCTGATTCTGCAACTGAAGTTCCTCTAGAAAGGATACATTGTGATATTTGGGGTCCATCACCAGTAACTTCACTTCAGGGATTCAGATTCTATGTCATCTTTGTTGACAATTTTTCTCGCTATAGTTGGCTTTATCCTATGAAGCTGAAATCAGACTTCTATGACATTTTTCTTATATTTCAGAAGTATGTGGAAACCCAACTTAATCATAAAATCAAAGTTTTTCAATGTGATGGGGGAGGTGAATTCATTAGCACCAGATTTCAGAATCACTTGGCAACTTGTGGTATTAAACAGTACTTATCTTGTCCCTACACTCCTGAACAGAATGGGATTTCCGAGAGAAAACATCGTCATGTGGTAGAACTGGGTCTGACTATGCTCTACCATGCTAGAACTCCACTACAATATTGGGTTGATTCTTTTTTGACTGCCAATTACATCATCAACTTACTTCCAACTCCCAAGTTGCAGATGGACTCACCTCATAGTAAGTTGTTTAAACAAGTACCAAGCTATGATCATCTTAGGGTCTTTGGCTGTGCTTGTTATCCCTGCCTTAGACCCTATACACAAAACAAGTTTGATCCTCGATCTCTTACTTGTGTTTTCCTGGGATATAGTGAGCGTCATAAGGGGTATCGCTGTCTGGTTCCTACTGATGGTCGAATATATGTCAGTAGACATGTGAAGTTTGATGAATGTTCTTTTCCTTTTACAAAGAAATTAAGTAGTGACTATCCTCACTATACCTCTCTATATCGAAAATGGGTTGCTGAGGTTGATTTTCTGGATTCTAACAAGCTGAGTTCCATGCAACAACAACCGTCTTTTTGTACCACTGGTCATTTACAGGAAACTGGAGTTCTGGAAGTTGGTCAAATTCGAGTCCCATACATCACAGAGCAGAGCAAACATGTGTCTTTGTCATCCTCACAGCCTTCTACTAATCTTGAGGTCTTAGGATGTTCTGCTCCAGATAACACGGCACCAATCATTCCTGTTGATGATCAAGATCATCCAAGCTCTTTGCTTCATCATTCGCGTAACATCTCTATTCATCCTATGCAAACTCGACTTCGGTCTGGCATAACTAAACCAAATACTAGATATGCTTGCTTAGCTGAATATAATGTTCCAGCTGAGCCGACATCACTTAAATCAGCTCTAGCTCATGAGGGTTGGACTCAGGCTATGCATGAGGAAATGGATGCCTTGCATATGAATCAAACTTGGATATTAGTTCCAAGAACAGCTCAGATGAATGTCATTGGTTGTAAGTGCGTGTTTAAAACAAAGTTAGCACCGGATGGAAGTCTTGACAGATTGAAGGCTCGTCTAGTTGCTAAAGGGTTTCACCAAGAAGAAGGAGTGGACTTTTTTGAAACATTCAGCCCCGTAGTAAAACAAGCCACACTTCGTATTATCTTATCAGTGGCTATGGTAAAGCACTGGCCTATTCGGCAACTAGATGTCAAAAATGCCTTTTTACACGGCACACTTACTGAATCAGTCTTTATGGAGCAACCTCCTGGTTTTATCCATCCTACTTTGCCTCATCATGTGTGTTCACTTAAGAAGTCTTTATATGGTCTTCGCCAGGCTCCACGTGCATGGTTTGAGAAGTTCAGTGACTTTCTTCTTGAATTTGGTTTTTTCTGCAACACTACAGACCCTTCTCTGTTTGTGTTTCATCGTGGCACTGACACAATCTTATTGCTTCTATATGTTGATGATATTGTGTTAACTGGTAACTCACATCAGTTACTTGCTGAGTTTATCAAATCTTTGAGTATTACTTTTCACATGAAAGATCTGGGCTCACTTCACTATTTTCTGGGGATAGAAGTCCAACGTACTTCAGTTGATCTTTTTCTCTGCCAAACCAAGTATGCTATTGATCTTCTTACAAGAGCACACATGCAAGAATGCAAACCAATAGCAACTCCACTATCTGTAAGGTCTCTCCACACAGCGGAAGATGATATCTATCTTGTCAACCCACTTGAACACAGAAGTTTAGTTGGAGGACTTCAATATCTCACCATAACTCGCCCAGACCTTGCCTATGCTACTAACCTTTTATGTCAGAAGATGCAGCGACCAACCATTGCTGATTTTCATAGACTAAAGCGAGTTCTTCGATATGTTAAAGGCACTGTGCATCTGGGAATTTTTCTCCACTCTCAAAGTTCTATGACCTTGTATGGCTTCTCCGATGCTGATTGGGTTGGCTGTCCTGATACCCGACGTTCCACTACTGGATTTTGCACCTATCTTGGTTCTAATCTCATCTCCTGGTCTGCTAAGAAACAACCAACTGTCTCTCGTTCATCTACTGAAGCAGAGTATCGAGCTCTTGCATCTGCTACAGCTGATCTTACGTGGATTAGTTTTGTCCTACGTGATATTGGCATTCCTCTTCACTCTCCTACAACTCTGTTTTGTGATAACCAATCTGCCGTCTCTCTTACTACCAATCCTGTCTTCCATGCTCGAACTAAACATATTGAAATTGACTTTCATTTCGTCAGAGAAAAGGTTTCCTTAGGATCTTTACATGTTCAGTATGTTCCTAGTCATCACCAACTTGCTGACATTTTTACTAAGGCTTTGTCACGCCTTGATCATTCCAATCTCAGAACCAAACTGGGCTTGGGGTTCAAACCCGCACCCAGTTTGCGGGGGGATGTTGAGATTACAGAAAAGGAACAAGTGGTGGAAAGCTGAAGCTCAAATACGAAAGGGAAAGCTGCTGAAGTTCAAGTCTTCTATACGTATCAAAGTGTTCTGCATAACTGTTTTCTATTCTTAGAACTAAGGAAAAACAGAATAGTTGACATTCTGTTTTTCAGTTCTGTTTCTTCTGTTAACTCAGTTAGATTTGTTTCTTCTGTTAGTTAGTTGTTTCGGTTATAGTTTCTGGTATATGAGCTGTAAATTTGAGTGTTATTTGCAGCTGAATGAACTATATAAACAGCAATGTACGCAAGAGAGAGTTAAGGCTCTCAGATGAAGTTTCATATTTTCAACTGTAGATTTTCTTCTCTGTTCTTTCAGTTCTTTAGTCTTTCACAACTCCAAAGTTTGATCTTCACTCAAGTTGTTGGCCAAAACTCGAGACATACTCAAACAATTTTCTCACATCACCAATGAATCGTACGCATCAATGTTTCTCAATGGAAGTTACCGATAATATTTTTGTGGCCAAAGGACGTTGGTTTGCATTAATAAGAAAATATGAATAATGAGGACTTAGTCTACCGAATTGGAATTTATACTAAATGATGTGACAGAATTTATCTATTATTGAATAGTTAAAAGGCCATTTCCAATCTGTCACACTACTAAAATATATCAATTTAGTAGATCAATCTTAATGTACCTAGCGCTACTCTAAATTTTAATGCTGCATACACAACAGGAAAAGTTAGGTTAATTATCTAGACACGATACCTAAAGCACAAACAACACTTCAAAAGTACATTCGTCATTACAGATCCATTGATTGTTCATTCACAATTTGTATTTCAAAGATAGTAGATCGAATTATCAGTAAAAAAGATAATCTTTTGTCTCATGATAGCTTGCTCCAGTCACTTTAAAGAACTTCTGCTAATCAGTTTAACCAGACACTTCATATGCTTGTTAACAATTTACATGATACGAGTCTTAGGACCTCGACCCGCAACAGATAGAGGCCTTATGCAAAGATATAGTTTAGGCTCTTAAAACATAACTCCCTTAGGTCGTCTTCTGGAATCTAACCTTGATGTTAAGTCCCAAGTTATACCATCCCATCGGTGACAAAAGCCTTAATTTTGCGACCATCAAGAAGTGTTTCAAACAAGTACTTACACTTAATGGTATTCATCCTTATCGAGATTTAAAACGTCTTGATAAAAGTTTTAAATGGTTCATATTCTTCCTTCCCAGTTTACTTTAGCCAAGACAAAATAGTCCTTCTGGAGCATTTCTTCCTTCCAGTTCACTTGGCACTTAATAAAGATGTCAATGGAGTTCAGACTTTGGCAAGAATCATATGACACTAGTCGTTTGCTCAGTTGGTTTCTGGTTGTCCTGCAATGAGATTTAAGCAATTTAATATTTCCTCCAATGGATATCAAAAAAAGATTCTGATTAATTGTTGCAGGTTCCTTGACAAAAAAAGTTAATAAATACTTGTTGGGTCATGAGGAAAATTTGTTGGATGATTGTGGTGCGCAGGAGAGTCCTTGAACGATTTGGGCCCTATACGACCCAGCGAATATATGATCCGGGCTCGTAATACAAGTGTTGTCCATCACTCTTTTTTCCCCTCATAATGTTCTATTTGATTGACAGGAGTGATTGGCACACGGAGATGTGATTAATTATTTGTGTGTGATTTGGATAGGGGATTCAATATGTCATTTGAATTATGCTGTAACTGTTTATAGCTTTGCTGATTCCATTGCGCTCTGAATTTTCTGAAGACAAAGTTTCTAGCTAAAGTCAAGATGGAGATTGTGGTGAGGAAAGGAGCACGCAGCCTATTACTAGTTCACGAGCAAAGTCCGAGCTTCAGCCATGGCTTGCACCAATGCAATGGCGAGACCAGCAACAGTCCCCACTCACCATCGCCAACTCAAAGAGCTTGCTTTCGCGGCCTCGAGCTCTTCGCTCCTCAAACTCAGCGCTTCCCGTGTCCATCGGCTCAATGGGAAGCTTATAATCGCGCTAGGAATGTTTCGTTTCGTTTCGATTCTCTTGGTCGTTGAAATTCCAAGTTTGGTCTGGGCTTCCTGTTGGCTTGATGGTTTATGTGTTCTTTCTTTGTTCGTCAGATTATATTCCAGATGCTAAATTCTACCAAGTAGAAGCGGTTCTCAGGTATGCTTCTCGATTCTCCTTCTCATTTTCGCAATTGGGCTGTGATTGAATTCCTGCATGCTGCAAAAGAACGTGCCTTCCACTGTACTGGAACAAAAAAATCCCACTGAAAGACGTTTCGTTGATTTCTTTCCTTCTTTTCGATGGATGACTTTGGAATGACGCAGGCCCTGGCGTATCCAGTCAGGTTTCCTCGATAAGTTCTTGGAGCAAATTCCCTTCCCCCCTTCTTTTTCCTTTTACTTTGCGTTTCAGAAATTGTACTTGTGGCAGTATAGATAGAAGATGAGGAGCAGATTTGACCTGCTTGGATCGGCATTTGGATACTGCTTTTTAAAAATTGTTAGCTCATTATACAGCGATTGCTTGCCTTCGGGTCGAAGCTTGATTTGCGTGTGATGTGGTCGGCAGTTCCGATTGGCAATTGTTTTCATGCACTGCATGATTTGAACTGTCTGAACTTTTGTAGCTGGCAGGGACAATCGTCATTTAATGGCCATTGCTTGTCTTTTGAGTGCTTGGATATAAATCCCTGCCTGGTCATGGAAAGGTTGTCTTAACTTGTGGGAACTCTGTCGGAAAGAAATTATGATGATGTATTAAGAACTCGTGAAAGGATGAAGGTTTCTAAATAGTTTAGTTAATAGAGAAGTGTCGATTCTGGAAATAGTATTATCCAGGGGCAACGTGTTGAAATGGATCGGAAGATGATAATTTCAGTCGGTTGTCCTCGAAGTGAGGAGCTTTGATTGTTCCTGCTCCATATGGTCGTGCCTAATCGATTGTCTCTCTGGGATTCTAGGCTGTGCTTAGGATGGGTATTCGAGGCATTAATGTTTCGGATGTTCGGGGTTTTGGTTCTCAGGGAGGCTCTGCCAAAAGGCAGGCTGGTAAGCTTCTTGTGCTGTTGGATACTAAACCTTTTCTTTTGAAGTAGAGTATATTATGTTTAGCAGGAAAGGATACTGACCTTTTGTTCTGAAGTAGAGTATATTATGTTTAGCAAAAAAAATATAGGCTGTCATTAATGTGTGATTTGGATGGTGGATTTAACATGCCATTGAATTATGCTATAACTGTTATATCTTTGCTGGTTCCATTGCATAGGCTTTGAATTTTTCTGAAGACAGGTTTTTAGCTGAAGTCAAGATGGAGATGGTGTTGAGCAAGCAGCATGTGTCATATCAGTGTTACTAACCATTAAGCTGCTCTTCTGACTTTATCTTACTGGGATGTGTATATCTTGCATTCTTGCTCAGTGTACTGAAATAACCTTTGGGTTATGGTGGGTGATCTCATCAGTTCCATGATTATACTCTTCTTGCAGTGATCCCTCTATGCTTTGGCTAATCTTATTGCTCTTGTACTCTTTTCCGGTGGCGACCCATATGTGACCTATCTGCACTATCTGCACAGTTAAGAAAACAATGGAGTCAAGAGCAATTAGATACAACCAGCATTTCAATAGATGGGCAATATCTATCATCCTGAATTCTTGATCTCATCCTAGTTCAGAGCTTTTCAGCAAATGTCAAATTTAGTGGAAAGCTACTTCTCTTGTTTACATGAGTAGACTAAGTTTTAACAATTCTAGTCCGAAAGAAGGAAAGAACTACTGTTGTTTTTTTTTTCATTTTCATCCTTCATGTGATGATGCCGCCGACCGTGGAAGAATGTAGCAGTTACCAAGTCATTGGACCACGGTTAATTAGAGATTTTTTCTTTGTATTTTTGGTCGGACGGTTAATTAGAGATTAATCACTAGTCTGACCAACGAAAAATCTCAGTATCATCATGTTCGTGAGTGCGAAGCGTGATGTCAATTATCTTCTTGGGTGTTTGGGCATTCTACGATGTCGTTTGAGCCTTGCTACTAGTGTCTGGCAAAATTTGCACTTCGTAATTTTGTAGTTTCTTCTTTATTTAGATAAACGTACTTTTTTAGAAAGCGCGAACGACCGGGCTTTTGCATTCCTAATTTGCTAGTTTTGTGCATCTCCCAACAATGAAAAGTGCACCGAATAAAATCGAGCCAATATCCCAAATTAAACCCTTGACTTTGCGAAAAATCAATTATCGAAAAAGGAAAAGTAAGTGTATACATCACACATAATAAATATTAATGAACGATGAATGCGTCCATTTTTATTATTTAATAAAATACTTTGCGTAAATTCTCGATGAAAAAAGAGGAGATAAGAGAAGACCCAAGCCCGAGTCAAGAAGCCTTTCTTATATATCTATATTCCGCCATCATTAAAAAAAATGAACGGTGAAAAGGCCCAAAAAAAAGAAAGACAAAAACATTAATTACCGTCAAGCCAAACTAATCTATTTTTACCATATACTATGACTTTGATCCCTTTTTCTCTTTTTAAAGGAAGATTCTTTTCGCCCACTGCCTAGACAGCAATCTTGACAATTTTTTGCACAAAATCTCTCTATAAGGGCCAGGATCCGGGATGGGGGCTAAGCGGCCGACAGTGCCGTGACGTACTGGACCGTGCCGGCTTCAGACAGGGCGGCGATGAACGGCTCCATGTTCACCGGCTTGGCGTCGGCCTTGCCCCCGGGCGCCGCCACGTGAGGGCAGTTCTTGTAGTCGAGGGACTCGTCCTCGAAGATGTGCCGCCATTTCTTGACCAGCATCTTGATGTCCTCTCTCTGCGTGTTGTCCTCCTTCCCAGCGTACCTCCACGGCTTCGAACCATGGCAAGAATTGGATGCTAACGATCAAAAATCTATTGTTTTTGAACGACTGTATTGTCAATCACACGTATCGAACGCTCACCGCCGCGCAATAGCGGACGACCTTCACCTTCACCTTCTCGAGCTCGACGCTCTCCGGGTGGCGCCACGGCATGGCCAGGACGAGGTTGTACACGAGTGGGATGGGCTTGTATATTTTGCCCAAGTACATGTTTAAGAAGTCCTGCGCAAATCGCCAGAATTGTATCCATCAAGTCACGCAACAGGACTTTTAGACGAGCACAAGATGTCAAGAATGAGATGAACAATGTACTTGCTTGTGGCCGGTCGCCGGTCGAACGGGGCCTAATTCTTAAAGTGCACGGAAGAAAATCAAATCAAATCAAATTTTTCATACCAAGCAGTGAAAAATATTTTTTACTTCATTTTGAGGTTTCAGCCGAACACTGTAAAATATTTTTATTTTTCTGGAAAATGACATTCCGAAAACATATTCCAGAAATGCTATATTTTTCGCAAAATGAAGGTAGCATAATCCTTTCGACTAACTTTTCCGTGCAAAGAGAAAGACAGATGCATGGGAAGTTGCGGAGTTTTTTTTTTTTTTGGTCAGCTAAGTTGCGGAGTTAGACCACCAACTTTCATGAAGTATATATATAGAGAGAGAGAGATTCACAACCTTAAGGCCCAACCATCTTCATTGATCCAAAAGAGCAAATTCATTTGTCATTTTTATTACATTTATGTCCACAACCATATGGCCCAGACCCAACCTCCGTAGATCCAAAAACTCAAAACTCATTGGCATGATTTTTTTGGGCTTACTTTTTTTTTTAAAAAATAATGTGTAGAATGTCGTTTAACACGCCGACCACATCTAACTATAGACTTTTGTTTGGGCAACCGTCATTATATATAACTATACACAAAGCTGAAACACTTAATTAAGGGATAATGACATAGACAATTCTTGAACTTTGGCCTAATATGCAATTTGATCCCTGAAC
>JASUUD010000046.1:15000-43251 GCA_031216285.1 Syzygium syzygioides | reverse complement strand
CGAACTCCATAAGTTTAAAAAACTAACAGTGATATTATAGTCTTGTTCAATTGGTATCGGGTGTTTGTCATGTTTACCCATTACTAAAATCACCGCTTAAATATCCGACACCAAAACTATGGCCAGCTCTACCTCACACTCACTATCCATTCATACTTTCGACGGAAATAACTATGACTAATGGAGCACAAAAATGACTATTGTCTTGGTGGCGCAAGATTTATAGGACATCATAGAGAAGAATATGCAGCTCCGAAAGAAGGAGCAAGCGTTATGTCAAAGCAACTAATGCAAGGGTCTTCATGTCATCTAGCAAGTGCTCTTGGAAACAATATTTTGGAAAATCACGGGAGAAAACAACGCAAAAAGGGCATGGGATATGCTACAAAGGCACAGCAAAGGTACTTACCATTAGACTTCAATCTCTTGAAGGGAATTTCAAAATACTAAAAGAAAAGATTATGGGACCATCCGGCAATATTGGGGTAGATTACAAGAACTAGTAATTCAAATGATTGGTGACACTTACCTAAAAATACAATATGATTGTTCTACTACCCTTAGGTCAGTGATATTATTTTTGTAGGCCCTCATTTGATTTACCGGTTCTTTTAATTTACTACAATATCGTTGGACAATCTCATAATCGTACCGCTTCTAAGAGGTTGGAGCCCTCTCATTTTTTTGTAATTGATATGTTGGAACACTTGCACCTTCTTTAGGAGCTGCATATTTTTTCTCCGCGATGTCCCATAAATCTTGTACCTCAAGATTTCATTTGCATCCAAAGTAAAATTGATGTGAGGTAAAATTGGTCATAATTTTGATGCTGTATATTTCGATAGGTGATTTTAGTAGTAGGTGGATAAGACAAATGCCCGATACCAACAGAACGAAATTTTCTTATAACACCGTCAGTATTATCATTTATGGAGTAAAAAAAAATAAGGCCAGTTATATAGTTTTGAAAAGGTAATCTCGGTAGAATGGTTGGGACAAGCTGAGGAAATCGTACTAGGAAAAGTGATTCTACAAGATTTGATGCATGAAGAGGCTGCAGACTCATTAGTTTCTCTGCACCTGCAACAAGCACTTTGTTGACCTATATTCATAGGCCTCTATTTTCACTCTACTTCTTGGCTAATTTCTGATTGGCCTCTTTATTCATCAATTTGAACTTCCCAGGTGCCGTAGAAGTAGCATCATTTCTAACGAATTTTCTTCACGTGGAACGTCTTTTCGGTGGTGGATATCATCTTGAGGTTGACTTCTAAAAGTTTAACATGTTGGAAATCCACATGCACTATTATATGTTCTGTCACAGACACTCCTCTTCAAGGAAAGGCTAGCAGGATCGTGAAAACTTAGAAACATTTGAACCTAATCCAAATGCGTACAAGAGAAGAATTGTCTAAATCCGTGAAACGCAATGAAAACAAGACCAATTTCAGATCACAGACTGGAAAATGAGTTCAAATGGAAGCTTCTCTGTAGGGCAGGAGAAGGGCATTACTAACGTGCAGTTTGAGGTCCGGATTGGACCAAGATAAAGGTTTTTAAGGTCTTGCTTAAGACTCGTAAAAAAACAAAAAAATTATGGAGGTAAACCTCCAGCCACTATATTTCTCAAGGCATGGTTGCTGCCTCTACCCCGTGGGTTGGACATCCGGGGATACAGGTCCCGCAAAAGGCCCAGACAGGCACAATTTAACAACTTGCCCAAGTCGGGCACAATTTAAAATAAGTGCACTATGAACAGTAAAATAAGCACATACCTTTTTTCAAATGCCTACTATGCATACTTTTTCCCATTTTGCTTAGATTTCTACATATATCATGTTGTAAAAAGATGGAGTAAAACAAGTGCATCGTGCCTGAAACAGCACAAAGCCTCGTTCTGTCAAAGTCAGCATCCATGTAGTTGCACTAGTAAAACTAGCTCCTTTGCCGTGAGTTGAAGTAATCATAATACAAGTGAGATAATGACGAATCAAATGATAATCCAATCACTCTTTAGTAGTTTCAATCTCCTATACAATGAAAAGGTGAACATACTTATTCCGTGGCTTCTTTTAAATGGTTTGATGGGTATTCAAAAGCCGTGTTAAGTGCTGATGGCCACATACGAGAAACATTTAAAAGAACCCATGGAAGATTTTCCCGTCACAGAAAATAGATAGAGCTAATAAAGAGACATAATCACACTCCTTTTAAAAGTTTTATGACTTCCGATTCATTTATGTCATATACTTGAGTAGTTATCTACCAGAAAAGAGCTCCACTACAAATCAAGCATATATGTTTGTATGAAACAAAACACCTATGACTATGATACAGATTACCTTCTGCAAACATTGACTTCAGCCCGCCAAGGGCAACTACGTTGGGACAGATCCATCAACCATTTATCCACATCCCAAGCAACTTCAAAGCACAAGCACACTGAACAAAAGTTAAACTCAAATGTCACAGTTGACAATAGATCCCCATATTTTCAAGATTTCATTTCCATTATCCGAACTCCTAATGAGACAAGATGGACTCCGTGACATCGGAAGACATGTCAATATCCCCAGCAAATATTTGATGAAACAGGTAGAACTACTCAGAAGTGAGAAAAGGTGGCAAGAAATAGGTGACAAATATGTCAACACAAAGTACTAACAAACATAAAAGATCGGAGCAATCATGAGACCAGTGGAACATCATTTAATGGAAGCAATTGTTCTACAAGATGACATGAAAAGCATAAAAAGTTTATTTGCATAGTTTCCACCGGATTTGGAGTATCGGACAAGTAATTGACTTAGTAAATTCTACATCCTTTCTAGGTATCGGAATGCCAGGTGAAAGAAACACTGGCTTTCGTAGAGCCTGAGAATGAAATCAGCAGAGTTTGTTTCTAACAGAGATCATTGTGAGTAAACTAGTGAATTATAAACAACAAATATCCAGTTGTCTCACCCGGATTCTGAGGAGGGCCTGCCTGTCAATCCCAGCGTTGAATCCTGTGCTTCTCAAAGTATGATGCATCAGCTTTCTAACAAATCCACTAATGCTGATACTATCCCCATTAATCACCTTTCCTGAGGGCAGACCCAGATCAAAGGTTCCCAGAGTGTCGGTCTGCAGCAAACGATAGCATCTAGCAGATTAGCAGGAGTTCCAGTTTTAGACTTAAGCCCTATAAGCTACAATATGAGCTATGACATACCCATTTGATTCCTGCTAGACCAAGGCTGCTTTCATCATTAAAAACTCGTGAACAAAGCTGGAGGGTAGTTTCAGATTCTTGAAAAGCATTAGAAGGGAAAGTTTCGGGTTCAATCTTGATCTGTATGTCATCCTATGAAGCATAGTAAAAGTGAGAGTTGTGCTATAAACATGTCAAGTACACCAAGCTAACCACAAAATAATCTGTTTTTCTTGGCCACCAACCCAAGACCTTGACATTATGCATTTCCTAAGCAAAGCAAAATTATATTTTAGCAAAACCTTATTATAATTATTAGGAGTGTAATGACAAGAGAGCTCAATACATGACAATAACCAGAAACACTGTAAGCATAAGACTATCCTATCAGGATAGGATCTCAACTTTATCTGTCCCTGGTGTTTTGTGCACACTATGAAGAGTATTGACCCCCCAACTTTTCCAACTATCAAGCCCTTTGCACAGGTGATGACGGGAGGACCACAAGGACACTAGCTCATTCAACATAACGCTGGTTTAGAAGTGGCAATTACTATCTCATTCAACATTAACACTGCTCCAAACTTCCTATTCACAGAAAGCACCAATAATGCCACAATTTCTTAACATAGGTTAAGCTAATCAGTGCCTTAATATCAGACAAAAAATGCAACTGTAGAATCAGCACCCGGCAATCAATGGATGGCTGGGAAGACTATCTACAGGATTCCCTGTGTACTTTTTTTTTTCCCTTCGTTTTTCCTACTATTCTTTAGTATCTAGAAAGTAATCTGTGTGCTAGGAAGTCAAGCAATCTAACTGAACATCTAGAGGTCAAATATACACAAAGAAGTTCTCAAAGACTAAATAAAAAATTATGGGTATTGAATGTCTTTTATGTCCTGATCCTGATGGCTTTTTCAGTTGAAATATTATCTCATAGAAGATCATGGACATGATACGATAAGAAAATGAGCGTAAGAAGTTGACAAACCTGAGCTGCTTGGAGAGATTGGCAAGGCCTGGCTCCAATTTCCGGGCAGGAGAGCCCAGCATTGCTACTTTCATTTGAAGTCGATATATCTTTGCTCATAGAGGACTTCTTCATAGGAAATGCCATGCATGTATCTTCAGCATCCACAATGGATGAACATGGCTCATTTGATGACAGCTTTTTACTTTGAGAATGTTTAACATGTGTAGTAATTAATGCATCTAATGAATCAGAGGTACATTGGGAAAAATGAGAGGTTGGAACACACCCATTTGTCTTTGACAAAGAACTGCTGAACATGACCTGCAAGGATGCCTCAGAAAGCAGACCCCCAATGCTACTGCTTGTGAGATTATCAGTCCATATTTCTGATGACTGCCCGAGACCTCCTTCATTGCACTCAAAAGTATTCTATTTTCAAAGGAAGAAAATAGTAAGAAGATAAAAACATCCGCACGGAACACATCAACAATAATACTTGAAAAAAAAAATATCTTCATAATATAGCAATTGGACAAGAGCAAATCAAGGTGCTCATTATGGATGATATCATAGTGAAACCAAATGTTCCAGGCTCTGGACCTACAATGGCAAAGCCAAAATTCATATACCTTGAACCTACACATATGACACTAATATGGCAAAATCAAGAAGGAAACCTTTAGAAGCCAAATCTACGCTAGAAGGAAAACTATCTGAACCAAATCCTAGTGAGAGTCGAGAAACTTAAGTCTACACCTTTGGAATCTACAACAATGGAAAACATGCCAAAAATACATATAGATACCGTCACAACCGCACCAGCATAGAAAAATGACTCTTGGTACCACCTAAGTTTTCCACAAGAAGTATAGAAACTGAAGGTAATAGAAACAAGACATTTCAATATACATTGCCATGTGAAAAAAAATTCAACTACCTAGTATATGCCTTCCTATTTTCTTTTACCCCATTTTAAATATACTTGCTTTGCCTCATGGAAGCGAGTGTGCATGCATATGAAGCACCCAACGAAGAGTCCAGACTCCAGATACCAACCAATCGTTAAGAACCTTACAGAACCAAATCTATTAATAACACAAAAAGTGGCAATAGAAATACCGTCCGATCTACTGGATCATCCACTAAGTTGTCCACCGTGACTTCATGGTTCTTCACACCACCAACTGTTTATGTTACTCCACTATCTGCCTTCTCAAACTTTCTCCCCTCATCACACTTATCATTGATGTTACTCTCACAACCTTTCCACATGCCTTCATGTTGGTGAGAAGACTTGGTGAGAAATGATGCAGGGTTCAGGGACTTTGCCGGGGCCCCCCTCAGATGATTTACCGAGGCTTTTACTGCCAGCAGTGGAGAGAACCAGCCATACCTTGACAAGAAATAAGTCAGATTGACTTCATGCCAAATATAAAACTTAACGTGAAAATGCTAAGTGAGCATCAGACCTTAGGCAGAACAAGGCAGGGCTACCAACGGCTGCATAGACATCACCTGCACTTGCGTCTTTATCATCCAAAGTCCATCTGTCAGGACTACTTTTTGCCTCCGGTATGCCATATTAATAAAGGACAGGTTCTCCAGTTGCAATGGTCAAACTTCCTCACTTAGTTTGCAGGTGCTTCAAAACAGAGGAAATCCTTTTCCGAGCTTTTAAAGTGAGCTCTAAATATGGATGGTGTCCATCCTACAAGTGCAAAAGATACATATCAGACTCTCTGCTGCATATACATCAATTTATGTTTCTTGGCTCCCAAGGATGATAATGTCACCTTTTGCAATCCTAAGCGAGTGATTTCATCAATGAGGAAAAGCTGCAACTTGATCTTTGTCAAAGGATCAAGTCTCTGCGCTGGAAAATGCCAAACTGCAGGCAAAGAGTTCCAGTATTTTAGACTTCTCTTAAAAGTAAAGGGATTTGCTCAAAAGCATGGACCCAAGACATCCACACGTAAGGACTGAACTTTATTATTCTAGCTTCTCCAAAGTAGAGTGAAAACTTAACAAAAGTCTTGCTTTTGGGTTAATTCAATGAAAGGTCACCCCTCATGCAGCAGAGCAGGGGCGACATCTCCCCCATACCTTTTATAATGTGATGCAGCTCATCAGTTCTCTTTACAGATTTATCCCTTCCCTTGTAAACTTCTTTTGCAATGCCACTAGGAGGAGCCTTCACCTTTCTATGTTTTGCAGGTCTCATCGCAGCTCCATTTTACTACTTTCATAGCATTACCTGACACTTCCATTCGCAAAGGAAAAATAGAACTTCAAACCAAGGTACATGGAGATCAGGAAAATCATCATAAAGAAAACAAACACCATGCACAAATATTTTGCTGGAACAAGATCCCAGACTGCTGCTTTCATTTTTCCTCCACCATCTTTGCGATATATAATGAAACTTCATTAGAAGAAACATGGATACCAATGCACATAGATCAAAGCCAAGTACCCTGGATTACCCATACTTAAATCTAATTTGGCAAAGTGATAGCAATACTGGGCGCACCCTAAGAGGTAGAACAAAAGCAAGCACTCCCAAATTCAGAATATACAGAAAGAACATAGACCCAATTTCCTGCAGAATGCTGCCCAACAGCATATTGTGCGAGATATCAAGGAAAATCGTTGACCCATTATTTTTTAATGTAGGTTGGATCACACCATTGTACACTCTGGTGGAACTGCTGTTCATTTTCTCAGGTCTAATCCCAGCCAACTTGAGCAAATTCCCGGGTCCGTGACACCCTTTGCTGCCATCGTTCTTAATATACACGTACCTCTTGTCGTTTTTGAATTTAACCTCGATGTTGCCCGATTCTTTGATCAAGGTGGGATGCTCCCATTGAGGAGATTGCTGTTGAGATCCAACCAGATCAAGCTGTGAGAGTCACTGAGCTCGGGTGGTATCCTGCCAGAGAATGTGCTGTTGCTGAGCTTGAGGATTGCGAGATCTCCCATTCAGATGATTGTTAGAGAGCGAGATCCAATTTAAGCTAGCGCAGTTGTGCAGGCCAGACGGGATAGCACCCATCAACTCATTGAAGTCCAGAACTAAGTTCTCTAGCGTCTGAATATAGATGAGTTACCAAGGTCTCTCTCCATCGAGTTCATTCAAGAGAATGATCAAATCCTGGAGCTTAGACAGCGAACCCAGACTCGACGGAATCTGACCCTTCAAGTAATTGAAGCTTAGAGTGAAACCAGCTGAGAACAGTTGCTCAGGGCCTGCAGGAATGAACCCGTGAACCGATTATTCTGAAGATAGAGATCCTTCAAGCTATCCCTAGGATCTTGACACAAGCCACTAGGAATCATCCCACAGAGATCATTTGAGCTCAGATCCAATATCTCCAACGAAGTCAAATTTGACAAAGAATCCGACAGACTGCCCGCAAAATGATTGAATGACAAAGCCAACTTCCTCAACTTGCTCATTTTCATGAACAAATTCATGGGCAACTCACCAGAGCAGTTATTATTAGACAAGTCGATAGATTGCAGTGAAACTAGCAGGAATCACACCAGACAAGTTATCCTGAGAAAGATCGAGCTCTGTTGGAAATGAAAAAGATTTTTCGTAATCCAAGCTCATTTTGTGAATTGGATTCTTGCAAATATTATCTAGAGACTTGGAGTCTTGGAAATTATTATCTAGGAAATTATGTTTACTTATTAATGCTTGTTTTCAAGATAGTTTTTAATTGTTCTAGTTATCTAAAGGGTCTATAAATATTATGCATATTTGAATATCAATTAAAAATTTTATTTTTCCAACATTTGGTATCAAAGCCAGTTTTGGCTGAGTTTTGTGAATTCGGCTTAGAAAATCTTATGTCATTTGGCCTCTGTGAATGGTGTCGGGATGATCCAACCTCAACTCCCAAGGTTCAATGGGAAGAATTTTGAGCATTGGAAGATCCAGATGGAGGTGCTATCCGTGTTTCAAGAGCTGACTGAGATTGTGGAAGAAGGATTTGTGGAGCCAGAAACACCAGACAGATTTGACAATGGAGGAGTAGAGGACGATAAAAGAAAATAGCAAGAAAGATGGTAAGGCTCTCTTTTACATCTTTCAAGTGATAGATTTGTCACATCTTTGAAAAAGTGGCGAATTTGAAGACGACAAAAGAAGCTTGGGACTCTCTCATCAAAATATACAAAAGTATTGAGAAGGTCTAGAAGGTTCGGCTTTAGACTCTTCGTCGACAATTCAAGCTCCTTCAAATGGAAAAGTCAGAGTCCATTTCCGACTATTTCTCACTGACATTGGCTCTTGTCAATCAAACGAAGGCCAATGGTGAGACTATTGGTGACCAATAGACCATTGAGAAGATTCGTCGAACGCTAACTTTGCAGTTCAAATATATTGTGACTTCCATTGAAGAGTCTCGGGATCTCTCTATTTTGACCGTTGATGAGTTGATGGGCTCTCTATAAATGCACGAGCAGCGACTCAAGGAGAAATTCGAGACAGTAGAGGAAGCTTTACAAAGCTAGTTGGTGTTGCCCAATGAAAAGAAGAAACTTTCTAATCAAAGGAAAGATAAAAAGTCGCAAGAGAAGCATTCTGGACTACGAAAAGATAAGTCCCATATTCTGTGTTTTAATTATAAAAAGTATAGGCATTACCAGTCTGATTGTCGAAGTAAGAAGATTGGTGGTAAAAAATTTTATGCCAAGGTAGCAAGATTTGTTGATAGCGACGATGAGCATGACAATGCTCTTTTATTCACGTGTAATGCTGCGGTGGAAAACCAGAAGAACGTTTGGTACTTAGACACCAGATGTAGCAATCACATGTGCAGTGAGAAGGAATTATTCTCAAAACTTGATGACACTTTTCGTTCCGAGGTGAGGTTCAGGAACAATGTCAAAGTTCCTGTCATGGGAAAGGGGACAATTAAAATCATGGCGAAGGATGGGTTGGTTCAAAGCATTTCCAACGTTCATTATGTTCCCGGTCTTTGAGAAAATCTCCTAAGCATGGGACAATTGTCCGAGCGAGGCTATCACATGACCATTAAGGATGAGCTTTGCACGATTCATGATGGCAAAGGAGGATTGATTGCAAAGGTAAAAATGGCTCGAAATCGACTTTTTCCTTTGTATATTAATTATGCTACCTTGTGTTTTAGTGCCTCGGTGCAAGATTCTTCATGGCTTTGGCACAAGTGGTTCGAGCATGTGAATTTTGACAGCTTGAAGTTGTTGTCTCAAAAGAAGATGGTGTGTGGACTACCCGAAATTTCTTTTCCGAAGGAGATATGTGAACCATGCGTCATTGGAAAAAAGTGCAAAGAAAGCTTTCCTTCGGGACAATCATTGAGAGCTTCAAAGCCGTTGGAGTTAGTGCACTCCAACCTCTGCGGACCGCTCAAAAAATCGTCAAATCGGGGGTACAAGTATTTTGTTACCTTCATCGACGACTTTAGCCGGAAAACATGGGTTTATTTCTTGAAGCACAAGTCCGATGCCATTGATGCTTTCAAGGAGTTCAAAGCCTATGTAGAAAAACAAAGTGGGCACCAAATTCGGATTCTCCGAACTGATCGTGGCACAAAATATTTGGTTGGTGATGGCTAATTCAAACAGTGCAGCATCAAGCATCAATTGACAGCACGGTATACTCCTCAACAGAACGGAGTAGTGGAGAGAAAAAATCGCACTATTGTTGATATGGTTCGTACCATGCTTCGTTCCAAACAATTGCCTAAGCATTTCTAAGTGGAGGTGGTAGCTTGTGCTGTTTACTTGTTGAATCGGTGTCCTACTAATGGTCTTGAGTTCAAGACTCCGGCGGAGGTGTAGAGTGGTCGAACCCCTTTAGTTCAGCATCTTCGTGCGTTTGGGTGTATTGCTTATGCCCATGTGCCAAATGAGCTTCGCAAGAAGCTTGATGAGAAGAGTGAGAAGTGTATCTTCCTTGGTTATAGTAATGAGACCAAGGGTTATCGGTTGTATAATCCGGTAACAAAGGTCGTTATCAGTCGAAATGTCACCTTTGATGAGGAAGGTGAGTGGACTTGGAGCACAGAGGAGAAGAAGCAATTTCACTTTGTCCTAAACGAGGAGAAGTTGGTTTAACCCGATTTAGATAGTCAATTTGAACTAGTAGCAGCATCGGTGCAACCTAATTCGGTAGTAGAGACTCAGTCGGATTTTGCTGAAATGTCCTCACGTCCACAGCGAGAACGAGTTTTACCGACTCGTTTGAGGGATTGTGTTTTGTCCAATGATGATGATCCCTCTGATGAAGAAATTATTAATTTTGCTTTCTTTGTAAATTGTGATCCGACAAACTTTAAGGAGGCTTCCTAAGATGATGATTGGGTTTGTGCTATGGATGATGAGATATATACGATTGAGAAAAATGATATGTGGGAGCTCACTTCTCTTCCAGAAGGCAAGAAGTCCATTGGCATGAAATGGGTCTATAAGACCAAGTACAAGCCTAATGGTGATGTTGATCGGTTGAAGGCTCGTCTTCTAGTCAAGGGTTACAAACAAAAACCCGGGATTGACTATTTTGAGGTATTTGCTCCGGTTGTAAAAAAGGAAACTATTCGCGTGATCTTTGCTTTGGTTGCTCAAAGACGTTGGAAAATACACCAAATGGATGTCAAGTTTACATTTCTCAATGGCGTACTTGAGGAGGAGGTGTATATGGATCAACCCGAGGGGTATGTCAAGAAAGGACAAGAGGGTTTCATCCACAAATTGAAGAAAGCTCTTTATGGTCTCAATCAAGCACTGTGAGCATGGTATACCCAAATTGATTCCTATTTCAAGAATCATGGTTTTAACCGATGTCCTTATAAGCATGCTTTATATGTGAATATTGGCTTGAACGGTGAGATGCTCATTGTTTGCCTATATGTTGATGATCTCATATTTACCGAAAATTGTCAAGAGATGATTTTTGACTTCAGGGAGGCCATGACTCGTGAGTTTGAGATGGCGGATATGGATCTCATGTATTATTTTCTCAACCTTGAAGTTACACAATCGGAGGATGGTATTTTTTTTTGTCAACAAAAGTATGCCAAGGATGTTCTTAAGCGTTTCAAGATGGCTACTTGTAAACCAATTAGCACTCCAATGGAGGAAAGATTGAAGTTGACAAAAGATGAAACTAGCTCCGAAGTCGATCCCACATATTTCAAGAGGCTAGTCAGGAGTCTACGAAATTTGACTTCTACTCGACCAGATCTTATTTATAGTGTTGGGATGGTAAGCAGATTTATGGAGACTCCTAGACAATCACACTTGCAGGCGGTAAAAAGAATTCTACAGTACATTAAAGGTACTGTGGATGATAGTATATTCTACACTATTTCTAATGATTTTCAGCTTATGAGATATATAGACAGTAATTGGGGAGGTGATATTGGAGAAAGGAAGAATACTTCCGATTATGTTTTCTCTTTAGGAAATGGAATTTTTTCTTGGTCATCGAAAAAGCAACAAGTGGTTGCTTTGTCCAGTGCGGAAGCGAAATACATAGCAGGCTTATTGTGCTACTCAAGCAGTTTGGCTACGTTTGATGTTAGGTTGAGGGTTGAGAGTTTAGGATTGATGATTGAGGTTTGAGTGGTTTAGGGTTCAGAGTTAAGGATTTAGGGTTGATGGTTTAGGGTTGAGGATTTAGGACTCAGGGTTTAGGATTGAGGGTTTAGTGTTGATGGTTGAGGGTTGAGGATTTAGGGTTGAGTGTTGAGGGTTTAGGGATGAGGGTTGAGGGATGAGGGTTGAGGGAAGGTCGAGGGTTTAGGGTTTAGGGTTAAGGGATGAGGGCTGAGGGTGAGGGTTTAGGGTTGAGGGTCGAGGGTTTAGGATCGAGAGTTTTAGGTTTGAGGGTTTAGGGTGGCGGGTTTTTAGGGTTTTTATGGTCTTCGGCCCTTGCTTGGGGCCGGTTGGAACTCCCAATTGTGAGCCCCAGTTTTTTTAAGTGAATTTTTGATTTTGAATCTCGCATTTTCATGTTAGGTTTTAAGATCTTGATGGCGGCTATCCTAACAAAATCTAAACGGAAGAGTTGACTAAAACAAAACTAACTAAACTGCCTCACTCTGCCTTACTCTGCCTCACTCTGTGTTGCCTTCACGATCCCGTGAAAATAACCCATTACACCTCCCGTGAAAATAAGAAGTAGAGCATCCCTCCGATGGTCTACTCTGTTTTTTCTTTCCCTTTCTTTATGTATATGTTTAAATCTAGCTTGACGAGTGGTGGGGTGCAGAAATAGGTTGAAGAAATACCGGAGGACTTCCTACTTGGACTCTCCCTCACTACACCTCCCGTGAAAACAAGAAGCATAGCACCCCTCTGAAGATCTACTTTGCTTTTTCTTTCCTTTTCTTTATGTGTTTCTTCTAATCTTGTTTGACGGTGGTGGGGTGTAGAAACTTGGTGAAGAAATACCAGAGGACCTTCCTATTTGTACTCTCCCTTAAATCAAGCAAGATGGAGAAGCAGAGCACCCCTCCAAAGGTCTACTCTGTTTCTTCTTTCCATTTCTTTCTATGTTTCTTTAAATCTTGTTTGACGGTGGTAAGGTGCGGAAACAGGGTGAAGAAATAATGGAAGAGATTCGATGTGTCTCCGGCAAAGAAGAGGTAACAAGTCCACCATAGATATTGCAGGAGAAAGCTGTAGATGAAATGTCGGAGATAGTTAGAGAGACTCGAATGCCGAACACAATGGGAGAAAAAATAATGCTGGAGAAAGCAGAAGAGGAAACAACAATCCCAATGCCAGCCAGAGATAAATAACAATCGAAGAAGATATAATGGTGACAGCTGGAGAAGAAATGCTGCCGTCAGATGAAGAAATAACACTAGAAACAGCAATAGCAATTCCAATGTTGGAATTAGGGTTAAGGGTTTAGGATTTAGGGTCGAGGGTTTTAGGTTTGAGGGTTTAGGGTTGAGGGTTTTTAGGGTTTTTATGATCGTCGGCCCTTGCTTGGGGCCGGTTGCAACTCCCAATTTTGAGACCCAATTTTTTTTAAGTGAACTTTTGATTTTGAATCTGGCATTTTCATGTTGGGTTTTAAGATCTTGATGGTGGCTATCCCAACAAAATCTAAACGGAAGAGTTGACTAAAACAAAACTAACTAAATTGCCTCACTCTGCCTTACTCTGCCTCACTCTGCGTCGCCTTCACGCTCCCGTGAAAGTAACCCATACACCTCCTGTGAAAACTAGAAGTAGAGCACCCCTCTGATGGTCTATTCTATTTTTTCTTTCCCTTTCTTTATGTATCTCTTTAAATCTAGCTTGACGAGTGGTTGGGTGCAGAAACAGGTTGAAGAAATACCGGAGGACTTCCTACTTGGACTCTACCTCGCTACACCTCCCGCGAAAACAAGAAGCAGAGCAACCCTTTGAAGGTCTACTTTGCTTTTTCTTTCCTTTTCTTTATGTGTTTCTTTTAATCTTGTTTCACGGTGGTGGGGTGTGGAAACAGGGTGAAGAAATACCGGAGGACCTTCCTATTTGTACTCTCCCTTAAACCAAGCAAGATGGAGAAGGAGAGCACCCTTCCAAAGGTCTACTCTGTTTCTTCTTTCCATTTCTTTATGTGTTTCTTTAAATCTTGTTTGACGGTGGTGGGGTGCAGAAACAGGGTGAAGAAATAACGGAAGAGATTCGATATGTCTCTGGCAAAGAAGAGGTAACAAGTCCAACATAGATACTACAGGAGAAAGCTCTAGATGAAATGCAGGAGATAGTTGGAGAGACTCGAATGCTGGATACAGCGGGAGAAAAAATAATGCCGGAGAAAGCAGAAGAGGAAACAACAATCCCAATGCCAGCTAGAGATAAAATGATAATAGAAGAAGTTAAAACGCTGACAGCTGGAGAAGAAATGCTGCCAACAGATGAAGAAATAACACCAGAGACGGCAATAGCAATTCCAACGTTGGATATTAGGCTGACAATCGGAGAAGAAATGCCGTCGACAGCCGTAACATCGACAGCTAAAGAAATAACACCGACCAGACAAGAAATGCTACCAATAACCATAATGCTGATAGGTGAAGAAATAATGCCAATCGGAGAAGAAATGCCGCGGATAGCTAAAGAAATAACACTGACTGGAGAATAAATGCTGCTAAGAGCCATAGCACTGATAGCTGGAGCGCCACAGAATCGAATAGAGATAACGATTCCAACGATAGCCAGAGAAAATATAGGGATTCGATCGTCGAAGATTGGAATGGAGACAATACTTCCAACGCAGATTCAAAAGGAGACAACTAGAGACGGAACACTGCCCATGACGAAACTAGACCACACAGTAGTGGATATTTCTCAGGTATAAAACAAGCCCCTTTGCCAATTCTCTATATCTGCTTTTACATATAGTAATATCAACACTTATCTTTTTGTTGCAGCAAGTAGAGACAGAAGCCACAGCACCGAAGAAAAAGAAAAGAGCACGTGAGGAGAAGGACGTCTCAAGGCTTACACTAAATGCAACATTATTAGGAGTTGCTTCAATGGAATTTTTTGGAGTTGATGCGTATAATTTTCTCAACTTCCTTGGTCTAGCATATTTGTTCTTCCTCATTTTAGCAGTAGTGCTACTCATGTCAGGTAAAATATACGGATCAACGGCAACCACCGTGCTGACCAAAGCACTCATTAGGGTTGTAGTTGCATTTGCATCGAAGTAATATTGAAACTAATATGTGTTGCAACTACATTTTGACAATGTATAGTTACTTTTGGTGGTTCCAATTGTAACTTTATAACTTCTCTAGGGTTTAAGGTTGACGATTTTAGGGTTTAGGGTTGAGGATTTATGATTGAGGGTTGAGTGTTAAGGGTAGAGGGTTTAAGGTGGAGGGTTTAGGGTTGAGGTTTTGAGTGTATAGGGTTGAGGGTTTACGGTTTAGGGTTGAAGGTTAAGAATTTTAGGGTATAGGATTGAGGGTTTAGGGTTGAGAGTTTAGGGTTGAGGGTTGAGTGGTTTAGGATTTAGAGTTAAGAATTTAGCGTTGAGAGTTTAGGGTTGAGGTTTTAGGACTTAAGGTTTAGGGTTTTGGGCTCATGGTTCAGGGCTCAGAGTTCAGTGTTTAGGATTAAAGGTTTAGGGTTGATGGTTTAGGGTTTAGGATTGAGTGTTGAGGATTTAGTCGTGAGGGTTGAGGGATGAAGGCTGAGGGTTGAGGGTTTATGGTTGAGGGATGAGGGCTGAGTATTGAGGTTTAGGGTTGAGGGCTTAGGATTTAGGGTTGAGGGTTTATGATTTAGGGTTTTTAGGATTTTTATGGTCATCGGCCCTTGCTTGGGGCCGGCTGCAACTCCCACTTGTGAGCCCCAGTGTTTTTTTAAGTGAATTTTTGATTTTGAATCTTGTATTTTCATGTTAGGTTTTAAGATCTTGATGGCGGCTATCCCAACAAAATCTAAACGGAAGAGTTGACTAAAACAAAACTAACTAAACTGCCTCACTCCACCTTACTCTGCCTCACTCTGCCTCGATTTCACGCTCCCGTGAAAATAACCTACTATACCTCCCGTGAAATAGAGAAGTAAAGCATCTCTTCGATGATCTACTCACTTTTTTCTTTCCCTTTCTTTATGTGTCTCTTTAAATCTAGCTTGACGAGTGGTGGGGTGCAGAAACAGGTTGAAGAAATATCGGAGGACTTCCTACTTGGACTCTCCCTCACTACACCTCCTGTGAAAACAAGAAGTAGAGCACCCCTCCGAAGGTCTAATTTGCTTTTTCTTTCCTTTTCTTTATGTGTTTCTTTTAATCTTGTTTGACAGTGGTGGGTTGTAGAAACAGGGTGAAGAAATACCGGAGGACCTTCCTATTTGTACTCTTTCTTAAGCCAAGCAAGATGGAGAAGCAGAGCACCCTTCCAAAGGTCTACTCTGTTTCTTCTTTCCATTTCTTTATGTGTTTCTTTAAATCTTGTTTGACGGTGGCGGGGTGCAGAAATAGGGTGAAGAAATAACGGAAGAGATTCGATGTGTCTTCGGCAAAGAAGAGGTAACAAGTCCAACATAGATACTGCAGGAGAAAGCTGTCGATGAAATGCCGGAGATAGTTGGAGAGACTCGAATGCCGGACACAGCGGGAGAAAAAAAAATGCCGGAGAAAGCGGAAAAGGAAACAACAATCCCAATGCCAGCCGGAGATAAAATGACAATCGAAGAAGATATAACGCCGATAGCTAGAGAAGAAATGCTGCCGACAGATGAAGAAATAACACCAGAGATAGCAATAGCAATTCCAACGTTGGATATTAGGCTGACAATTGGAGAAGAAATGCGGCCGACAGCGTAACGTCGATATCTGAAGAAATAACACTGACCGGACAAGAAATGCCACCGATAACCATGATGCTGATAGCTGAAGAAATAATGCCAACCGGAGAAGAAATGCTGTCGATAGCCATAATGTTGACAGATGAAGAAATAATGCTGACGGGAGAAGAAATACCGCCAACAGCTAAAGAAATAACATTGAGTGGAGAAGAAATGCTGCCAAGAGCCGTAGCGCCGATAGCTGGAGCGCCGCAGAATCGAATAGAGACAACGATTCCAACGATAGCCAGAGAAAATATAAGGATTCGATTGTCGGAGATTGGAATGGAGACAATAATTCCAACGCAGATTCAAACGGAAACAACCAGAGACGGAACACTGCCAAGGACGAAACTAGAACACAGAGTAGTGGACATTTCTCAGGTATAAAACAAGCCCCCTTGCCAATTCTCTATATCTGCTTTTACATATAGTAATATCAACACTTATCTTTCTGTTGCGGCAAGTAGAGACAGAAGCCACAGCCCCCAAGAAAAAGAAAAGAGCACGTGAGGAGAAGGAGGTCCCAGGGTTTACACTGAATGCAACATTATTAGGGTTTGCTTGAACGGCATTTTTTGGAGTTGATGTGCATATTTTTCTCAACTTCCTTGGTCTAGTATATTTGTTCTTCTTCACTTTAGCAGTAGTGCTACTCATGTTAGGTAAAGTATACGGAACTACGAAGCTGATGAGATGGGGAACTCATGTCACTCGGGCAACCATCGTGCTGACGATAGTACTTATCAGGGTTGTAGTTGCATTTGCAAGGAAGTAATATTGGAACTGATATGTGTTGTAACTACATTTTCACAATGTATAGTTACTCTTGATGGTTCCAATTGTAACTTGATAGTTTCACTAGGGTTTAAGGTTGACAGTTTTGGGGTTTAGGATTGAGGGTTGAGAATTTATGGTTGAGGGTTGAGTGTTAAGGGTAGAGGGTTTAGGGTTGAGGGTTTATGGTTTAGGGTTGAAGGTTGAGGATTTTAGGGTATAGGTTTGAGGGTTTAGGATTACGGGTTGATGGTTGAAAGTTTATGGTTGAGGGTTTAGCGTTTAGGATTGAGGGTTTTAGGTTGATGGTTTTAGGTTAAGGGTGAAGCGTTTAGGGTTGATGGTTTAGGATTGAGGATTTAGGACTCAGGTCTCAGGGTTCAGGGTTTAGGGCTCAGGGTTCAGGGTTTAGGATAAAGGGTTTAGAGTTGAAGGTTGAGGGTTTAGGGTTGAGTGTTGAGGGTTTAGGGATGAACGCTGAGGGTTGAGGGTTTAGGGTTAAGGGATGAGGGCTGAGGATTGAGGGTTTAGGGTTGAGGGTTGAGGATTTATGGTAGAGGGTTGAGTGTTAAGGGTAGAGGGTTTAGGGTTGAGGCTTTGAGGGTTTAGGGTTGAGGCTTTGAGGGTTTAGGGTTGAGGGATTACGGTTTAGGGTTGAAGGTTGACGATTTTAGGGTATAAGGTTGAGGGTTTAGGATTGCGGGTTGATGGTTGAGGGTTTAGGATTGACGATTGAGGTTTGAGTGGTTTAGGGTTCAGAGTTAAGGATTTAGGGTTGAGGGTTTGGGGTTGAGGATTTAAGACTCAGGGTTTAGGATTGAGGGTTTAGTGTTGATGGTTGAGAGCTGAGGGTTTAGGGTTGAGTGTTGAGGGTTTAGGGATGAGGGTTGAGAGATGAAGGCTGAGGGTTGAGGGTTTAGGGTTAAAGGATGAGGGCTGAGGGTGAGGGTTTAGGGTTGACGGTGAGGGTTGACGGTTGAGGGTTTAGGGTTAACAGATGAAGGCTGAGGGTTGAGGGTTTAGGGTTAAGGGATGAGGGCTGAGGGTGAGGGTTTAGGGTCGAGAGTTTTAGGTTTGAGGGTTTAGGGTTGAGGGTTTTTAGGGTTTTTATGGTCTTCGGTCCTTGCTTGGGGCCGGTTGGAACTCCCAATTGTGAGCCTCGGTTTTTTTTAAGTGAATTTTTGATTTTGAATCTGGCATTTTCATGTTAGGTTTTAAGATCTTGATGGCGGCTATCCCAACAAAATCTAAATGGAAGAGTTGACTAAAAGAAAACTAACTAAACTGCCTCACTCTACCTTACTCTGCCTCACTCTGCGTCGCCTTCACGATTCCGTGAAAATAACCCACCACACCTCCCATGAAAACAAGAAGTAGAGCACCCCTCCGATGGTCTACTCTGTTTTTTCTTTCCCTTTCGTTATGTATCTCTTTAAATCTAGCTTGACGAGTGGTGGGGCTAAGAAACAAGTTGAAGAAATACTGGAGGACTTCCCACTTGGACTCTCCCTCACTACACCTCCCACGAAAACAAGAAGCAGAGCGTCCCTACGAAGGTCTACTTTGCTTTTGCTTTCCTTTTCATTATGTGTTTCTTCTGATCTTGTTTGACGGTGGTAGGGTGTAGAAACTTGGTGAAGAAATACCAGAGGACCTTCCTATTTGTACTCTCCCTTAAACCAAGCAAGACGGAGAAGCAGAGCACCCTTCCAAAGGTCTACTCTATTTCTTCTTTCCATTTCTTTATGTGTTTCTTTAAATCTTGTTTGACGGTGGTGGGGTGCAGAAACAGGGTGAAGAAATAACGAAAGAGATTCGATGTGTCTCCGGCAAAGAAGAGGTAACAAGTCCAACATAGATACTGCAGGAGAAAGCTGTCGATGAAATGCCGGAGATAGTTGGAGAGACTCGAATGCCAGACACAGTGGGAGAAAAAATAATGCCGGAGAAAGCAGAAGAGGAAACAACAATCCCAATGCCGGCCCGAGATAAATGACAATCGAAGAAGATATAACGCTGACAGCGGGAGAAGAAATGCTGCCGATAGATGAAGAAATAACACCAGAGATAGCAATAGCAATTCCATCGTTGGATATTAGGCTGACAATTGGAGAAGAAATGCGGCCGACAGCGTAACGTCGATATCTGAAGAAATAACACTGACCGGACAAGAAATGCCATCGATAACCATAATGCTGAGAGCTGAAAAAATAATGCCAACCGGAGAAGAAATGCTGCCGATAGCCATAATGTTGACAGATGAAGAAATAATGCTGACGGGAGAAGAAATACCGCCAACAGCTAAAGAAATAACATTGAGTGGAGAAGAAATGCTGCCAAGAGCCATAGCACCGATAGCTGGAGCGCCGCAGAATCGAATAGAGACAACGATTCCAACGATAGCCAGAGAAAATACAAGGATTCGATCGTCGGAGATTGGAATGGAGACAATAATTCCAACGCAGATTCAAAAGGAGACAACTAGAGACGGAACACTACCCACGACGAAACTAGACCACACAGTAGTGGATATTTCTCAAGTATAAACAAGCCCCTTTGCCAATTGTCTATATCTGCTTTTACATATAGTAATATCAACACTTATCTTTTTGTTGCAGCAAGTAGAGACAAAAGCCACAGCCCCCAAGAAAAAAAAAAGAGCACGTGAGGAGAAAGACGTCTCAAGGCTTACAGTAAATGCAACATTATTAGGAGCTACTTCAACGGCATTTTTTTTGAGTTGATGCATATAATTTTCTCAACTTCCTTGGTCTAGCATATTTGTTCTTCTTCATTTTAGCAGTAGTGCTACTCATGTCAGGTAAAATATACATATCAACGGCAACCACCTTGCTGACGAAAGCACTTATTAAGGTTGTAGTTGCATTTGCAAGGAAGTAATATTGGAACTGATATGTGTTGCAACTACATTTCGACAATGTATAGTTACTTTTGGTCGTTCCAATTGTAACTTTATAACTTCTCTAGGGTTTAAGGTGGACGAGTTTAGGGTTTAGGATTGAGGGTTGAGAATTTATGGTTGAGGGTTGAGTGTTAAGGGTAGAGGGTTTAAGGTGGAGGGTTTAGGGTTGAGGCTTTGAGTGTTTAGGGTTGAGGCTTTACGGTTTAGGGTTGAAGGTTGAGAATTTTAGGGTATAGGGTATAGGGTTGAGGGTATAGGGTTTAGGTTTTAGGGTTTAGGGATGGCGGTTGAGGGTTGAGTGGTTTAGGATTTAGAGTTAAGAATTTATGGTTGAGGGTTTAGGGTTGAGGATTTAGGACTTAGGATTTAGGGTTTAGGGCTCATGGTTCAGGGCTGAGGGTTTAGTGTTTAGGATTAAGGATTTACGGTTGATAGTTTAGGATTTAGGGTTGAGTGTTGAGGATTTAGGGGAGAGGGTTGAGAGATGAAGGCTAAGGGCTGAGGGTTTAGGGTTGAGGGATGAGGGCTGAGTATTGAGGGTTTAGGGTTGAGGGTTTTGGATTTAGGGTTGAGGGTTTATGGTTGAGGGTTTTTAGGGTTTTTATGGTCATCGGCCCTTGCTTGGGGCCGGTTGCAACTCCCACTTGTGAGCCCCAGTGTTTTTTTAAGTGAATTTTGGATTTTGAATCTTGTATTTTCATGTTAGGTTTTAAGATCTTGATGGCGGCTATCCCAATAAAATCAAAACGGAAGAGTTGACTGAAACAAAACTAACTAAACCGCCTCACTCCGCCTTACTCTGCCTCACTCTGCCTCACTCTGTCTCACTCTGCCTCGACTTCACGCTCCCGTGAAAATAACCAACTATACCTCTCGTGAAATCAAGGAGTAGAGCATCTCTCCGATGGTCTACTCAGTTTTTTCTTTCCCTTTCTTTATGTGTCTCTTTAAATCTACCTTGACGAGTGGTGGGGTGTAGAAACAGGTTGAAGAAATATCAGAGAACTTCCTACTTGGACTCTCCCTCGCTACACCTCCTGTGAAAACAAGAAGGAGAGCACCCCTCCGAAGGTCTAATTTGCTTTTTCTTTCCTTTTCTTTATGTGTTTCTTTTAATCTTGTTTGACAGTGGTGGGGTGTAGAAACAGGGTGAAGAAATACCGGAGGACCTACCTATTTGTACTCTCTCTTAAACCAAGCAAGATGGAGAAGGAGAGCACCCTTCCAAAGGTCTACTCTGTTTCTTCTTTCCATTTCTTTATGTGTTTCTTAAATCTTGTTTGACGGCGGCGGGGTGCAGAAACAGGGTGAGAAAATAACAGAAGAGATTCGACGTGTCTCCGGCAAAGAAGAGGCAACAAGTCCAACATAGATACTGCAGGAGAAAGCTGTCGATGAAATGCCGGAGATAGTTGGAGAGACTCGAATGCCGGACACAGCGGGAGAAAAAATAATGCCGGAGAAAGCGGAAGAGGAAACAACAATCCCAATGCCAGCCGGAGATAAAATGATAATCGAAGAAGATATAACGCCGATAGCTGGAGAAGAAATGCTGCCGACCGATGAAGAAATAACACTAGAGACAGTAATAGCAATTCCAACGTTGGATTTTAGGCTGACAATGGGAGATGAAAAGCCGTCGACAGTCGTAACGTCGATAGCTGAAGAAATAACACCGATCGGACAAGAAATGCCACCGATAGGCATAATGCTGGTATCTGAAGAAATAATGCCAACTGGAGAAGAAATGCTGCCGATAGCCATAATATTGACAAATGAAGAAATAATGCTGACAGGACAAGAAATACCGCCAACAGCTGAAGAAATGACACTGAGTGGAGAAGAAATGCTGTCAAGAGCCATAGTGCTGATAGCTGGAGCGCCGCAGAATCGAACAGAGATAATGATTCCAACGATAGTTAGAGAAAATATAAGGATTCGATCGTCGGAGATTGGAATGGAGACAATAATTCCAACGCAGATTCAAACGGAGACAACCAGAGACGGAACAGTGCGTAGGACGAAACTAGACCACAGAGTAGTGGACATTTCTCAAGTATAAAACAAGCCCCCTTGCCAATTCTCTATATCTGCTTTTACATATAGTAATATCAACACTTATCTTTTTGTTGCAACAAGTAGAGACAGAAGCCACAGCCCCCAAGAAAAAGAAAAGAGCATGTGAGGAGAAGGAGGTCTCAAGGTTTACACTGAATGCAACATTATTAGGGGTTACTTTAACGGCATTTTTTGGAGTTGATGCACATAATTTTCTCAACTTCCTTGGTCTAGTATATTTGTTCTTCACTTTAGTAGTAGTGCTACTCATGTTAGGTAAAGTATACGGATCTACGAAGCTGATGAGATGGGTAACTAACGTCACTCGGGCAACCATCATGCTGACGATAGTACTTATCAGGGTTGTAGTTGCATTTGCAAGGAAGTAATATTGGAACTGATATGTGTTGCAACTACATTTTCACAGTGTATAGTTACTCTTGATGGTTTCAATTGTAACTTTATAGTTTCTCTAGGGTTTAAGGTTGACAGTTTTAGGGTTTAGGATTGAGGGTTGAGGATTTATGGTTGAAGGTTGTGTGTTAAGGGTAGAGGGTTTGGGGTTGAGGCTTTAAGGGTTTAGGATTGAGGGTTTACGGCTTAGGGTTGAATGTTGAGGATTTTAGGGTATAGGATTGAGGGTTGATGGTTGAGGGTTTAGCGTTTAGGGTTGAGGGTTTTAGGTTATGGGTTGAAGGTTGAGCGTTTAGGGTTGATGATTAACGATTGAGTGGTTTGGAGTTCAGAGTTAAGGATTTAGGGTTGAGGGTTTAGGATTAAAGATTTAGGACTCAGGGCTCAAGGTTCAAGGTTCAGGGCTTAGGGTTCAGGGTTTAGGTTTGAGGGTTTAGGGTTGAAGGTTGAGGGTTTAGGGTTGAGTGTTGAGGGTTTAGGGATGAGGGTTGAGGGATGAAGGCTAAGGGTTGAGGGTTTAGGGTTAAGAGATGAGGGCCGAGGGCTAATGATTGAGGGTTTGGGGTTTTAGGGTTGAGGGTTGAGGATTTGTGGTTAAGGGTTGAGTGTTAAGGGTAGAGGGTTTATGGTTGAAGCTTTGAAGGTTTAGGGTTGAGGGTTTACGGTTTAGGGTTGAAGGATGAGGATTTTAGGGTATAGGGATGAGGGTTTAGGATTGCGGATTGATGGTTGAGGGTTTAGGATTGAGGGTTTTAGGTTGATGATTGAGGGTTTAGGTTTGACGATTGAGGTTTGAGTGGTCTAGGGTTCAGAGTTATGGATTTAAGGTTGATGGTTTAGGGTTGAGGAGTTAGGACTCAGGGTTTAGGATTGATAGTTTAGGGTTGATGGTTGAGGTCTGAGTGTTGAGGGTTTAGGGATGAGGGTTGAGGGATGAAGGCTGAGGGTTGAGGGTTTAGGGTTTAAGGATGAAGGCTGAGGGTTGAGGGTTGAGGATCTATGGTTGAGGGTTGAGTGTTGAGGGTAAACCGTTTAGGGTTGAGGCTTTGAGGGTTTAAGGTTGAGGGCTTTCGGTTTAGGGTTGAAGGTTGAGAATTTTAGCTTATAGGGTTAAGGGTTTAGGATTGCGGGTTGATAGTTGAGGGTTTAGGGTTGAGGGTTTTAGGTTGAGGATTGAGGGTTTAGGGTTGACGATTGAGGTTTGAGTGGTTTAGGGTTCAGAGTCAAGGATTTATGGTTGAGGGTTTAAGGTTGAGGATTTCGGACTCAGAGTTTAGGATTGAGGGTTTAGTGTTGATGGTTGAGGATTTGGGGTTGAGTGTTGAGGATTTAGGGATGAGGGTTGAGGGATGAAGGTTGAGGTTGAGGGTTTAGGGTTAAGGGATAAGGGCTGAGGGTGAGGGTTTAGGGTTGAGGGTTTAGGGTTTAGGGTCGAGAGTTATAGGTTTGAGGGTTTAGGGTTGATGGTTTTTAGGGTTTTTATGGTCTTCGGCCCTTGCTTAGAGCCGGTTGGAACTCCCAATTGTGAGCCCCGGTTTTTTTTAAGTGAATTTTTGATTTTGAATCTGGCATTTTCATGTTAGATTTTAAGATCTTGATGGTGGCTATCCCAATAAAATCTAAACGGAAGAGTTGACTAAAACAAAACTAACTAATTGCCTCACTCTGCCTTACTCTGCCTCACTCTGCGTCGCCTTCACGCTCCCGTGAAAATAACCCACTACACCTTCCGTGAAAACAAGAACTAGAGCACCCTTCAGATGGTCTACTCAGTTTTTTCTTTCCCTTTTTTCATGTATCTCTTTAAATCTAGCTTGACGAGTGGTGGGGTGCAGAAACAAGTTGAAGAAATACCGGAGGACTTCCTACTTGGACTCTCCCTCACTATAGCTCCCACGAAAACAAGAAGCAGAGAACCTCTCCGAAGGTGTACTTTGCTTTTTTCTTTCCTTTTCTTTATGTGTTTCTTTTAATCTTGGTTGACGGTGGTGGGGTGCAGAAACTTGGTGAAGAAATACCAGAGGACCTTCCTATTTGTACTCTCCCTTAAACCAAGCAAGATGGAGAAGGAGAGCACCCTTCCAAAGGTCTACTATGTTTGTTCTTTCCATTTCTTTATGTGTTTCTTTAAATCTTGTTTGATGGTGGTGGGGTGCAGAAACAGGGTGAAGAAATAACGGAAGAGATTCGATGTGTCTCCGGCAAAAAAGAGGTAACAAGTCCAACATAGATACTACAGGAGAAAGCTGTAGATGAAATGCTGAAGATAGTTGGAAAGACTCAAATGCCGGACACAGCGGGAGAAAAAATAATGCCAGAGAAGGCGGAAGAGGAAACAACAATCCCAATGCCAGCCAGAGAAAATGACAATCGAAGAAGATATAACGCGGACAGCTGGAGAAGAAATGCTGCCAACAGATGAAGAAATGACACTAGAGAACACAATAGCAATTCCAACGCTGGATATTAGGCTGACATTGGAGAAGAAATGCCGTTAGCAGCCGTAACATCGATGGCTGAAGAGATAACAATGACCGGACAAGAAATGCCACCGACAGCCATAATGTTGATAGGTGAAGAAGTAATGCCAACCGGAGAAGAAATGCCATCGACAGCCATAACATTGACAGATGAAGAAATAATGTTGACGGGAGAAGAAATGCCGCCGACAGCTGAAGAAATAACACTGACTGGAGAAGAAATGCTGCCAACAGCCGTAGCGCTGATAGCTGGAGCGCCGCAGAATCGAATAGAGATAACGATTCTAACGATAGCCAGAGAGAATATAAGGATTTGATCGTCGGAGATCGGAATGGAGACAATAATTCCAACGCAGATTCAAAAGGAGACTACTAGAGACGGAACACTACCCATGACGAAACTAGACCACATAGTAGTGGATATTTCTTAGGTGTAAAACAAGCCCCTTTGCCAATTCTCTATATTTGCTTTTACATATAGTAATATCAACACTTATCTTTTTGTTGCAGCAAGTAGAGACAGAAGCCACAGCTCCTAAGAAAATGCAAAGAGCACGTGAGGAGAAGGACATCTCAAGGCTTACACTAAATGCAACATTATTAGGAGCTACTTCAATGGCATTTTTTGGAGTTGATGTGTATAATTTTCGCAACTTCCTTGGTCTAGTATATTTGTTCTTCTTCACTTTAGCAGTAGTGTTACTCATGTTAGGTAAAATATACGGATCAATGGCAACCACCGTGCTGACGGAAGCACTCATTAGGGTTGTAGTTGCATTTGCAAGGAAGTAATATTGGAACTGATATGTATTGCAACTACATTTTCACAATGTATAGTTACTCTTGATGGTTCCAATTGTAACTTTATAGTTTCTCTAGGGTTTAAGGTTGACGATTTTAGGGTTTAGGGTTGAGGGTCGAGGATTTATGGTTGAGGGTTGAGTGTTAAGGGTAGAGGGTTTAAGGTGGAGGGTTTAGGGTTGAGGCTTTGAGTGTTTAGGGTTGAGGGTTTACAGTTTAGGGTTGAAGGTTGAGGATTTTAGGGTATAGGGTTGAGGGTTTAGGTTTTAGGGTTTAGGGTTGACGGTTGAGGGTTGAGTGGTTTAGTGTTCAAACTTAAGAATTTAGGGTTGAGGGTTTAGGGTTGAGAATTTAGGACTTAGGGTTTATGTTTAGGACTCATAGTTCAGGGCTCAGGGTTCAGTGTTTAGGATTAAGGGTTTAGGGTTAAGGGTTGATGGTTTAGGGTTTAGGGTTTAGGGTTAAGTGTTGAGGGTTTAGGGATGAAGGCTTTGAGGGTTTAGGGTTGAGGGATGAGGGCTGAGTATTGAGGGTTTAGGATTGAGGGTTTATGGTTGAGGGTTTTTAGGGTTTTTATGGTCGTCGGCCCTTGCTTGGGGCCGGTTGCAACTTCCACTTGTGAGCCCCTGTTTCTTTTAAGTGAATTTTTGATTTTGAATCTTGTATTTTCATGTTAGGTTTTAAGATCGTGATGGCGGCTATCCCAACAAATTCTAAACGGAAGAGTTGACTAAAACAAAACTAACTAAACTGCCTCACTCTGCCTTACTCTTCCTCACTCTGCCTTGCCTTCACGCTCACGTGAAAATAACCCACTACACCTCCTATGAAAACAAGAAGTAGAGCACCCCTCCGATGGTCTACTCTGTTGTTTCTTTCCTTTTCTTTATGTATCTCTTTAAAGCTAGTTTGACGAGTGGTGGGGTGCAGAAACAGGTTGAAGAAATATCGAAGGACTTCCTACTTGGACTCTCCCTCGCTACACCTCCCGGGAAAACAAGAAGCAGAGCACCCCTCTGAAGGTCTAATTTGCATTTTCTTTCCTTTTCTTTATGTGTTTCTTTTAATCTTGTTTGACGGTGGTGGGGTGCAGAAACAGGGTGAAGAAGTAACGGAAGAGATTCGATGTGTCTTCGGCGAAGAAGAGGTAACAAGTTCAACATAGATACTACAGGAGAAAGCTGTAGATGAAACGCTGGAGATAGTTGGAGAGACTCGAATGCCGAACAGAGCGGGAGAAAAAATAATGCCGGAGAATATACGGTTTGAGGATTGAGTGTTAAGGGTAGAGGGTTTAGGGTTGAGGCTGTGAGGGTTTATGGTTGAGGGTTTTCGATTTAGGGTTGAAGGTTGAGGATTTTAGGGTATATGGTTGAGGGTTTAGGATTGCGGGTTGATGGTTGAGGGTTTATGGTTGAGGGTTTAGCGTTTGGAGTTGAGGGTTTTAGGTTAAGGATTGAGGGTTGAGGGTTGAGCGTTTAGGGTTGAGGGTTTAGGATTGACCATTGAGGGTTGAGTGGTTTAGGGCTCAGAGTTAAGGATTTGGGATTGAGGATTTAGGACTTAAGGCTCAGGGTTTAGGGTTTAGGGCTCAAGGTTCAGGGTTTAGGATTGAGGGTTTAGGGATGAAGGTTGAGGGTTTAGGGTTAAGTGTTGAGGGTTTAGGAATTAGAGTTGAGGGATGAAGGTCAAGGGTTGAGCATTTAAGGTCAAGAGATGAGGGCTGAGGGCTGAGGATTGAGGGTTTAGGGTTGAGCATTAAGGGTGTTAGGGTTGAGGGTTTAGGGTTGAGGGTTGAGAATTTATGGTTGAGGGTGGAGTGTTAAGGGTAGAGGGTTTAGAGTTGAGGCTTTGAGGGTTTAGGGTTGAGGGTTTGCGATTTAGGGTTGAAGGTTGAGGATTTTAGGGTATAGGGTCGAGGGTTTAGGATTACAGGTTGATGGTTGAGTGTTTAGGATTGAGGGTTTTAGGTTTAGGGTTGATGATTGAGGTTTGAGTGGTTTAGGGTTGGGAGTTAAGCATTTAGGGTTGAGGGTTTAGGGTTAAGGATTTAAGACTCAAGGTTTAGGGTTGTTGGTTGAGGGTTTAGGGATGAAGGCTGAGGGTTGAGGGTTTTGGGTTAAGGGATGAGGGCTGAGGGTTGAGTGCTAATAGTAGAGAGTTTAGGGTTGAGGCTTTGAGGGTTTAGGGTTGAGGGTTTGTGATTTAGGGTTGAAGGTTGAGGATTTCAGGGTATAGGGTTGAGGGTTTAGGATTACGTGTTGATGGTTGAGCGTTT
>JASUUD010000046.1:0-2500 GCA_031216285.1 Syzygium syzygioides | reverse complement strand
TAGGGTTTAGGGTTTAGGGTTTAGGGTTTAGGGTTTAGGGTTTAGGGTTTAGGGTTTAGGGTTTAGGGTTTAGGGTTTAGGGTTTAGGGTTTAGGGTTTAGGGTTTAGGGTTTAGGGTTTAGGGTTTAGGGTTTAGGGTTTAGGGTTTAGGGTTTAGGGTTTAGGGTTTAGGGTTTAGGGTTTAGGGTTTAGGGTTTAGGGTTTAGGGTTTAGGGTTTAGGGTTTAGGGTTTAGGGTTTAGGGTTTAGGGTTTAGGGTTTAGGGTTTAGGGTTTAGGGTTTAGGGTTTAGGGTTTAGGGTTTAGGGTTTAGGGTTTAGGGTTTAGGGTTTAGGGTTTAGGGTTTAGGGTTTAGGGTTTAGGGTTTAGGGTTTAGGGTTTAGGGTTTAGGGTTTAGGGTTTAGGGTTTAGGGTTTAGGGTTTAGGGTTTAGGGTTTAGGGTTTAGGGTTTAGGGTTTAGGGTTTAGGGTTTAGGGTTTAGGGTTTAGGGTTTAGGGTTTAGGGTTTAGGGTTTAGGGTTTAGGGTTTAGGGTTTAGGGTTTAGGGTTTAGGGTTTAGGGTTTAGGGTTTAGGGTTTAGGGTTTAGGGTTTAGGGTTTAGGGTTTAGGGTTTAGGGTTTAGGGTTTAGGGTTTAGGGTTTAGGGTTTAGGGTTTAGGGTTTAGGGTTTAGGGTTTAGGGTTTAGGGTTTAGGGTTTAGGGTTTAGGGTTTAGGGTTTAGGGTTTAGGGTTTAGGGTTTAGGGTTTAGGGTTTAGGGTTTAGGGTTTAGGGTTTAGGGTTTAGGGTTTAGGGTTTAGGGTTTAGGGTTTAGGGTTTAGGGTTTAGGGTTTAGGGTTTAGGGTTTAGGGTTTAGGGTTTAGGGTTTAGGGTTTAGGGTTTAGGGTTTAGGGTTTAGGGTTTAGGGTTTAGGGTTTAGGGTTTAGGGTTTAGGGTTTAGGGTTTAGGGTTTAGGGTTTAGGGTTTAGGGTTTAGGGTTTAGGGTTTAGGGTTTAGGGTTTAGGGTTTAGGGTTTAGGGTTTAGGGTTTAGGGTTTAGGGTTTAGGGTTTAGGGTTTAGGGTTTAGGGTTTAGGGTTTAGGGTTTAGGGTTTAGGGTTTAGGGTTTAGGGTTTAGGGTTTAGGGTTTAGGGTTTAGGGTTTAGGGTTTAGGGTTTAGGGTTTAGGGTTTAGGGTTTAGGGTTTAGGGTTTAGGGTTTAGGGTTTAGGGTTTAGGGTTTAGGGTTTAGGGTTTAGGGTTTAGGGTTTAGGGTTTAGGGTTTAGGGTTTAGGGTTTAGGGTTTAGGGTTTAGGGTTTAGGGTTTAGGGTTTAGGGTTTAGGGTTTAGGGTTTAGGGTTTAGGGTTTAGGGTTTAGGGTTTAGGGTTTAGGGTTTAGGGTTTAGGGTTTAGGGTTTAGGGTTTAGGGTTTAGGGTTTAGGGTTTAGGGTTTAGGGTTTAGGGTTTAGGGTTTAGGGTTTAGGGTTTAGGGTTTAGGGTTTAGGGTTTAGGGTTTAGGGTTTAGGGTTTAGGGTTTAGGGTTTAGGGTTTAGGGTTTAGGGTTTAGGGTTTAGGGTTTAGGGTTTAGGGTTTAGGGTTTAGGGTTTAGGGTTTAGGGTTTAGGGTTTAGGGTTTAGGGTTTAGGGTTTAGGGTTTAGGGTTTAGGGTTTAGGGTTTAGGGTTTAGGGTTTAGGGTTTAGGGTTTAGGGTTTAGGGTTTAGGGTTTAGGGTTTAGGGTTTAGGGTTTAGGGTTTAGGGTTTAGGGTTTAGGGTTTAGGGTTTAGGGTTTAGGGTTTAGGGTTTAGGGTTTAGGGTTTAGGGTTTAGGGTTTAGGGTTTAGGGTTTAGGGTTTAGGGTTTAGGGTTTAGGGTTTAGGGTTTAGGGTTTAGGGTTTAGGGTTTAGGGTTTAGGGTTTAGGGTTTAGGGTTTAGGGTTTAGGGTTTAGGGTTTAGGGTTTAGGGTTTAGGGTTTAGGGTTTAGGGTTTAGGGTTTAGGGTTTAGGGTTTAGGGTTTAGGGTTTAGGGTTTAGGGTTTAGGGTTTAGGGTTTAGGGTTTAGGGTTTAGGGTTTAGGGTTTAGGGTTTAGGGTTTAGGGTTTAGGGTTTAGGGTTTAGGGTTTAGGGTTTAGGGTTTAGGGTTTAGGGTTTAGGGTTTAGGGTTTAGGGTTTAGGGTTTAGGGTTTAGGGTTTAGGGTTTAGGGTTTAGGGTTTAGGGTTTAGGGTTTAGGGTTTAGGGTTTAGGGTTTAGGGTTTAGGGTTTAGGGTTTAGGGTTTAGGGTTTAGGGTTTAGGGTTTAGGGTTTAGGGTTTAGGGTTTAGGGTTTAGGGTTTAGGGTTTAGGGTTTAGGGTTTAGGGTTTAGGGTTTAGGGTTTAGGGTTTAGGGTTTAGGGTTTAGGGTTTAGGGTTTAGGGTTTAGGGTTTAGGGTTTAGGGTTTAGGGTTTAGGGTTTAGGGTTTAGGGTTTAGGGTTTAGGGTTTAGGGTTTAGGGTTTAGGGTTTAGGGTTTAGGGTTTAGGGTTTAGGGTTTAGGGTTT
>JASUUD010000045.1:0-44361 GCA_031216285.1 Syzygium syzygioides | reverse complement strand
TTTTTAAAAGTTTTAGGACTCAATTTGTAACAGTCCGGATTTTGACCCATTTTTGGGAATTATAAAACGTGTAATTCGTCAGTGCGCTTATAATGGAATTTCGCCCGGGAACTGATCACTCTCGGGTTTTTATTTTTAAAATTAGAAATTTTGCTAGAATCGCACTCAATCGAATTTGGTCGTTATTTATACCCTGAACTTAGCAGTCAATTTCCGGGAGTTTCGGGACAAAATAAATTGGACGGTGTCGAAATTATTGTGGCCAGTATCGACATTATCAAGATTAGTGAGAAAGTGAATTTTTGGACCGGGTGCAAATTTGGACTGGTAGACCTCCCTCGTAGTGTGGTTTGGGTTATTTTATTTTGGCCGTATGCCCTAGAATATTGTTGGGGTTTTTCGGAGACCGTTAGGCCTTTTTCCCGAATTTAATCGGGACCGATAGGTCAAGTTTTAGTTTGGATCGTGTCCGTTGGATCGTGATTGAGTTTAAAATTTAAACCCCTTCTCTCTCTCTCTCTCTCTCTCTCTCTCCCGCGCGCACCCCCCGGTCCGGTCACGTCTGTCCTTCCCTCCCCCCACCTACTCCCACCTACTTTCCCTCTCTCTCTTTATTTTTCTTTTTTTTTCTTCTTCTTCTCTCTCCTCTCTCTTCTCTTCCTTCTCCTTCCCCGAGCTCGCCTGGTTCTGTTTCCCCCCTTCGCCCGACGCTGCTGCTTCTTCCTCCGCCGCGCCTAACCGCCGCGCCGTGCACCGTCCAACCGCCGCCCTCCGCCTCAGCCAGCCACCGCCTTCGTCTCGGCCTCCTTCCCCATTGCTCTCTGTCTTTCTCTGGCTTTTCGGTTTGGGGACGACGAGCCGCTGCTGCTACCTTCTCGCCGCCGCGCACCGCCTCCCCTGCCGTCGCCGCCGCTCCGTCCACCACCTGCTGGCCCCCGGCAACCTTCCCCAACCACCAGCAGCTCTCCCTCCTCCTCACTCTCCCTCTCCCGATCACTCTCTCTCTCTTCCTTCTCCGCCCGAACTAGCACCGCCGCCGCTGACCAAGCTCGCCGCCGCGCCTGGCGGGTCCCCGGCCGCTACCCAGCCGTCCAGACGGCCCCTCCTCTCTCCTCTCCGCCCTGCCGTGAATTAGCTTAGACCGTCGCCGCCGCTCGCGTTGTCCGCCGGAAACCGTCGCCGGCGTTACTGTTCCGGCGAGCACTGTTCACCCGGGCCGTTACTGTTCATTCGTCCATTTTAAGCGTAGGACACCCGGTGAGTCTGACCCTAAACCCTAATTAGGATTATTTGCATTTTTAGACAAGTTTAGGGGTTAATTAGGGTAATTTAGGGGTTAAATTGTGAAAGTGATTAGGGTGTGTAATTGTGATCGATTTGGTGGATTATTATGATGATTTAATGGCGGATTAGTGGGCTGAGTGGCGCGATAAGTGGGCTGGACAGTTAGGACTAAATCGGGCCGAGTTCGGGATTGTTCGGATTTAATACGTGGATTATAGTGCGCGTCGTAATTGGTCTAGTGGTGGCGGATTTGGATGATATTTTGGAGAGTCAAGTAGAATATTTTGAGGATATTTATAGGCCCGAATTAATCTGCTGTTAAGGCTGGCCATATCGGGATTTAATTGGACAAGGCGCGATCGATTTGAGGTTTAACCGTGACATTTCTGGGAAGGATTGCACTGTGTAATTGACTGGCTAATTGAGCCTTAGTTGTGGTTAATTTGATGATGCCATGTAGCGTGTTTAGCGCGGTTGGGAGTGGAATAGCATGGCGGGCCCCTAATGCATGAAATTCATTGACGTGGTTGTGTGAATTTTGTACATGAATTGCGTGTTAAGTTGATGCCATGGTTGAATTGAAATTTATTTTCTGAGTGGGCATGTTGATTTATGGAATTGAATATGCGCGGTGCAAGTTGAGCTTGTTACATTGTGATTCGCGCATGTAAATGCCCAAGTGTGAATGAATAACCATGAATGTGCATCTCACGCATTGGCACCACATGTGCATATACGAGCGTGCCCGAATGACATGTGCGTTGTGATCACTTAAAATGCCCTGATGCGTTTTACGCGGGGTCCAGATAATAATGAGTTGTGTGATCACCTAAGGACCTACGGGTCGTGACCTTCGGGTCGATACCGTCCTCATGCACTTTGAAACAGGACGATGCCCGGTACGTCCGGAAGGCGACCATCCTCATGCACTTTGAAGCAGGCTCTGGTTCGCAAGGAGATCAGTGTTGCGCCTCATGCACTTTGAAGCAGGCTAGAGACACTGGGCCAGATCGGTTGCTGCGCCTCATGCACTTTGAAGCAGGCTAGACGCATCGGGCCGTGAAAAATTGATGACTCGAGTCGTGATAATAATAATTTGGGCAGTGTGCCAGTGTGTCAGTGTGGGCCAGTGGGCCGGGAATTGCACGTGTCAAGTCCATGACATTTGCATACATGAACATATATTGACTGGTATGCAAGAATGTGAGAACCAGTGCATAAGCATATGATTGGCATATGTGTGATTATGGGTGCCACTTATGTACTGTGATTATTATATATGGATATACCTAACCTGCAGGGTCAAGTAATTTCTAGATTCGGGCCAAGGGCTTGAGTCATATACTGTTTAGATTATGTGCTGTTTGTTTAATACTTGTCAGGAGGTGCATGTTAGCCTAGTTTAGGTTTAGGGAATTACTCGCTGAGATTTATTCTCACGGTTGTTGAAAACCGACTTTTCAGATCCCCGGCCTTGAGGATGACAGGTGTACTGATGCATTTTTGGGAGAAGCCCCCGGTTAGTTGTAGTGACTGAGCCCCGAGCCACTTATTCCTTTTTGTTAGTAGTGGCCTTGAGCCGCTTTTGATTTTTGGTATTCAGGCTGTACTTGGATATTGTAAAGGATTTCTAGTATTAGTACAAGTATTGATTTCAGTGGTTACCCTTGGTTATACGTTATCTATGTACGGGTGGTTTTAATTGCTTCCGCATGTGCTTTAATTTTCTGTGTTGGGTTTGGGTCGGCGACGCGTCCCGGGACGTCGCACACGAATCGACCTCTGCGAGGGATGTGGCGCACCGAGAAGTGCGGGGCGTGACATCCCCGTTTGATTTGGTATCAGAGCAAGGTCAGCTCGGTCCAATTCGGTCGAAGCTTGGAGTGATAAGGAGCGATAACCTTGGGTAGCCAGTAGAGTGACCTCGTGTGCTAAGTGCACCTCCTGACTGTCTGTGTCTTGATTGATTGGCTGCATTATTTGACCCGTGAAGTGCAGGTGCGTCGGGACTCGAGGTTAGTACACGTGTTCTGTGACTGAAGTCCTGTTCTATTTATGCTCAATCGCATGCTGAATGATTGATTGCTGTAGCGTTAAGCTCCCTGCCTAGGACCTTAGACCGGTTTAGCTTGGGTTAGGTCTCTAATCCCGATGTGGGAATTATAGCAGGAGAATGGACATGCAAGTTGGAGAGACGAGTAACCAAGGACGAGGTAGAGGTCGAGGCCGTAGAAGAGGTAGAGGTCGAGGTCGAGGTCCTGAGCCGGATCGTGTTGAACCACAAGTGAGAGTGGCCGAGGATCCGAGAGTAGATGGAATCCTTAGGGCCCTTGAGGAAGCTGGGATTTTGGGAGGCAGACTAGAGCAGGAAAGAAATGCCACTATCGCTGCTGCTGTTGAGGCCGCCATCGCTGCTGTTAATGGGGCCAATGGGAATAATGGGAACAATGGAAACAATGGAAATCAGGGAAATGTGGAGAATCCCATCCCAGGCCCGGTAAATGTGGCCAGGCCAATGTCAAAATTGGTAGAGCAGTTCCTGAAGTTAAAGCCGCCAAAGTTCAACGGCCAAGGTGACCCTGAGACCGCACCTCGTTGGATTGAAGAACTGGAAAAGGCCTTCGAAGTGCTAGGGTGCTTCGAGACTGAAAAGGTAATATTGGCGGTATATCAGCTGCAGGACAACGCCAATGATTGGTGGAGGGCCACCAAAGGACGGGTATTTCCCGAAGGGACCGCCCAGACTTGGGCTGTATTTTTTGAGAAATTCCTAGGAAAGTTCTCTTCTGAGAGCGCCAGAGAAAGGAAGTTGGCAGAATTCATGAGACTCCGTCAAGGGTCAATGACCGTGGATCAGTACGAGGCGGAGTTTGCTAGGTTGTCAAGGTTCGCGCCAAGGATGGTGGAACACCCGGAGGATAAGACGCGAAGATTCCGGGATGGACTGAAGGCGGACATTCGCGGACAAGTGATACCGGTGAATCTGAAAACTTATGAAGATCTGTATGAGAGAGCTCAGGCTATTGAGCGGGAACAAGTGGATAGGGCAGCCGCCTCTGGATCGCGGTTTGCCTCGGCTAGGGACAACCGCCGTTTTGGGAAGAAACCGATGGCGGAAAACAGGCGATTTGTCCCACCGATCAAGAAGAACATCGGGAAGCCGAGCCATCAGCAAAACAGATTTGGGGCCTGCTTCAAATGTGGGAGTATGGATCATCAAATCAAGAATTGCCCCCAACAACACCCCGCGAGAGCTCCGATACTACAACAACCTCGAATTGGGAACCAGCCTGGGAGTGCCCCGCTGGCTATTACGAACAGGCCGCCGGCATAAGGACGGGTGTATGCAATGGCGCGAAGGGAAGTGAAAAATGCGCCAGGGGTGGTCACAGGTATGGTTTCTCTGTGCCATCATATAGCGTATGCATTATCCGACCCGGGCGCATCACATTCGTTTATATTTGCTCAGTTTGTTGAATTGACTGGATTAAAGCCTGTTATGTTGGAAGTGCAATTGTGTGTGACTACGCCACTGAAGGATAAGATGTGCATATCCCTAGGATGCCCGAATTGTGAGATAGTAGTTGGTGGCGTAGAAAGCAGGATAGACTTAGCAGTGTTACCCATGTATGATTTTGACTTGATTGTGGGCATGGACTGGTTAGTTGAACAGAATGCTGTAATGGACTATAGTACCAGGGTGATCCAGTTTAGCCCAGCTGGACGCCCTAGATTTGAGTTTGTAGGGAGTTGAAGAGGAACCTCGATCCCTTGGGTTTCATCGGTAGAAGCAACTAAATTGTTGGACGAGGGCTGTCAAGGTTATTTAGCCAGTGTGGTTGATCCGACGGTAGGTGAAATGCGGCTCGAGGATATATCAGTCGTGTGCAATTTTCCCGATGTCTTTCCTCAGGAATTGCCGGGATTACCGCCAGAAAGGGAAGTAGAATTCGTTATTGAGTTGGCTCCTGGGACTGAGCCAATCTCGAAGCCGCCCTATAGGATGTCATTGTCAGAATTGAAGGAACTAAAGGTCCAGATGCAGAAACTACTGGATAAAGGTTTTATCCGACCGAGTGAGTCTCTATGGGGAGCGCCGGTATTATTCGTCAAAAAGAATGATGGGTCGCTAAGGTTGTGTATCGATTACCATCAGCTGAATCAAGTGACGATCAAGAATAAGTATCCCCTCCCAAGGATCGACAACCTGTTCGATCAGCTGCAAGGAGCTTCGGTATTTTCTAAGATTGACTTAAGGACAAGGTATCACCAGTTAAGGATCCAAAGGGAGGATATTCCAAAGACAGCGTTCAAGACTAGATATGGACACTATGAGTTCACAGTGATGCTGTTTGGATTGACTAATGCCCTTGCTGCTTTCATGGACTTAATGAACCGGGTATTCAAGGAATTCTTGGACCAGTTCGTCATTATCTTCATTGACGATATTTTAGTGTATTTGAAAAGTTCCGAGGAACACGAGATGCATTTGGAAAAGGTTCTACAGACGTTAAGGGAGCACGCACTGTATGCTATGTTTAGCAAGTGTAGTTTTGGCTGAACAGAGTAGCATTTCTTGGGCATATAATATCCGGAGAAGGAATCTCCGTGGACCCAACAAAGATTGAAGTAGTAATCAACTGGCCGAGACCGACGACAGTTACTGAGGTTCGAAGCTTTCTAGGACTGGCGGGTTATTATCGGAGATTTATGGAACGATTCTCAGCTATAGCCACTCCTTTGACGAAGTTGCTGAAGAAGGAAACCAAGTTTGAATGGACTGAAAAGTGCGAAGAGAGTTTTCAGGAGCTGAAACAGAGATTGACGACAGCGCCAGTATTGACGATTCCTTCAGGACCGGGCGGGTATGAGATCTATAGTGATGCTTCGCTTAGAGGATTGGGATGCGTGCTAATGCAACATGGAAGAGTGGTTGCTTATGCTTCGCGGCAGTTAAGACCTCATGAAATGAACTACCCGACCCACGATTTAGAATTGGCAGCAATTATTTTCGCGCTGAAGATTTGGAGGCATTATTTATGTGGAGAAAGGTTCCAGATCTACACGGACCATCAGAGCCTCAAGTATTTATTTTCGCAGAAAGAATTGAATATGAGACAGAGGCGTTGGATGGAATTGTTGAAAGACTATGACTGCGATATATTATACCATCCCGGAAAGACCAACCGAGTAGCGGATGCCTTGAGCAGGAAATCGAGCATCGCGCAATTGCTGGTTAAAGAGTGGACTTTATTAGAGGGAGCACGGGACTCAGAATTTAAGTTTTAGGTAGGACACCTCTCCGGTCTGATTGCGACACTAAGGATTGAGCCCGAAGTACAAGAGAAGATTAAGGTGTTGCGGTCTACGGATGTTGAGATTCAGAAAATTTTGAGTATGGATAACTCTAAGAGGAAACCAGACATTCAGGTGTCCGAGGATGGAATTCTTAGGTTTCGAGGACGTTTGTGCGTGCCCGATGATTTGGGACTCAAGGAGGAGATTTTGTCGGAAGCTCATAGGAGCAATTACAGTATCCACCCGGGCAGCACTAAGATGTACCAAAACCTTCGTCAGCACTATTGGTGGAATGGAATGAAAGTGGACGTGGCCAAGCATATGGCCAAGTGTTTGACGTGTCAACAAGTGAAGGCACAGCACTGTAAGCCTGGTGGGATGTTACAGCCGTTGGAAATCCCAGAATGGAAATGGGAACATATTACCATGGATTTTGTAACGGGACTGCCAAAGAGCCAGAGGGGGCACGACGCCATTTGGGTGATAGTGGACAGACTGACCAAGTCAGCGCACTTCCTAGCAGTGCGAAAGGACTTCGAGCTAGAAAGGTTGGCAGAATTATACGTACGACAGATAGTTCGTCTTCACGGAGTACCGGTATCAATCACATCGGACCGTGATCCCCGGTTTACTGCAGGTTTTTAGAAAAGTCTGCAATCAGCCATGGGAACTAAGTTACGATTCAGTACGGCCTATCATCCACAGACGGATGGCCAGTCTGAGAGGACTATTCAGACTTTAGAGGATATGCTGAGAGCGTGTGTACTAGATTTTCAAGGCAAATGGGAAGAACAGTTGCACTTGGTGGAATTTGCCTACAATAACAGTTTTCAGCAGAGTATCAGAATGGCGCCATTTGAGGCATTATATGGCAGGGCTTGCAGAACGACGTTGTGTTGGGATGAAGTAGGAGAAAGAAGTATAACGGGTCCAGAGTTGGTTCAACAGTCGGTGGAAACGGTGAAAATTATCCGAGAAAGGTTGAGAACAGCCCAGAGTCGTCAGAAAAGTTATGCAGACCGAAGGCGTAGACCGTTGGAGTTTCAAGTTGGCGACCATGTGTTTCTCAAGATCTCGCCAATGAGAGGACTGTCTCGGTTTGGCAAGAAAGGAAAACTGAGTCCAAGGTACATAGGACCGTTTGAGATTTTGGAAAGGATTGAAACATTAGCCTATCGCCTAGCCTTGCCGCCGAATTTGTCACAAGTTCATAACTTCTTCCACGTGTCGATGTTGAGGAAGTACGAACCGGATCCGACCCACGTGCTGAATCACGAGGTAATAGACGTGGACGATAGAGTGTCGTATGTAGAAAAGCCGGTGCGAATCGAGGACAGAAAGGAACAAGTGTTGAGAAACAAGACGATCTCGTTGGTCAAAGTCATTTGGGAACATCACGGGACGGAAGGCGCCACATGGGAAAGCGAGAAAGTGATGCGACACCAATACCCCCATTTGTTTGAGTAGTCGGGTTGGATTGTAAATTTCGAGAACGAAATTTTTGTAAGGGGGAAGAATTGTAATAGTCCGGATTTTGACCCATTTTTGGGAATTATAAAACGTGTAATTCGTCAGTGCGCTTATAATGGAATTTCGCCCGGGAACTGATCACTCTCGGGTTCTTATTTTTAAAATTAGAAATTTTGCTAGAATCGCACTCGATCGAATTTGATCGTTATTTATACCCTGAACTTGGCAGTTAATTTCCGGGAGTTTAGGGACAAAATAAATTGGACAGTGTCGAAATTATTGTGGCCAGTATCGACATTATCAAGATTAGTGAGAAAGTGAATTTTTGGACCGGGTGCAAATTTAGACTGGTAGACCTCCCTCGTAGTGTGGTTTGGATTATTTTATTTTGGTTGTATGCCCTAGAATATTGTTGGGGTTTTTCAGAGACCGTTAGGCCTTTTTCCCGAATTTAATCGGGACCGATAGGTCGAGTTTTAGTTTGAATCGTGTCCGTTGGATCGCGATTGAGTTTAAAATTTAAACCCCTTCTCTCTCTCTCTCTCTCTCTCTCTCTCTCTCTCTCTCTCTCCCGCGCCCCCCCGGTCCGATCACGTCTGTCCTTCCCTCCCCCCACCTACTCCCACCTACTTTCCCTCTCTCTCTTTCTTTTTCTTTTCTTTTTTTTTTCTTCTTCTTCTCTCTCATCTCTCTTCTCTTCCTTCTTCTTCCCCGAGCTCGCCTGGTTCTGTTTCCCCCCTTCGCCCGACGCTGCTGCTTCTTCCTCCGCCGCGCCTGGCCGCCGCGCCGCGCACTGTCCAACCGCCGCCCTCCGCCTCAGCTAGCCACCGCCCTCGTCTCGGCCTCCTTCCCCGTTGCTCTCTCTCTTTCTCTGGCTTTTCGGTTTGGGGACGACGAGCCGCTGCTGCTGCCTTCTCGCCGCCGCGCACCGCCGCCCCCGCCGTCGCTCCGTCCACCACCGGCTGGCCCCCGGCAACCTTCCCCAGCCACCAGCAGCTCTCCCTCCCCCTCACTCTCCCTCTCCCGATCACTCTCTCTCTCTTCCTTCTCCGCCCGAACCAGCACCGCCGCCGCTGCCCAAGCTCACCGCCGTGCCTGGCGGGTCCCCGGCCGCTACCCAGCCGTCCAGACGGCCCCTCCTCTCTCCTCTCCGCCCCGCCGTGAATTAGCTTAGACCGTCGTCGCCGCTCGCGTCGTCCGCCGGAAACCGTCGCCGGCGTTACTGTTCCGGCGAGCACTGTTCACCCGGGCCCGTTACTATTCATTCGGCCATTTTAAGCGTAGGACACCCGGTGAGTTTGACCCTAAACCCTAATTAGTATTATTTGCATTTTTAGACAAGTTTAGGGGTTAATTAGGGTAATTTAGGGGTTAAATTGTGAAAGTGATTAGGGTGTATAATTGTGATCGATTTGGTGGATTATTATGATGATTTAATGGCGGATTAGTGGGCCGAGTGGCGCGATAAGTGGGCTGGACAGTTAGGACTAAATCGGGCCGAGTTCGGGATTGTTCGGATTTAATACGTGGATTATAGTGCGCGTCGTAATTGGTCTAGTGGTGGCGGATTTGGATGATATTTTGGAGAGTCAAGTAGAATATTTTGAGGATATTTATAGGCCCGAATTAATCTGCTGTTGAGGCTGGCCATATCGGGATTTAATTGGACAAGGCGCGATCGATTTGAGGTTTAGCCGTGACATTTCTGGGAAGGATTGCACTGTGTAATTGACTGGCTAATTGAGCCTTAGTTGTGGTTAATTTGATGATGCCATGTAGCATGTTTAGCGTGGTTGGGAGTGGAATAGCATGGCGGGCCCCTAATGCGTGAAATTCGTTGACTTGGTTGTGTGAATTTTGTGCATGAATTGCGTGTTAAGTTGATGCCATGGTTGAATTGAAATTTATTTTCTGAGTGGGCATGTTGATTTATGGAATTGAATATGCGCGGTGCAAGTTGAGCTTGTTACATTGTGATTCGCGCATGTGAATGCCCAAGTGTGAATGAATAACCATGAATGTGCATCTCACGCATTGGCACCACATGTGCATATACGAGCGTGCCCGAATGACGTGTGCGTTGTGATCACTTAAAATGCCCTGATGCGTTTTACGCGGGGTCCAGATAATAATGAGTTGTGTGATCACCTAAGGACTTACGGGTCGTGACCTTCGGGTCGATACCGTCCTCATGCACTTTAAAGCAGGACGATGCCCCGTACGTCCGGAAGGCGACCATCCTCATGCACTTTGAAGCAGGCTCTGGTTCGCAAGGAGATCAGTGTTGCGCCTCATGCACTTTGAAGCAGGCTAGAGACACTGGGCCAGATCGGTTGCTGCGCCTCATGCACTTTGAAGCAGGCTAGACGCACCGGGCCGTGAAAAATTGATGACTCGAGTCGTGATAATAATAATTTGGGCAGTGTGCCAGTGTGTCAGTGTGGGCCAGTGGGCCGGGAATTGCACGTGTCAAGTCCATGACATTTGCATACATGAACATACATTGACTGGTATGCAAGAATGTGAGAACCAGTGCATAAGCATGTGATTGGCATATGTGTGATTATGGGTGCCACTTATGTACTGTGATTATTATATATGGATATGCCTAACCTGTAGGGTCAAGTAATCTTTAGATTCGAGCCAAGGGCCTGAGTCATATACTGTTTAGACTGTGTGCTGTTTGTTTAATACTTGTCAGGAGGTGCATGTTAGCCTAGTTTAGGTTTAGGGAATTACTCGCTGAGATTTATTCTCACGGTTGTTGAAAACCGACTTTTCAGATCCCCGGCCTTGAGGATGACAGGTGTACTGATGCATTTTTGGGAGAAGCCCCTGGCTAGTTGTAGTGCCTGAGTCCCGAGCCACTTATCCCTTTTTATTAGTAGTGGCCTTGAGCCGCTTTTGATTTTTGGTATTCGGGCTGTACTTGGATATTGTAAAGGATTTCCAGTATTAGTACAAGTATTGATTTCAGTGGTTACCCTTGGTTATACGTTATCTATGTACGGGTGGTTTTAATTGCTTTCGCATGTGCTTTAATTTTCTGTGTTGGGTTTGGGTCGGCGACGCGTCATGGGACGTCGCACACGAATCGACCTCTGCGAGGGATGTGGCGCACCGAGAAGTGCGGGGCGTGACACAATTGCACTTTCACGACAAGTTTTAAGACTTTCAATGCACTTATCCCTTGAATATTTGATGAATTTGACCATTCAATAAGTCAAATAGCCAACAAGAGTAGGTCAATTGTTCACAAAATGACGGACAACTTTAGAGTGATGGATTCTTGTGATCTAGGTTATAAGCTCACTAATAAAAATAAAAAGAAAGAGCAATCAATGAACGAATTTAATTGGACTAATTTGACAAGTTTTAGGACTTGTTTGTACTTTTTGAAAATTTTACGATTCAATTACACATTCATGACAAGTTTTAAGATTTAGTTATATTTTTTGAAAGTTTTAAGATTCAATTGCACTTTCGTAATCAGCTTTAAGACTTTCGATACATTTATCCCTTAAATTTTTGATAGATTTGACCGTTTAAAAAGCCAAATGGCCAACAAATGTAGGGAATAATATTGATCACTATGGTCCTAGTGGAGTCAATTGTTCACAAACTGACAAACAACTTTAGAGCGATGGAATCTCGTGATCTAGGTCATAGGTTACTAATAAAATAACGGTGCTAAGTTAACCAGGGGCATTGTGCCGACAAGCCGGTTAACTTAGCATTGTGCGAAACATGGGCCAGCACAACGGGAGCCTGAAAGCTCCTCCTTGTCTAGGCGAACGAGGCAACTATACTTGCGAGCTTGGAGATATAGACCGAGACCTATGTGCTCTTTGCCTTTATCACCGAAGGACCCCAATTGCTACCCCTATCTGTCTCCTCAAGGTAGCTGGGGGATTTGACCCCATTTGGGTCTCTAAGGAGGATACCTTAGAGACTCCAAACAGAATCTAATTTTCAATAAATCTGAGTTGTTGTTTCTCGGAGGTTGGGATGTCATTTCTCGGAGGCTTCCTTGAAATGACATTTGAAATGACATCTCAACTACCGAGTGGTTGTTTTTTTTTTTTTTGCTAAATATTAATTTAACACATGACTGCTATATGCGCAGTTAAGTATATTAGAAAATAATAATATTAGATCTATTGATGATAGCAGAACTTAGGAAAAACTTGGTGCTTTAAGTATGGACCAAGACATCTATTAGGTATGAACAATTGGACTTATTTCACTTAAGAGCATATACCACAGCATCATTCAGATTGCTCTTTATATGATGTTAAATATATTCTTGAATTGTTGATGAGTATGACGTTCAACATGAGATAAAGTTTTAATTAATGTGCCGGCTTCAAGGGAATGGTTTTCATCTGTTTAGTCTTCGCTTTCTCTTTCTTCCATGGAAAATGAAGTATTGCCTTTCATTAGGTTAGCTTTTATCATAGGCTCACTAATAAGACAAATTTCGTTGGCTTCCTCAAAACTGTTTTCCCGATCTGAGTAGCTATTTTCTCTTTGCTAAATAATAATTTAACGCATTACTACTCATGAGATATATAATTATATATGCAAAATTTAAGTATATCATAGCTAAGTGATATGATATAGTATCAATCAGAGGTGAAGGTATATTATCTTGGTTAGCTTTATGCTTGCACTATGTGGCAAATTTGTGAGTGATGATCGATGTACCTCTGTATTGGTGGACCGGACACTAATCAATTAATTAATTTCTTGTCCTTATAAAACGAAAGTTGATAAGAAGTCTGTGGTGGTACCATATGCACCAAGATCGTAGGTTTGACGATAAAGATTTTGGGTATCGAACCCAATAATCTTTCTTTAATCGAGAGCCACTTGCGTGTTCTCTTCTAGTCTTTATTGTGAAGAATCTTTGAATACTGCATTAATTGCGTACAGGTGATTCGGCTTGGATTTACTCCACCTCGAGTAACGTGGTCGACAACACGCCCTTGGATCAACAAAATTGTGAGAAATGGTGGATCTAGAAATCATGTGTGCATAAACAAAAACAACATTAGCCTGCTAGGAATTTAGGATATGTGAATGTTCATGAAAAATTAGATAAATAACCATGTTATTATAATAGCGTTTGACGTACTCATATATTTCATGCTGAGATTTGTCACACAATTTTTTTTCTACAAGAAGTCAAGGATTTTTATTAAAAGCTCTCTTAATGGAAAATATGGCTTATGGTAGCAATCATAAATTAAGTAGTTCCGTTGATACATACAAGTTACTAGAATAACAAAATCGTATACATATTAGTGCATCGATCCTAGTAGAGAAATGATATTTTTAACACAAATAAAGTGTTACCCGATGCCAGAACAGATTGTAGTCATTACATCTACGACTCAAACTTCGGGTTAATTTAATATAAAAAAATGTCAATTTTATCTTGAGTGACGATTATGGCCTGAACTTTTTTTTTTTCAATAAAAGGTACAAACTTTTACTCAAGTCCCAAATTTTGCCCCATGATATGAAATTTTCAAATTGTTTTGGCCGGATTTAAGATTGAAGTTAAAGCTGGTGATTTTTTATAAGATAACAAAAATTCGGGCCAAAATTGTCACTTGACATAAAATTGATGTTTTTTTTTTTTTAAATTAGGCTCTCAAACTTGAGCAAGTGAAGTCATTATATATACGAGAAAAAGTTGTCTTGTGTGTGTGTGCACCCACAGGATGAGAGAGAGAGCGCACTGAAGCCATTTGATTTTACCTTTTTATATTTATTAAAAGAGGTTTAACCCTCTTTCACAATATTTTTAACCATAGATACTCTGTAAGATCATAAAATACCAGAGAAGCTCCGCAAACCAATTAAATCTAGGTCTTTGACTTGTGTACCAGTAGTCCTGACTTATAGTAGCAATTTGCACTAGCTTTTACGACTATACTTGAGAATTTTGACTGTTATCCCGATTTCTCAGTATCACTCAAGGATAAAAATATTCTCAAATCATTAACTCTTCATATCAAGACTCATAATTATAAAATAGCTGATAGATCTATGCTTTAGCTTTGGTTTATAGGATTTACTACAAAGCTATGGTTTATGCATTTGGAAGCAAAGCTTCCAAGCACAGTGCTAAAAGAGAAACTCTTCTTCTCCAAATCCTCGATCAATCAGTTAGCACTGAATAGTTATACCGGAACAATGAGAATTAGAAAGCCAAATTTCCCTACAAGTTGTTCAAAATACAAATCCAATCAATATCATACAATATCCAAAAGGTAGAGTAACCATTCGGTTTCCTAAAAGATAAGATCAACTCCTTCATTTTGCTCATCCTCATCAAGAAGATTAATTGATCTTCATTCAAATCTTCCTCCTATAATTAGTCTCCTCGCTAGTAGTCAAGGCAATACTATTAATGCAGGAATTACTACGGATCAAGCTTGTAATCCTACCACCGATATTAGCGGTCTTGATAATAGATCTTGTATTGCTAGGCTTGTTAATCAACAAGACCAACCAGAACAGGTTCAAGTAAACTCAGATTCTCCGCATTATTCACCCACTTATTCCCAAACGGTTGATTCTGAGCTTACTGTTTTAGAAAATCAATTTGAACCAACTAGGGCATTCTTAAATCAAGAATTCAATTGAGAAGAAAATAAAGAAATTAGGCAATGATTCTTTAACGCTTTCCCCAATCAAGCCAAAGAAATCAAACGAAAGTATTACAACTGCATGTACGAACATGAAGTCCAAATATTTTTCTCTAAAAGGTCTTGTTAGTGACACCCCAGAACAATCAAAGGCTCTCGAACTCAAGGGCTTAGTCACAAATGATACCCCGAATCAAGTCAATGTTCTTGAAAAGTCCACCTAATCCGATAATGAATTCACCATCAACTAGGCTGGTGCTTAAAATTGTCCTTTGGATAAACAGACCTGGTCTAGATTTTAAATCAACATAGAAAGCATTTTGACAATAGAACTGCTCATGATTACAAGTTGAAAATAGAGAAAACGGTTTGCAACTTTAATCCCAACACTAGCAAAACCTAACTCGACATTGATTGTGGGGTGTGTTTCATACTTTTCAACAACAGAAAGGCACGGGACCCGCAAAGCCATATGGCTTTTATAGTTTGGACCTATACTTTACTAGTAATTTGAGCTTGGGCTCATAAATAGCTACCAAGTATATATAATCTTTTTCTCTTGTATTTGAGAGTTGTAACAGAGAAGTGCAAAGTATTAATTATAGTGCAATCCACTATTGGACCTAGCACTAGTTTAAGGGTGAATCCATAAAATCTTGTGTCTTGAATTCTCTTTCTCACCTTTGCTCTTTATTTTATTGTGTTTGTGTGCCTGATCCTAACATCTACTCTCAGAGCATGGTTTGAGGTTATGTTTTCCTGGTGAAAATAGATATGAAAAAAAAAATTAAATCTTGGGATGATATTGACTGGTCAATCACTAGTTGAAGTAGAGAAGTTCGGAGGAAAGAGTTTCGAGTTATAAAAAATTGAAGATGGAGACTTTGCTAATGGATAGAGATCTGTGGCACATGATCGAAGATGAGAAACTTGAGGAGAGTCTCAAGATAAGATGAAGGAGTCCATGTCTACTGAATTGGAGGCCTCGACTAGCAGAAATCAGAAGGTACGAAGCTTGATTTGGCCATGTCTTGCTGATAATGTGTCACGCCCCGCACCCTACGAGCGCGCAATCATCCCTCGATGGTCGAACATTGAATGCGACGTCCCAGATACGTCGCCGACCCAACCCAAACATCAGAGATTGACACGCGCGGAAACAAATAACACAACCCAGACAATTAATTATGACAAGGGGTAACAACAGTACAAAATAATAATTGTGATTCCTCCACTTGACAAATACATACTACGTCCACGAAGGACAGTCCCCAAGCTAAGCCACAACAGCAAAACTACAATTCTCAAAAAGGGACAATAGCAGCAAACTTAACTCCTCTACCAAAAAGGGGAAACTCAAAATGCCGGGTACTTGACCCGTCCTCGATCTCCGAGATACCCTTGCAGCATCTTCCATCTCTTATGGTCACAGATCTGAAATGGTTATATAATAACCGTGAGACAGAGTCTCAATAAGCAACAACCTAAACCTAACCTAGGCTAATGCGTACCCAGACCAGTCTAACATGCAAATCACCAGACGATACAATCAATTTCGCAAGACAAGCTTACCTCGCCTCGAACCACGTGCCAACCCTGCATATTAGTCCAAACATGATAATGCAAGTACAAATCACCGCCACATCATAATCACCAGCACACACACTTCCACTCGAAATCAGTCAATCCAAACAAGCACCCAACCCATCCAACTAATCATCGACACGCACCATCAGTCAGTTCGATCAACATCCACACGCTCAACCAGCCAATTCAGTCACACGCTCAACCAGCCAATTAGTCACACGCTCAACCAGCCAAGCAGTCACACGCTCAACCAGCCAATCAGTCACACGCTCAACCAGCCAATCCAGTCACACTCAACCAACCATTTCAATCACACTCAACCAACCATTTTAATCACGCTCAAATTACATGCGTATCCGAACATCTTTCTCACAACTCGCGCCACTGCGCCTCAAATTCAATCTCACAGGCTCACAAGCCTCACATTTCAATCAATTCTCATGGCCGCCGTCAACACGTCCCAAGCCATATCATTCAATTCATTTCCAGTGGCTGTCGTCAACACATCCCAAGCCACGATATTCGAACAATTTCCAACGATCGACGTAAACACGTCCCGGTCCAATCACACCTTTAACGGGCCACGGTCAACACGTCTCAAGCCTGCATCCAATTGGCACATCGGCCATTCATACCTTCACACGGACCGCCGTCAACACGTCCCAAGTCCGTCTTTCCATTTGGCACTCCGGCCAGTCAAGCCTTTACACGGATCGCCGTCAACACGTCCCAAGTCCGTAGCCCTCCGATCGATCCGAGCTTAAAATCGATAGGCAAGCACACGCCATTCAATTAAATCAAATTCACGCCAAATCACATCAAACCACTCATACCCAACATTCAGTCCAAATTCACAGTTCGCCATCTCAATTCACAGACCCGACGTTCAAGTCGGTCACGCACAATTATCCACTCAAGCACTCTACCTTAATCAGTCTAATTCAACCCAATTAGAACACCACATAATCTAATTTAATCACAAAATAATTAAACTAAATACACGCCCTAGCCGTTCTAGCCCGAAACTGGTCAATAAAATACCCAAAATACTAAGTAGGGTCTAGGGAGTCGCTTACCAAAGTTTGGCCCGGGAAAAGTCGGCTCGGGCTCAAAATTGCCCGGGTGTGAAGTTCTGACTGGGCGCGTGCGCGGGCCACACGGGCGCGCTGACCGGCCAAAGTGGGCACAATGGCCGATCGGCGTGCCTAGTGCACGGGCGCGGCGAATGCACGGCGTGCTAGGGGCGCTCGGGCGCGCGGATGGGTTACGCGCCCGGGCAACGGGCCGGCTGAACGGGCAATGCGCCTGGGCTTCGGGCGCGGGCACGGCGACGGGCGCACGGCTTGCGCGCGCGGGCCACGGGCTTGGCTAGCCGGTTGGCCGACTGAGTTGGCCGGCTGGTTTGGCCGGCGGCGGTTGGCCGGCGGCAACAGCGACCGGCGGCGACTGGCGACGACGGCGACCGGCGGCTGAACAGTGGACGGGGAGGGGTTGGCCAGGCTTGAGGGTGAGAGAGAGAGGGAGAGAGGGGGAGGGGCTGAGGGGGGTGAGGGCGGCGGCCGGACGGGCGGACGGGCCGGCGGGGTTGGCCGGCGGGGCGGCGGCGGCACGACGGCGGGACGAGCAGACCGGCGGGCGGCGAGCTCGCTGGCTTGGCTCGGGCTCGGGCAGGACGGGGCTGCTGGCCGGGGGAGAGAGAGGCCAGGGGAGGAAGGGGTCGGCTGCAGAGGGCGGCGGTGATGGCGACGGGGCAGAGGCGGCGGCCGGGCGACACGCCGGCGGGTTGGGCCGGCTCCGGGCGCGGCGAGCAGCGGCGACCAGCTCGCTGTCGCGCGTGCGAGAGAGAGGAGGAAGGGCGGCCGGGGCGAGTGACGCGCGGAGCTGGGCCGGCCGGGCGGCGCGGCACGGCAGTCGGGCTGTCGATGGCAGCGCGCGACGACGGCGGAGCTCGGCAGTCGACGGAAGGCGGTGGCGCGGCGTGGGCTGGGCGAGCGGGGCAGACGCGGGGAGACAAAGCCAGAAGAAGAGAAAAAGAGAAGAAGAGAAGGGAAGATGGAGAAGAGAGGAAAGAGGAGAGAGGAGAGAGAGGAAGAGTGTTAGGTCAGCAGGGGGCAGCATGCAGGGGGAGGGGACGTGCGCGTAGGTGGCGTGCACGGCAGAGGGGGAGGAAAGAGAGAGAGAGAGGAAAGGAAGAGAGAGAGGGACATGCGCGGGAGGGGAAGCCGGTAGATGGGAGAGGAGAGAGAAAGAGAGAGAGAGAAAAAGAAGAAATTTAAATTTTTCGATCGCGATCCAATGGACGCGGTCCAAACTAAAAACTGACCTAACAGTCTCGATTTAAAATCCGGAAAAGACCTAACCGCCCACGATAAATCCCAATAATACTCTAGGGCACACGACCAAAATAAAATAACCCACACCACACTACGAGGGAGGTCTACCAGTCCAAATTCGCACCCGGTTCAAAAATGTACTTTCTCACTATTCCTGACAATTTCGACGTTGGCCACAGTAATATCCACACCGTCCAATTTATTTCGTCCCGGAACTCCCGGAAATCGACTACCAAGTTCGGGATCTAAATAACGATCAAATTCGATCGAGTGCGATTCTAGCAAAATTTCTATTTTTAAAAACAAGAACCCGAGAGTAATCAGTTCCCGGGCGAAATTCTATTACAAGCGCACTGACGAATTACACGTTTTATAAACCCCAAAAATGGGCCAAAATCCGGAATGTCACAATTCTTCCCCCCTTACAAAAATTTCGTCCTCGAAATTTACAATCCAACCCAACTATCCAAACAAATGGGGATATTGGTGTCGCATCAATTATTCACTTTCCCACATCGCACATTCGGTTCCATGATGTTCCCAAATTGCCTTGACTGTTTCAATTGACTGCTGAACCAACTTGGGACCCGTGATGCTCCTCTCACCCACTCATCCCAACAAACCGGTGTTCTACAAACCTTGCCATATCCTGCCCCAAACGGTGTCATTCTAAAACTCTATTGGTAGCTATTGATATAGGCAAACTCAACCAAGAGCAATTATTCTTTCCAACTTCCCCAAAAATCTAATACACATGCTCGCAGCATATCTCCCAAAGTTTGAATCGTCCTCTCAGACTGACCATTCGTCTGCGAATGGTAGGCCGTGCTAAACTGTAATCTCATTCCTAATGTTGTATGAAGACTTTTCCAAAAAGCGGCAATAAACTTAGGATCACGGTCCGAGATGATCGTCATTGGTACTCCATGGAGGCGGACTATGTGTCGTACATACAAATCAGCATACCTTCCCAAGGCAAAAATCCTTTCGTACTAGTAGAAAATGTGCCGACTTTGTCAACTGACCCACTATCACCCAAATCGAATCATGGCCCCTTCGGCTCCTCGATAATCCCATTTCAAAGTCCATCGTGGAGTGTTCTCATTTCCACTCGGGAATTTCCAATGGCTGCAACATTCCACCCGGCTTGCATTATTATGCCTTCACTTGTTAGCATGTGAAAAACTTAGCCACATATTTGGCCACATCCACTTTCATATCGATTCACCAATAGTGCTGTCACAAGTTCTGATACATTTTCGTATTACCCGGGTGAATACTGTAATTACTACAATGTACTTCCGACAAAATCTCTTCTTTTAATTCCACATCACTGTGTACACATAACCGACCACGGAACTTCATAATCCCATCCTCGAATACCTGAAAATCCAAAATTTTTTTTTACATCCATTTCCAGAATCTTCTGGATTTCTAAGTCCATCAATTGTAAAGCCTTAATCTTAGTTCGGATTTCCAGTTTAATTCTCAATGCGGTAATCAGACTCTAAACATGACTCACTTCAAACTTAAACTCTGAATCCCGATTCCCTTCAACAGGGTCCATTCTTTGACCATCATATGCGCGATGCTCGATTTCCAACTTAGTGCATCCGCTACCTTATTAGCCTTTCCAGGGTGGTACATCATATCGCAATCATAGTCCTTAAGGAGTTCCATCCAACGACGCTGTCTCCTGTTTAATTCCTTCTGGGAAAACAAGTACCTTAGACTTTGATGGTCCGTATAAATCTGAAATTTTCTCCCCACACAGGTCATGTCTCCAAATCTTACGAGCGAAAAATAATCGCGGCTAATTCTGAATCGTGCGTTGGATAATTCAGCTTATATAGTCTCATTTGTCACGATGTGTATGACACTACTCTTCCATATTGTGCTAACACACATTCGAGTCCTCTTAGCGATGCGTCACTGTAGATTTCATATCCTCCCGGTCCTGACAGAATTATCAATACTAACACAATCGTCATACTCTCTTTTAATCCCAAAACTCCCTTTTGTACTTACCTGTTCATTCAAATTTTGTTCCCTTTTTTTGCAAATGCATCCACGGTGTTACTAACGTCAAAAACCCCTTTCACAAGGCGTCTGCAATGACTTACCAGATCCAAGGACCTTCGAACCTCGATTACCGTTGTCGGTCTTAGCCAATTCATGATGGCTTCAATCTTTGCTGAATCCACTGCAATTCCTTCCCTAGGTATCATATGTCCTAAGAACGCCACTCAATGAAGCCAGAATTTGCACTTATAAAACTTAGCGTAGAACGCCACTCAATTTCTTCCCCGGGTATAATTCCCTTCTCCTTTTTTTTTTGTAACTCACACTCGGCGGAACTCTTTGAGTATACCAAGATACTGCTTATGAATCACGATTACAACTGATCCAGAAATTCCTTAAATGCTCGATTCATTAAATCCATAAATGCTGCGGGGGCGTTCATCAGTCCAAACGGCGTTATTGTAAATTCATAGTGTCCATACTTCGCCCTAAATGCCGACTTCAACACGTCCTCCTTCATGACCCTCAATTGATAATAATTAGTCCTCAAATCGATCTTACAAAATATTGATATCCCTTGTAAGCGGTCGAACAGGCCATTTATCCTTGGCAACGGGCGTTTATCCTTAATAATCACCTGATTCAACTGTTTGTAGCCAATACATAACCTTAACGATCCCTTCTTCTTCCTCGCAAATAACACTGGCGCTCCCTATAGAGACCCACTCAAACGAATAAAACCTTCATCCAATAACTCCCGCATTTGGACTTTCGATTCCTTCAATTCCGACACTGACCTCTTGTAAAGCACTCCCAAGGTCGGTTTTGTCCCTGCGGCCAACTCAATCACAACCTCGACTCTCCTATCAGATGGCAATCCCAGCAATTTCCTAAGAAAAGACATCGTGAAGATTACACACCTTGGTTATGTCCTTTAACATTGATTCCTCAACCAACAAATCAGCCTCAAATTAATTATTTTTATACACCTCGAAGACGAAGCTCAATCCATCCAATTTCAATCCAACAGTCTCCCAAAACAAATCACCCCGATTCTTTATAAGATTCGAAATTTCCAAGCATCACTTATCCTTCCGAATTCGTCAAAGAAAATCATTAGTGAAACAGAAATCCATAAATTAATTGTGCCTGATCACCATAAGTGATTATAAGTCTTATATGACCATTCAAGTAATAACTTCAAAATTCTCTACTATTGCACCCGATATCATCACCTAGTGCATCTAGATCCTCAAGACGCATCATCCGCTTCCTTTCCAACCGCAATCTACACCTTTCCTTACGTCCATAGTCGATTCAGATTAATCCGCGGAACAGTTCCCGCTTGACGACCTACTCACGGTTACTGCGATCGCATCAGTAGTCTAACCTGTTGACTTAGCAATTTCTCACTTGATAACCATGTTGGCCACAGCCAAAATACGCTTTAGGTCCACCTGGGCAGGGGTCATTCTCGTGCCTCTTTCCATAAGACCGACATGGGGTATTGAAGTAATAGATCGGCTTCCCCAAGTTCCTATTGTCCCTAGCCGGCGTGAACAGCGATCCAAAAGCAGTAGCCCCTTTCACTCATATCCGTGTCAATCATCGAGCTCTCTCATACAACTCATTGTAATCCCTTAAGATTTTAAAGTACTAACTGCTGGCGGAAAACTGGTTCTAATTCATCCCAAAACTTCCTTGTCCCATTCACATGGTCCTTGACCATCTTTAGTACGTGCTTAGGCAACCTTACAAACTTGACCTCACACTGATAGACTAATATCCAATTTTAGCGAAGCCGAAGAAATTATGCCATTCTCTGTCCTTACGCACTCTCTAAATATACTTTTCATTGAAGGCCCCGACAACGACACCCAGCTTGGAATTATGCCCTTCAAAATAGCCTACTTTGGGGGTCCTCTTACCAATTACTTGCATTTCCTTAGAGTTGATACATAGCTAGGGTCACTTTCTCCTCATCAGTGCATCTGAATACCGCAAAAGCCCCTCCTCTATTCAAAGTACTGTAACCTTAGGGTCATCTTCAATATCGACTTCAGAGGTTCCAATTCCCAATTTTTTCCAACCAATCGACACATCAATTCGGTTGCATTAACCTGCCATTGACCTTGATTCCCAACATTTTCATTATGCCCATGATCCCCATTATTCCCATTGACGACGACAATAGTGGCCTCGACATCAGTAGAAATAGTCGTATTTCGCTCCTCAATTTGCCTTTCCATTAAAATTCTAACTTCCTCGAGTGCCCTCAAAATCTCATCCCATCTAGGATCCCTCAAAACTCCAACTTGCGGACCGACACAACCTTGACCTCGACCTCGACCTCTGCTACTCATACTCACAGGGTTCCCATCACCCACTTACCTGCTATAATTCCCCTCGGGAATTAAAGACCCAAGCCAGCTATACCAGTCTAAGCCCTAGGCAATAATTCACAACAATTCACTAAGCAGGTAGTCAATCACAACACCACTCAATCACAAGGAGCAGGGATCGCGCACTAACCTCAAGTCCCGACGCACCTGCATTTCACACGTCATAGCATACGCCACTCAGCAATCACAATCGCATAGTCTGGGTAACGCATGGCCAACAAGTCTCTCTAACTGGCTACCCCAAGTCATCGCTCCTTATCACTCCAAGCTTTGACCATCTCGGTTCGAGCTGACCTTGCTCTGATACCAAATCAAACGGGGATGTCACGCCCCGCACCCTACGAGCGCGCAATCATCTCTCGATGGTCGAACATTGAATGCGACGTCCCAGATAAGTCGCCGACCCAACCCAAACATCAGAGATTGACACCCGCGGAAACAAATAATACAACCCAGACAATTAATTATGACAAGGGTTAACAACAGTACAAAATAATAATTGTGATTCCTCCACTTGATAAATACATACTACGTCCACGAAGGACAGTCCCCAAGCTAAGCCACAACAGCAAAACTACAATTCTCAAAAAGGGACAATAGCAGCAAACTTAACTCCTCTACCAAAAAGGGGAAACTCAAAATGCCGGGTACTTGACCCGTCCTCGATCTCCGAGATACTCTTGCAGCATCTTCCATCTCTTATGGTCATAGATCTGAAATGGTTATATAATAAACGTGAGACAGAGTCTCAATAAGCAACAACCTAAACCTAACCTAGGCTAATGCGTACCCAGACCAGTCTAACATGCAAATCACCAAACGATACAATCAATTTCGCAAGACAAGCTTACCTCGCCTCGAACCACGTGCCAACCCTGCATATTAGTCCAAACATGATAATGCAAGTACAAATCACCGCCACATCATAATCACCAGCACACACACTTCCACTCGAAATCAGTCAATCCAAACAAGTACCCAACCCATCCAACCAATAATCGACACGCACCATCAATCAGTTCGATCAACATCCACACGCTCAACCAGCCAATCCAGTCACACGCTCAACCAGCCAATCAGTCACACGCTCAACCAGCCAATCAGTCACACGCTCAACCAGCTAATCAGTCACACGCTCAACCAGCCAATCCAGTCACACTCAACCAACCATTTCAATCACACTCAACCAACCATTTTAATCACGCTCAAATTACATGCGTATCCGAACATCTTTCTCACAACTCGCGCCACTGCGCCTCAAATTCAATCTCACAGGCTCACAAGCCTCACATTTCAATCAATTCTCATGGCCGCCGTCAACACGTCCCAAGCCATATCATTCAATTCATTTCCAGTGACCGCCGTCAACACGTCCCAAGCCACGATATTCGAACAATTTCCAATGACCGACGTAAACACGTCCCGGTCCAATCACACCTTTAACGGGCCACGGTCAACACGTCTCAAGCCCGCATCCAATTGGCACATCGGCCATTCATGCCTTCACACGGACCGCCGTCAACACGTCCCAAGTCCGTCTTTCCATTTAACACTCCGGCCAGTCAAGCCTTTACACGGACCGCCGTCAACACGTCCCAAGTTCGTAGCCCTCCGATCGATCCGGGCTTAAAATCGATAGGCAAGCACACGCCATTCAATTAAATCAAATTCACGCCAAATCACATCAAACCACTCATACCCAACATTCAGTCTAAATTCACAGTTCGCCATCTCAATTCACAGACCCGACGTTCAAGTCGATCACGCACAATTATCCACTCAAGCACTCTACCTTAATCAGTCTAATTTAACCCAATTAGAACACCACATAATCTAATTTAATCACAAAATAATTAAACTAAATACACGCCCTAGCCGTTCTAGCCCGAAACTGGTCAATGAAATACCCAAAATACTAAGTAGGGTCTAGGGAGTCGCTTACCAAAGTTTGGCCCGGGAAAAGTCGGCTCGGGCTCAAAATTGCCCGGGTGTGAAGTTTTGACTGGACGCGTGCGCGGGCCACACGGGCGCGCTGACCGGCCAAAGTGGGCACAATGGCCGATCGGCGTGCCTAGTGCGCGGGCGCGGCGAACGCACGGCGTGCCCGGGGCGCTTGGGCCCGCGGATGGGCTATGCGCCCGGGCAACGGGCCGGCTGAACGGGCAATGCGCCTGGGCTTCGGGCGCGGGCACGGCGACGGGCGCACGGCTTGCGCGCACGGGCCACGGGCTTGGCTAGCCGGTTGGCCGGCTGAGTTGGCCGGTTGGTCTGGCTGGCGGCGGCTGGCCGGTGGCAACAGCGACCGGCGGCGACGGCGACCGGCGGCTGAACAGTGGACAGGGAGGGGTTGGCCGGGCTTGAGGGTGAGAGAGAGAGGGAGAGAGGGGGAGGGACTGAGGGGGGTGAGGGCGGCAGCCGGACGGGCGGACGGGCCGGCGGGGTTGGCCGGCGAGGCGGCGGGGGCACGACGGCGGGACGAGCAGACTGGCGGGCGGCGAGCTCGCTGGCTTGGCTCGGGCTCGGGCAGGACGGGGCTGCTGGCCGGGGGAGAGAGAGAGGCTAGGGGAGGAAGGGGTCGGCTGCAGAGGGCGGCGGTGATGGCGACGGGGCGGAGGCGGCGGCCGGACGACACGCCGAGGGGTTGGGCCGGCTCCGGGCGCGGCGAGCAGCGGCGACCAGCTCGTTGTCGCGCGCACGAGAGAGAGGAGGAAGGGCGGCCGGGGCGAGTGACGCTCGGAGCTGGACCGGCCGGGCGGCGCGACGCGGCAGTCGGGCTGTCGATGGCGGCGCGCGACGGCGGCGGCGGAGCTCGGCAGTCGACGGAAGGCGGTGGCGCGGCGTGGGCTGGGCGAGCAGGGCAGACGCGGGGAGACAAAGGCAGAAGAAGAGAAAAAGAGAAGAAGAGAAGGGAAGATGGAGAAGAGATGAAAGATGAGAGAGGAGAGAGAGGAAGAGTGTCAGGTCAGCAGGGGGCAGCATGCAGGGGGAGGGGACGTGCGCGTGGGTGGCGTGCACGGCAGAGGGGGAGGAAAGAGAGAGAGAGAGAGAGAGAGAGGAAAGGAAGAGAGAGAGGGACACGCGCGGGAGGGGAAGCCGGCAGAGGGGAGAGGAGAGAGAAAGAGAGAGAGAGAGAGAAAAAGAAGAAATTTAAATTTTTCGATCGCGATCCAATGGACGCGGTCCAAACTAAAAACTGACCTAACAGTCTCGATTTAAAATCCGGAAAAGAACTAACCACCCAGGATAAATCCCAACAATACTCTAGGGCACACGACCAAAATAAAATAACCCACACCACACTACGAGGGAGGTCTACCAGTCCAAATTCGCACCCGGTTCAAAAATCTACTTTCTCACTAGTCCTGACAATTTCGACGTTGGCCACAGTAATATCCACACCATCCAATTTATTTCGTCCCGGTACTTTCGGAAATCGACTACCAAGTTCGGGATCTAAATAACGACCAAATTCGATCGAGTGCGATTCTAGCAAAATTTCTATTTTTAAAAACAAGAACCCGAGAGTGATCAGTTCCCGGGCGAAATTCTATTACAAGCGCACTGACAAATTACACGTTTTATAAACCCCAAAAATGGGCCAAAATCCGGAATGTCACATAATGTCCTGATGAACATGATGGCAAAAGATCTCTAGATGAAGCCGGGAAGCCTTTATTGAGCAAGTTGCTCATGAGCAAACTATTTCTATGGATGCGACTATATAACCTTTGGATGAGTGAAGGTGATCCTTTTTTTGCACACCAACGAGTTTAATAGTATTTGTGGACAACTTGCATCTATTGATGTTAATTTGGATGAGGAATATAAAGCATGTACTTTGATGTGTTCACTGTCGAATTCATATTATATTTCAACTATCACTGGTGATAATATATTATCCTTTAAAGGCGTTATAACTACTCTATTGTCCAAGGAGATGAGGAGAGTAGGTTCTAATAATGCAATGTATGTGGCTCTTTTCGTAAGAGAAAGGAACATCGAACAATTCATATCTAGATTTAGTGGCGGGAACAAGTTTAGAGGAAGATCTAAAGGCCAAGATCAATAAAAAATAACGTATTGGAAGTACAAAAAGCCTGGACTCTTGAAGGAGGATTGCAAAAGCAAAAGTGTAGATTTAGAGAAGTGAGATGAGGCACCATACTCAAGTGTAAATAAGGACCATGACAGCGCCACAGGAACATCTATCTCATAAGCATTTCATCTTAGGGTTACTGTAGTGCATGGATAATTGATATAGGAGTGTCTTCCTACATGACGCCTCAAAGAAATTTGCTATGTTGTTATGAGCCACATCAAGGACGTATAGTGTGAATGAAAGATGACACGATACTTGATATTGTTGGTTGCGAAAAGGTGAAGCTAAAGATGAACGATAGGACAATCAAGAATTTTCTGGATGTGATGCATTTCATAATCTTATAGGGAATATTATTTATGTAGGAATTATGGCAGATTATGCAATTACTTTCACCAGCGACAAGTATCCATACAAGCTAAACCATGGAACTATGGTGATTGCCAAAGGAGAACAGTATGGAAAATTGTGGAAGTTATTGGGAAGTATAGTGATCAGTGGTGAGAGTTACATCTCATAACAGGTGGAAGAAGATCATTCAATGTTCTGGCATTAGAGATTGGGTCATACTGGTGAGAAAGGGCTAGTGACCTTTACCTCAAAGAAGATGGTGGATAGAATTCTAAATGGTTCTATGGGTTTTGGATTTTGTAAACATTGCCTACGTGGGAAACAAAATCAGGTGTCTCTTGAATCCATAGGAGGGAGAGCTAAAGGGATTCTTGATCTGATGCACAGTGACATCTTTGATCTTACACTTGTAGTATCGTTTGGAAAATCAAGGTATTTTGCTTCTTTTTCTTTGGAAAATTTTGGTCAGAATTGCTAACATAGATGCTGACCATCCTACATGGCACGCTTGGCGCTGACGTGGATAATTTTTAATATATTTTTAAATTATTTATTTATTTATTTATTCTTTTTCCTTTTGTACTTTTCTTTCTCTTTTTTTTTTATTCCATTCTTCCTCTAGCTGATCGTCAGACCTTGGCAACTGGCAAAAGGTGAGCGTCGGCAAGGTTGAACCTTGCTTGCCCCTGGCAACGGGCGAGGTCGAGCACCAGTGGTTGTGTGAGGCTTAATCTTGCCAGATCTAGTGAGTTCGAGCCTCACCCAGCCATGGCAAGGCTCACCCTTGCTAATGGCCGATAAGATCGACCTCACTTGCCCTCGCAAGACAACCAGCTAGAGGAAGAAAAAAAGAAAAAAAACCATTAAACTATTATTAAAAATTATCCACATTAGCGCCGGCCACATCATATAGGATGGTCAGTGCCCATATCACCGATTTCCAGTCAAAATTGATTGGGTGAATTGAATTGACATAAATTCAAAAAGTTTAGCTATTAATTGGCAATAAAAATGCTTAGGATTAAATTGGCAAAATTGCAATAAGTTTATGATTTTTTTGCAGTTCTCCCCTCCTTTAAAGAGGTTTCTGTATTCCCATAATTCAAATGAAGTTTGCGAGGAAATCATGAGAGCGGTCAATACTTTGACATATTGGACAAAGTCTTTTTCATTACCTTAGACGATGCCACTGTGACAAACCCGTTGCTAGGACCTTGTTGGCACGGTTTAGGCCCGTTGCAACATGTTTTCTGACATTTACGATGCCATGTATAACGTAACTAATGGCTTCGTGCAAGATGGACTGCATGAGTTTTACATACATTGTTTACGGAGGTGGGCCAAGCATTGGCTCCAGTGCATCGAGGGTACAAAATATGGGGTGGTTGCGCATGCAAAGGGGAAGGGGGACACGAGAAGCTGCCGGCAGACGTGAAAACCAGGTGGAATTCCACATTATTTGACATGGAAGAAGGAACGCGATCATATAGATGCTGGCATTGATTTCGACCCGCTATCACAGAACTGCCGGGCTAAAGCTATTGAAACGGCATGATTGGAGTGGACTCTCTAGAGATGTCAAAATAACTCATTTTTTGAACTGGGTTGTATATGGGTTGTTCAACATTTTGCAGTCTAAGTGAAAATGGGTTTAAAAAATAAAGGTTAAATTAGCTTCTGTTTAAATGGGTTTCTAGAGTGATCCATTTACGACCTTTATCTATTAGGTAGGGTCGGATCACGCAGCTTCTCTGTCATAAGACGAGACACACCCCCACCAATCTCGGCTTCGCAAGTGGCCGCGGCACTCATCCTTGCACTGCAATCGCCCGCCTTGGCCTTGGATGTCGAGTATCTCCATCTCTGTCTTTGGTTTTTCCTTTGCTCGGTCTTAATCGTCTTCCTCCAGCCCCGACTGCCGATACTTGCTGCCTCCAGCTTCAACCCCATGCCTTTGTGATCTTGATCCGAGACCGGCCAAGGTGGTTGACCAAGAATCGAGCTCGATTCATGGTCACTGAAGCCCCAATAGGTTCGAGGTGCTTTAGCGGCCTCAGATCGAGGCTGATCAGGAAGGGTTTAGGCAGTGCGACGTTGGCATGCGACCAACCAAATTTTCCTAGCAACGACTCCATGTTCCTCCAGCTTTGCTTCTCGATCGCAGGGTACAAGGTCGGTTAAAGTGGAGAACTGAGAACCAAACCAGTTTGAACCGGGTGTGAAAAAGGGATATCGAAGTTGTTTGATGTTGGCTGGAGATCCGTTTGTGTACTTTTGGTCATTTGCATTATAGAAACAAAGCATCATTTTTCTTCAATGAGTGGCTGGTTTGGTTCGGTTCGCGATCTTTAAGTACATTGTTCGTTTGACATAGGTTGAACAATTAGAATCCAGCACAGGTGTTCATGCAAAGAAAGAAACATGGGATGAGACTGATGATGAAATTATTTAGTGTGTTTTCAGAATCATGTCTTGGTCTTGAGGGATCCCCAAGGGAGTAGTGATCAAACTTGCATTTTTAGTTTGGGTTAATACCACGAAAAACTCTAAATTGATATACATGTGATAAATTTACCCCAAATTATCCCAAATTGGTACATCTGTGACAAATTTATTCTCAATTAGTTATCCTTTAAATTTTATTGTCAAATTGCTGAGTTAATGACACGTGGTAGTTGACGGGTATACTAGTTTGGGTTTTTATCCTTTTGTTTGTCACATGTTTACCAATTTGTGATTTTTTGTGGTATTAATCCAATTTAACGAATGCTAAATTTGTCACAAGTATATTAGTTTGGGAGTTTTTGTTGTCAAAAAATTAATTTGGGAAAAATTTATCACAAATGTACCAGTTTCGGATTTTTTGTGGTATAATAAACCCTTTTAGTTTTACTCTAGGCCAATGGGATTTTATTCTTCAGCTGGGCCTCGATGATATCGGATGTAATTAAGCTGAGAATGGACCATGCACTGTGGATAGAGTGTTCCAAGTAGAGGTATGTAAAAGAACCGGGAACCTCCCGGACTAAATCGGAACCGATGGTTCCTAAGGGAACCAGTCCGATTTCCAGTTCCAATTTTTGGGAACCAGTGGGTATCGGTTCGGTTCTCAGTTCTAGATACAGAACCACTCGCTTGCCCGCTCCGACCAGATCAGTAATATAATAATAAATATAATTTATTTATTTTTTTAAAAAAAGAAAAATCCTAAATCCCTAAACTAAACCTAAATTGCTCGACAGTCTCACATTGAGCCGAAAAACACCTTATTTCGCTTTCGCCTCATGCTCACTCTCACTCTCTCATTCTTCTCGATCGATGTTCATCTTACTATCTCTGACTCTCCATCTTCGTCTTCGTCTCCATCTTTCTGTCTCTTTCCTTGGCTAGTGGGACCAGTTTCATGGACCCACCCGGGAACCAAACCATACCGACGGTCCGGTTCCAGAGTGGATCCATGAAATCAATGGGCGGTTTCCGATTTCAATTTTTCGAAACCGATTCTTAATGGGCGGTTTCCGGTTCTAGGGTGAGAACCGCCCACTCAGATCATGCTCATCCCTAGTTCCAAGTAGTGACCATGAATTGTGATATACTTCTAATAGGCATTTGTCCTTTGAACACTTTGATCTTAGGGGAGAGCTACCAGAAATCTCAGTAAATACAAATTCCGGCTAGCTCTCGTATTAAAAATATGCAAATGATACATGGTGCTTGCTTTGATAGAAAATTATATTGAGACTTGTGGCACTTTAAAGAGGAAACCACAGAGTTCCCACCAAAAAAAAAGAAAGAGAAGAAAACTAAGCTGTATAGTCCATTCAAGAACAAGAATATACGGAAAAAGAAGCAACCGGCCGGTTCATATTTAAGCACTAATGAATATTACCTATGGCACCCTGCAGTCGGGAAGGCTAGGCTATAGTACAAGTACGACATGTTGATATGTATGCGTATGTTCTTGCACTTTGCGGGACCTTGACATGGTCAACTGATGCCCAATGAACCGGTTCATGAGAGCGAAGGCATTGCTCGTCGCCCGGCGGGACCCACCTGTCTTTGCCTCACTACCATCTTTACACCCCCATCCATGATCCCACTCTTGGAGCCGACCTTAGCACACGACCTCCCTCACCGACTTGGCGAGCCAATCCACGGAACCATTTATTCTATATAATATATGAATTGACGAACATGCGGAGCTCTGCTTGCTCAATATTACGAAATTGGTCCTATATGAATCGACTAATGTGCGGCAAATCTTCGCCCAGGTGAGGAGCTAATTAGACACAATCTATATGCCACGGATGCTGCCGGATACAATTCAAGGAACACCGCCCTGCGGATGGAGATGGCATCATCATCAACCGGAATATCCACTTAAGCGTAGAGCCTCGTATGGAAAAAGAAAATGAACACCTTCGAGTTTCTTGATCACTTTGACACCGGTCGCTGTAGAGTTAAGGCGAATATCTCAACAAAGACGACAGGAACTACATTGAGTAAGTAGGGGAAGACGATATCGATGCGTTACAGTGGTGGGGAGTCAAAGCTTCATGCTTGCCTATTTTTTTCCATGGTGGCTCATGACATGCTCCCCACCACCGGCGTCGACTATACCGGCAGAGTCCACCTTTTGGCGAGCGGACGGGATCATTAGGGGCGACAGGCAAAGACAGAGTGACATGAATTTGGAAAGGGGAAATTACCAAAAAAGTCCTAAACCTTTTGCAATTGTGCCAATTCAGTCCTAAACCTTTTTTTTTGCCAATTCAGTCCTAAACCTTTTACAAATAAGCCAAATCAGTCCATTTGGCCGGCCGGCGCTGACGTGGCGGCCGGCCGGCTGACGTGGCGCCGACCGGCGACCACGTCACAATATTTTAATATTTTTTTAAATATTTTCGAATTTTTTTTCCTTTTTTTTTCTTTTCCTTCTCCCCTGGCCTGTCCGGCCAGGGGAGGTTCGCCGGCGAAGGCCAGCTCCGGCGAGGCGAGCTGGGCCCTCGCCGGAGCTGGGCGAGCTCGCCCAGCCAAGGCGAGCTCGGCCTCGCCGGAGCTGGGCGAGGCGGAGCTCGCCATGGCAGGGCGAGCTCCGCCTCGCCCAGATCTGGGCAAGGCGGAGCTCGCCATGGCTGGGCGAGCTCCGCCCTCGCCGGATCTGGGCGAGGCGGAGCTCGCCCTGCCATGGCGAGCTCCGCCTCGCCCAGCTCCGGCGAGGCAGAGCTCGCCTTGGCTGGGCGAGCTCCGCCTCGCCTCGCCGGATCTGGGCGAGGCGGAGCTCGCCATGGCAGGGCGAGCTCCGCCTCGCCGGATCTGGGTGAGCGCGGAGCTCGCCCAGCCAAGGCGAGCTCTGCCTCGCCGGAGCTGGGCGAGCTCGCCATGGCTGGGCGAGCTCCGCCTCGCCCAGATCCGGCGAGGCGGAGCTCGCCATGGCTGGGCGAGCTCCGCGCTCACCCAGATCCGGCGAGGCGGAGCTCGCCCTGCCATGGCGAGCTCCGCCTCGCCCGGAGCTCGCCCAGCCATGGCGAGCTCCGCCTCGCCCAGCTCCGGCGAGGCCGAGCTCGCCTTGGCTGGGCGAGCTCGCCCAGCTCCGGCGAGGCCGAGCTCGCCTTGGCTGGGCGAGCTCGCCCAGCTCCGGCGAGGGCCCAGCTCGCCTCGCCGGAGCTGGGCCTTCGCCGGCGAACTCCCCCTGGCCGGACAGGTCAGGGGAGAAGGAAAAGAAAAAAAAAAGGAAAAAAAAATTCGAAAATATTTAAAAAATATTAAAATATTGTGACGTGGTCGCTGGTCGGCGCCACGTCAGCCGGCCGGCGGCCACGTCAGCGCCGGCCGGCCAAATGGACTGATTTGGCTTATTTGTAAAAGGTTTAGGACTGAATTGGCAAAAAAAAAAGGTTTAGGACTGAATTGGCACAATTACAAAAGGTTTAGGACTTTTTTGGTAATTTCCCCATTTGGAAATGATCATCGCCTGCACCTCTTGAGGTTTGGAGAGGAGGAGACGTTAGAGGAATGTGCTCAACGACGCGGAGCGGCGAACGTTGATGCTATCATCGGAGACATGGTGACATGATCATTCACATCGGCATTGCAACCGCTGATAACACGCAACAGCATTTGGTTGTGCTTTTACCCTTCTTCTTTTTTTCATTCAACGGTGCATGTGATTTAGTTCCACGCGGGTCGAAAACACCCAATACCACCTATTGAGCTGAAATGAGTATACGTTAGCAGAAAATGTGCTTGTAGGAAACGGCAAAAGTTGACCCACTGGAGTAGGAAGTTACACAATAAATTTTTTTTTTTGAGTTACACAATAATTGCTAAAGGGAAAATCCAAAAGGGAAAATTGTAGTTATTTTTTCCTAACACTTGTACTTCAAAAAATTAAGGGCACTTTCAAAATTATTTACTTATTAAAAACACATTATGCCACGATTAAGTATCTATTTGACTTTTCTTGTTTGTTTCATATTTCAAAATTTTAATGTCTTAAACAAATAACAGAGAATCTGAAAATTCGCCTTTTTTATGGTAAAAAATTTTTAGCCGACATTAAATATTATGCATGATAAGAAAGGTTCCTAGCTAACATAATTAATAATTGTTACTTATTTAAATTTAAATGAACTCCAATAAACTTATGTTATAATAACATAATGAGTAAAATTATTACTAATTATTTAATATCATACTATATGAGAATATATAAAATTCTCAAAAAGTCTCTTTAGAAAGAGGCAACTAATTTCACAGGAAAAAAGTAATGTTAATTAGAACTGTAATTTATTATTAACTTTCCTATTATAACCTTTCGGAGGTAACGGCTCTATTTCCAATTCAAAAATAGTTACTAAAAATATGACCATTGGCGAGTGGCGATAACGGCTCTATTTCCTATACGCTTCACTCGTCCTTCCTCTGCTACTCATCTCCTTCAGTCTTGTCTGGCGTTTCTGGAACTGGGGTTCCAATTGTCCTCCTCTCTCTCTCTCTCTCTCTCTCTCTCTCTCTCTCTCCCGCTCATCCTCTCTCGCGTGACGGGCGTCTGCGAAATCCTCTTCGGAGAAGATCAGTCTCTTCTTTCGTTTCGATTGCCGATCGATTGTTGATGGGCCCTATTGCTTTCTCTCGGTCTGATTTTGTGAAGCATCTGGTTGCAGAGAGACTTAGTTCACTTGGGTTGCGGGGACTCTTGAGTGGTTTCGCTTGGCCTCGACCGATTGGTCTTTGCGTTGTCGTTCTGAATTTTTGGTTATTTGGTGAATTGGCAGTTCGCGTTTCTCCTCTTCGTTTGGGGATGTCTTTGGTTTAGCTCCTCCTCTGAATGTTTATGGGTTTATCCAATGTTGATTTTTTTTCCGTTTGATTGTTTTACGACCTGCTTCTGAATTTTGTTGTTTGATGAATTCGCAGTGGATTCTTTTTACCTTGGAGAGAACTGCTTGTCCGAGGATGTTGTCTAAGGACAATGGATGGGGATACACTGGTTAGTTTGTTCCATAAAACAAAGCGTTTCGGCTTTTTGGAGGACTGAGGATCTGTTTTGCTGCCTTTTTTCGGTAGACATGATGAACTAGCAGTAGTCTCTGATCCTATCTTAGACCCGCAATGGACTGGGCATTTATTTTGATTGAAACTTGTTGATATGATCATGGTCTAGCTCCAATTCTTTTACAAGTTGTGATTTTTGCTAGGTTTAAGAAGTGGTGATCTGTTGCCTTATCTTTGTGATGTCGAGTTGATGATCTTTGACAATTTGACAAGCTACTGCTTTTCGAGGCAGTTATTCGTTTGAATGGTTGGTCTCCAGTCTTGTTATTTTCCGATTGATGTGGAAACTAATTCTCATTCCTTCAGAGATCAAAGTTTGGTCAATGTACGAACTGTCATGGTTCTTTCTATGCAACGCGTACACTCACTTTTAGATCATTGCTATTGAAAATCTAAAGCAGGTGTTTCTTCTTAGAAACAGCCCCTCCCTCGTGTCCTCATCCTTCAGTCTCGCGCTGCATCTTTGATTGTGCATGCAATTCCTCTCTTGTGTCGCTCTCTGCTTGACATCCTCTGCCGAGTACTCTTCAGACAAGCTACCACTTTTCTGTTCGTCATATTTTGTGTGTTTTTTAGTTGAGTGAAATTGTACTAGCAGACCATATATTTTGGTTGGAGTTTTTTGCATATTTGGTGAGCGCGGAGTTCAGTCTTCTATTTGTAAGCTTTCTATTTGCTGCAACTGGAAAAAGCATTCCCATTTACCCCTTTGATTCTTATGATATTTTGACTGGATGACCTATACGTCATTACTATTCTATTTTATTGGCGACGAACATCATACTTGCTCAACTGGAAAAGTCGAGCAGGAAGTTTCTACTTTTCCTTCTGATTTCTTATGATATTGCAATATTTGGATGGTGATATCAATTCGTATAAATAATCTATTTTACAGATCAACTATAGCTGTTGAATTTATTTATATATAAGATCTCCATCTGCGACATGATCCTTGGTCGGTGATGATTTGTCTGCCAGATATCCTAACTTATGGTTCTAAATTTTTTTTTTTTCAACCGCTATACAAGGGGGAATATCGTTTATTTTCCTTCCAATTAAAATTATCAAACAGTCTCGTTTGATTTGTTATTGCATTTGAAGGCACGGATTTTGGAGCATCTGGGTGGTCTATTGTGAGAACAGAATTGGTTTAGGGATTATTGAATCTGCATGGATGTCTTGAGGTTCATCAACATTATTCAGGTTCAAGTTTCCCGCTGATCATTTTAATTAATAAAATTGCTCGCATGGAATGTGTGGAGTTATTCAGCCGTTGACAGGTGCTTGGTCCAGTTTGGAGGGATCTCTTCAGCTAACTTCACTTTCATTCAAACGAATAACCGAAGAGATGTTGCGTGAAGATGGTATAGGATTCAGTGATTAAAGAATTCAAGTTTGTCAAGTGAGTGAAAACCGAGGTTACGATTTTTTGCGAGCCATGAGATGACATTTGGATCCTCCTAATATGGATTGTCTATAGCTCCTTTAGAACCCTGGATATATCTGGTTATATCTTTATTTTCAAGCATGCGCGGAATGTGTACTTCTTTTCTCCTCTTGTAGGTTGGAGTCTTCTTGCTGCAAATCATGTTGTCTGCGAAATTCACTGGATTTATATAATTGATTTGTGTCTGCCCAAAGCCATGGGTATCTTTATTTTCAAGGATTAAAGGAGATGCGCGGAATGTGTACTTCTTTTCTCCTCTTGTAGGTTGGAGTCTTCTTGCTGCAAATCATGTTGTCTGCGAAATTCACTGGATTTATATAATTGATTTGTGTCTGCCCAAAGCCATGGGTGCTTTTGAATTGTGCTTCCAAGTCTAGTTGTTGCTTCTTTATCAGATGGTTCTTCCTTACACTTGCGATATGGCAGATCAAATGCATGTCTACTTTATTTGTTTGTTGGCTTCTGGATGCTTTTTTTTTTTAATATTCACCCAAAACTTGTCAAGCGACAGCAATGGGTGCTTTTGAATTGTTATTGTTCCATATCATATCTTTTATCAGATATGGTTCTTCCCTTACATTTGCGATATGGGATGATTATGGCAGATCAAATCCATCCATGTCTACTTTCAATTTGTTGTTGGTTGTTGGGTTCTCAGGGAGCTCTACCCGATGCTTTTTTCTGTTAATATTCACCTAATCTAAATTTGCCTCACGAACTTGTCAGAGAACCAGTTTCTCCTCAGGAAGCTGGCATTGACTGTTGTACTTTTTATTGGAGTCTTATGATGCAGTTGGTCATAACTGAGTTTGGGTGAAAAACTGAAATTCCCATAACCTCCCTCCCTGCTGCTATTTCTAATTTTTGTTGAATCTATTCCAATAACTACGTCCAACTGAAAAAGGGAAAACTCGTGGTAGAAAAACAAAAGAAATTACATCTGGACATATACGCAATATCAGTAGAAGGTTGTAGCCACCCGATCTCTCTCCCAGAGCAAAGATTCACCGAATAACCATACCATGTTGAAGGTTGTAGCCACCCGATCTCTCTCCCAGAGCAAAGATTCACCGAATAACCATACCATGTTGATCCGATAGAAAAGACTTCGTAAATGAAAAAAATACCCATGCCCATGAGACAAATTCCTGAGGTACTATTGCTACAACATAGGTATCAAACCAGGCGGATGAAGGCGAAAAAGAGATGGATATCTATATCTATATGTCATAGTACGCTTCTGGCCAAAACAGACCTAGAGATGGCCTAATATCAAAACCCTAGATATGTACACTAGTGGAACTCTCATTGTTAGTAAAAAACTAACAGTTTAAGCAGCCAGAGACAATCCATACAGAAAGATTCGGACATCGCTCATCACCCAAATCCATAAAAAAATAATAACTCACCTGAACACAATTGCGTTAGATGATAACCTCCTGCATTCACCAACTCAAGAACTCGAATTCTTTAACAGCTTGATACATTAGCATCTTCACATGACATCCTTCGTGAGATCACTCGAAACTGTATTGAGCACCCATCAAAGACCGAATAAATCCATATAGCATGGAAGCCACCAAACTGGTTGATATGATCAGAGGGAGACTTGAACCTTAATGAGGTCGATACATCTTCTGCATAAAATCAGAACGTTCACCAACATTTTTTCAGAAAATAGACCCGGCAGATGCTTATTCATGCCTTCAAAGCAAGTGCTTAATATCTCATTTACAAGGAAGATGACCCCAAACAGCCCTTGTAGAGATACATCTAGAACTGTATTTATAATATATGGGAGACAGATCATCATGAGCCATGCTTGATGATTAAATTAGATTATAATATCTCATTTACAAGGAAGATGACCCCAAACAGCCCTTGTAGAGATACATCTAGAACTGTATTTATAATATATGGGAGACAGATCATCATGAGCCATGCTTGATGATTAAATTAGATTATACGCATGAAGGATATCATAAGAAATCAGAAGGGGAAGTAAACTGAACTCCATGCTAACCAGATATGTTAAAACCTCAACCAAAGCTCTTATTACCTGTAGGATGATCATCTGCCACTTCAATTTCACCCATCTTAAAGAACTAAAACCTATCACAAATACACCAACTAAGCACCCGGAGTCTGGTCCTCCCAGCCTGACGAGCTATGTCTGCTGACCACAACATATGCCAAACAACACCGCTTTGTGATGAATAAGAAACAAGAGAATGTCAGCAGCCAGTTGGGAAGCACGCAATGCCATTGGAAATTATGTCTCAATGGCTATGCTACATCATCTCGTACCAGTTCATCTCTTCTTCAAAATGAGATGCCACAAGTTTTCAACAAAGTAAATCTTAGGTCCTGCAGGAAAGTCTTCATAGTCCCAATGATCAAAGAGAACCTAAAATCAAGGAGGCACTGCAAACTCAAAACAATCTATTTCACCTACAAATTCACCTCATTTGTAAAAATGTCCCAAACAATGTTCCTGTACCAAAAGAAAGCATATAGCTGTGAAAAAAATAGGCTAATCAAACCCATACAAGTATCCTATTTCAACTAAGGAGACTAAGTACTCTCTTCTTGCACCTGTATGTCAAGCAGGGTGGCCATCCAATTACAACAAGAGATCTTACATCGAACTTCAAACCCTTAAATCATAGTGAAGCTATCGTCCTCACACACTGTATCATAAAAGCATGACCAAATTGATTAGCGATGCACTATATACATGCACATGGAAAATGACTACATACAAAAAAAATGCGCACAAGTTAAGGAGGTATGAGAATGGAGAATGAACATTTCTTGAATAATGAATGTTTCCTTTTGTCACTACTCGAGTAGCATTTGATCCATGATGTAATGAACCTCTGAGTCATATTATAAGCAGACAACACAAAATATTAGAACAAATCCCGGACTCCGCCATTCCTCAACTCAGCCACTTCTAAAATCTGGAAAAACTCCAACCTATAAACTTCAATTCATTAACTGAAGAATGAGATTCAACAAAAATTACAAGGGCCTATGCAGCAGGAGGTTATTGGAATTTCAGTTTTTCACCCAAACCTGAAGATGATCAAGTGTCAGTCCACCAACCCAATCAAAGCTAGCTGTGAAGAGATCGTCAAATTCAAGAAAAGCTCAGTTATTCTAAGTAATAATTGACCAACCGCATCATATATACCATTCCTGGGACGACATCCTCACTCAAAGAGATTGATTGCTCCAAGAGAAAAGAATCTACTACTAATCTTCTGGATTAATCTAGAACAGCTCATAAAACAGCTGAACAGAAGGAGCGTGAACACGAACGATGTGAATTATATTCCGCCAATCACAATTGTCATGGTTGTCCTAATATATAAAATCACAAAATTTGGTCGACAAAGTGAGAAACTGGCAATAAACAGGAACAGCTCCATGCATCCTGTGCAGGAAGCGTGAATTCCAATGTGAGGTCTTGAGAACTGTTTGTCCTGAAATTTGACATTAGCTAACTTATGCATAGCTCAAACATCATGCGACCTGCCAAAAGAGACATCAGTATACCATCTCAATTAAAGAACAGGCGTAAAAAAGACGACAAAAACATCCTAACCACCATCCACATCATGCAAATTCCCCGCAATCATGATTTTTGCAGATATGGTTAGTGGTTATAAATCAATGCCAGCTTACCGAGGAGAAATTAATTCTGCTTAACAAGTTCTGGAGAGTAATTGGAGAATCCATCTGCAGAGATCAACTAAACTTGTTGCCAAGATTCAAATCACTTGTGAGGCAAATTTAGATCGGTGAAGATTTAAATAAGAGCATCCAGAGGAGAGGTCCCTGAGAGAGTGATTACAGAGTGAACCAAACAAATTGAAAGTAGGCATGGATTTGGTCTGCCATAATATCAATATCCCCATATCGCTAGCGTAAGAACCATCTGATAAAGATAAGGAGCAAACATAGTCAGACCCCGTCTCTAGTCTATAAAGTCAGACTCCCAACAATGTGTGTGCCACCTAATGACCAAGTAAGCAACAACTAAACTTGGAAGCACAATTCAAAAGCACCCATAGCTTTGGGCACACACAAATCAATTATAGTTTATCCAGTGAATTTCGCAGACAAAGATGAGATACACAACATAATTTGCAGCAAGAAGACTCCAACCTACAAGAAGGATCCAAATGTCATCTCATGGCTCCAACTAAAAAAGAAGACGATTCAGCAACTCCATCAAACATGATCACAATAGATCAAAACCTTCTGCTTTCACTCACTTGACAAACTTGAATTCTTTAATCACTGAATCCTATACCATCTTCACGCGACACACTTAGCTGAAGAGATCCCTCCAAACTGGACCAAGCACCTGTCAACGACTGAATAACTCTATTCATTTCATGCGAGCAATTTTATTAATTAAAATGATCAGCGGGAAACTTGAACCTGAATAATGTTGATGAACCTCAAGACATTCATACAGATTCAATCAGGGCCTAAACCAATCCTGTTCTCACAATAGACCATGATCATCTCCCAAAGATAAAAGAACTTAAGAACAAATTTCAATCAAAACTAATAAATGCCCAGAAAGTTATCAAATTTCCGTCCATTGCCAGTCTAAGATATGATCAAAGGCTACTCCTAATTCATCATGTCTACAGACAAAAGACAGCAAAAAGGATCCTTGGTCCTCCAAAGAGCCCAAACGCTCCGTTTAATGAAACAACAAACTGACCAGTGTCTCCCCATTCATCGTCCTTAGACAACATCCTCGGAGGACAAGCAGTTCGCTCCAAGGGAAAAAACAATCAAACGGAAAAAAAAAAAAAAAAGAGGGATTTCGCAGAGACCCGTCACACACGAGAGAAAGAGAGAGGAGGGCGAGCACAACCAGCAACGCCTGGCAAGACTGAAGGATACGAGAAGCAGAGGAAGGACGACGGGGCTCGAGGAAGGAGACGCTCGCAACGGTCATATTTTTAAGAAAGACTAGTTTTGAGCTATATTAGGAAATTTAATACTAAATCATATTTTAAAAATATGACCGTTGCGAGCTCTCCTTCCTCTCTATAACCCCATCGTCCTTCCTCTGCTCCTCAGACGCTCCTCTCTCTCTCTCTCTCTCTCTCGCGCGCGCGCGAGCCCATTCGTCCTCTCTCGTGATATGGGTCTCTGCGAAATCCTCTACGGAGAAGATCGGTCTCTTCTTTCGCTTCTGTTTCCGATCGATTGTTGATGGGGGCCCGATTGCTTTCTCTCGGTCTGATTTTGTGAAGCATCCGGTTGCAGAGAGACTTAGTTCACTTGTGTTGCGGAGATCCGTGATGGCCCATTTGGGACGACGTCCAATGGTTATCGGAATTATTTGATGCAAGCTCGTCCTTTGATCATCCATTGATTCCACGACCGACCGATCGATCTTTGCTCTGAATTTTTGGTTATTCGGTGAATTGGCAATTGGCCTACCTCCTCTTCGTGTTTGGGGATGTCCTTATTGTGGAAGTGTTTTGGTTTGGCTCCTCCTTTGATTGTTTATGGGTTTTATCAAACGATTGATTGTTTTTTTTTTCGTTTGATTGTTTTTCCCTTGGAGCGAACTGCTTGTCCCAGGATGTTGTCTAAGGACGATGAATGGGGAGACATTGGTCAGTTTGTTGTTTCATTAAACAGAGCGTTTGGGCTTTTTGGATGACTGAGGATCTGTTTTGCTGTCTTTTGTTGGTAGACATGATGAAGTAGTGGTAGCCTTTGATCACATCTTAGACCGGCGATCGACTGAAATTTGATAACCTTCTGGGCATTTATTGGTTTTGAATGAAATTCAGCGTTTTTATCTTTGGGAGATGATTATGGTCTAGTTCCAATTCTTTTACAGATTAAGCTTGCCGGGCTTAAAAAGTGGTGATGTGTTGCATTATTTTTGTGATGTCGTGTTGATGATCCCTGACAATCAGATAAAGGTACCGCTTTTCGAGACAGTTATTGGTTTGAATGGAGTTTGTTCTTCAGTCCTGTTATTTTCTGATCGATGTGAAAACCAATTCTCATTCCTTCGGAGGTCAGATTTTGGTCGATGTGTGAACTATCATGGTTCTTTCAATGCAACGTGTACGCTCACTTCGGATCATTGCTGTTGAAAATCTAAGGCAGGTGTCCTTCCTAGAAATAGTCCCTCCCTTGTGTCCTCATCCTTCAGTTTCGCACTGCGTCTTTGATTGTGCATGCAATTCCTCTCTTGTTTGCTCTTTGCTTGACAACCTCTGCCGAGTACTCATTAGAGGAGACATCGTTCCTGGATCCCGCTCTTGATCCTTCTTTTCTTTCTGGTTGTCATATTTTGCGTTTTTTAGTTGAGTGAAACTGAATTAGCAGACCATATTCCCGCAGGGGATTAAATTTGGTTTGAGGTTTTCACAATTACACATTGAGCATTTCTGATGAATCTATTTTTAGACAAGATCTCCATTTGCAACATGATCCTTGGTTGTTGATGATTTGTCTGCCGGGTATCCTAACTTATGGTTCTAAATTCATCTTTTTCTCATCCGCTATACAAGGGGGATTCTGTTCATTTTCCTTCTAATTAAAATTATCGAACAGTCTCGTTTGATTTGTTATTGCCTTTGAAGGCACGGATTTTGCAGCATCTGGGTGGTTTATTGCGAGAACAGAATTGGTTTAGGTCCTGATTGAATCTGTACGAATGTCTTGAGATTCATCAACATTATTCAGGTTCAAGTTTCCTGCTGATTATTTTAATTAATAAAATTGCTTGCATGAAATGTATGGATTTATTCAGTTGTTGACCGCTTGCTCCAGTTTGGAGCGATCTCTTCAGCTAAGTGTCGAGTGAAGATGGTATAGGGTTCAGTGATTAAAGAATTCAAGTTTGTCAAGTGAGTGAAAGCAGAATCGTCTTCTTTGTGGATTGGAGCCATTAGCTGACATTTGGATCCTTCTAATATGGATTGTCTATAGCAGCATGAGAACCCTGGATAGATCTGGTTATATCTTCATTTTCAAGGTTCAAAGTAGATGTGTGGAATGTGTAGTTCACCTCTTGTAGGATGGAGTCTTCTTGCTGCAAATCATGTAGCGTTTCTCATCTTAGTCCCCAAAATTCACTGGACAGACTACAATTGATTTGTATGTCCAAAGCTATGGGTGCTTTCAAATTGTGCTTCCAAGTATTGTTGTTGGTTAATTGGTCATCAGGCGGCACATATCGTTAGGAGTTTGACTTTATGGGACTAGGGACAGGGTCGGACTATGTTTGTTCCTTATCTCTATCAGATGGTTCTACCTTACACTTGCGATATTGATTGCAGATAATCACTAATATTATGGCAGATCAGATTATCGATGTCTACTTTCAAAGCTATGGGTGCTTTCGAATTGTGCTTCCAAGTATTGTTGTTGGTTACTTGGTCATCAGGTGGCACATATAGTTAGGAGTTTGACTTTATGGGACTAGAGACAGGTTCGGACTATGTTTGTTCCTTATCTCTATCAGATGGTTCTACCTTACACTTGTGATATTGATTGCAAATAATCACTAATATCATGGCAGATCAGATTATCCATGTCTACTTTCAATTTGTTTGGTTCACTCTGTAATCACTCTTTCAGGGAGCTCTCTCTTCTGGATGCTCTTAATTTAATCTCCACCTGATCTAAATTTGCCTCACAAATGATTTTCTTTTATATCTTGTTATTGACATTGTGAATTGCTTGGCCATGAGTTTCCTCAATCCCTGCACGTGGATTCTCCACTTACTCTCCAGAACTTGTCAAGCGGAACCAATTTCTCCTCAGGAAGCTAGCATTGATTTGGACCTTCAAA
>JASUUD010000044.1:0-45376 GCA_031216285.1 Syzygium syzygioides | reverse complement strand
ATGTTAACAATCGAACATTAGCAAAATACAAATCCGTTACTATGGGCCTTTTTCCGATTCAATCAAAAGTGTCAGGGTTAACTTAGCTCCTCTACCTACGAGAGTTATCTAAAAAAGAACACCTCGTCGACCCAAATGGTCGTCGTGTACTCGTCGTATACGATGTCGGTTCTCGGTACTACATACTCGACCACCTCCATGTCTTGGTCCACGAGGACACCAAAACGTAGAATCCAAGTGTCCATACTAAGGGCCTTGAAATAGGTGAACAACGACAAATGAGTAAAACTCAATAAGTAGAACATCTAAATCTCGAGTAGAAAGGTACCTCGCCTCGAAAACATGCCAAACACAATCCAATAGTGGCACATAAATTCTTACCTCCCATTGGCACATATGAAATTCACACGAATAATCACATGTGAAGCATCGCTTCTAAATGGCATGCAACAAATACACATAGTAATCAAGAACACTTCATACCACATAATTAATGCACAATACATCCACACGTATTCCGATTCTTACGACCGCTCAGGGTCACGATTGACACTCATGTCGGTGGTCATCTGGCGTAACCGGGCATCATCCCACCCCATCAAGCATGGCGACGTCTCAACCTCACTCGAAGACGGCATTCAATTAAGAGCATCATTCTAAAATATATTGCGAATAGCAACCGAAATCCATCGGGCATCGTCCCTTGCAATCATACGAGTACGGAACCATTTACGTGATCAGGTAAGCATATACATCACTCAAGCCAATTATTATCTTTCACTTAGGCCAATGCAAGAGTATTTCATGCTCACGCACTTAGAACATCTAAATTCTGCACACTTAAAAATGTACTAAAATAATCACACATAAAGAAAGTAGTACATCATTGAAATTGGGTAAATTTGGGCAGCTTTGCACAATAACCGAAATCCCATCAAAATAAATAGTAAATGAACTCCAAAAATTCTAAATTTTGGATATGTCATAGAAAAAACCTCGATAAACATTTCTTATTGGAGCACAATACCCAATTCAATATGTAATCATGTCGTTTTGTCACCCAAAATCAAACCCGAAATCAGCTCATTAGAACAGAGTACTCAATTCTCAAAATGTCTCTTTTAGTACCCAAATCATCTTAAAAAGCCTCAAAATTTTTATATGTCATAGATAGAAAATTCCTTAACAACTTTTGTGATGGAAGTTTGTTGAGAATAGATCTAGAAAAATTTATAAAAATTTGAAAAGACATGAAGGTAAGAAAAACTACATTTCTGGACAATTTAAACACGGTTTGAAGATGACCTTTCATACGACCCAACGAAACTCCAAAAATTCCAGATTTAAAATAAGTTAAAATTCAAGATGTGAAGAACAAATTTTGTGAAGAACATAACTTCAGATTCAATCCACAAGAATCTCTACAAAAATAGTAACAGAAGAGGTACATTAACAACGAATCTAGGTTTCAAAATCAAACTCCAAAGATTCAAGCTATAGTTGATACCCACAAATCTTCAACCCACAAAACTCATTCTAAAAAGTCTAAACCAATATGCAATAGTCACTTGAACGTCAAAAACACACATGATGGAACAAGCTCAAACAAGACTAAACTTAAGTCTGATACGCATAGAATAACATCCTAGCCAAGGTATAGAGAAACCACTTATAAAACCGTTCAAACTATGAGTGGTGAAGAGTGAAAGGTGACGGCGAATGAGCGTCGACATGGCAGGAACAGTAGCGGTGCGGACGGTGAGCAACTTGGACGACGGCATGCATAGCACAGTGGCAAGAGGCTCGGCGATGGTGACAACGAAGGGATGGCGGCACAGTGGTGAGTGGCGAGCAGTACCGAGGTGGCAAGCGGCGGTGGCCCAGCAGTGGGGATGGTCAGTAGTGATGGTGGTGGCGTGAGAGGGAGAGAGAGGGAGGGAGAGGAAGAGAGAAATGAGAGAAATGAGAGTGAGTGAGAGTGAGGAATGAGAGAAAGGAGAGTGTTTATCTCTTTAGTGGTCTTGCAAGAAGGCCTCAATAATGCAAATGCATTAATGGCTCAACCATCAAGCCTAGTCTAGCCCCCTTGATTTGCTCCCAACCAAGCAAACTTATGAATAAGAAGCCATCTAGAAAATATCTCCATCAAGTCTCACCCCGAAGGTAATCATGGCTACTAGAATTAGACACATGTAATAAGCTAGAGGGAACCAGTTCTAGAAGTTAATCAAGTAGGTCCTCTTCTCCTTCTTCCCCAAAAGTGGCGCCCAAGCCACCAAGATAAGGCCAAAATTTGTCTCATCTTAATCAAGGCTTCTAGAAATTGCATTTAAATGGAAACTATAGGTTAATCAATCATAGGACACCAATCATGCACATATTGTCTTGATGTGCAATATCCTAAAAATCAATCAAGGTTCAATGTGGTAAGATGAGCCTTACCCTCTTGATTGGTGCCTAATGAGACCAAATAAATCCAATAATGTAATTAAGCGCGTCAGATTGAGGGTGTCATAGAGTGGATTTGTGGTGACAGATAGTTTAGGGAATTGGCAAATAGGATTATAACATCGAAGGGATAGGATGGCTTGCCGTGTTCTAATGAGTTATCAGCCAAGAGAATTGATTTTGTTGTTGAGTTCTTTGATTTCCTCATATAGAGTCTAGCATCATCTAGTGTTCCTTCGTGGTCTTCTTCGGAAAAGGCTCCCCCTGAGATCTTAACTTTCCTAAGCGAGGGCGAGTAGTGGACTGCCTTAGAATCACCATTGGAGTTTTCTTTTGCACTACATAGCATTGTCAACTCCTTTATGTTGACACCTGATTTTGTCGGTTAGGTAAGTGGTCAAAAATAGGAATATAAAAAATAAATAGTTAGGTGGACTAGCAAATAGTAAGACAATTTATTAAATAAAGTCAATCAAAAAATTTAATTAAAAAATTATTATTTAAAAAGAAAAAAACAAGAAAATGAGAAAAACGAAACGAGGCCGGCCCGACCCGACCCCTTATTTCCTTTCCCTCGCTTGGGCCTAGCTAGTCATGGCCACGGGCCGATTTCGGCCCGGAACTAGCCCGTTGACTGGGCTCGCTGTTCAGAACCGGCCTGGAACTGTCGGTTCCGTGCCGAATTCCAAAAAAAAAATTTAAAAAATTTAAAAAATTTTTAAAAAAAACCTACAGCAGAGAAACGAAGAAACAAAAACTTGTAGCAGCCCAGAATCGGAACCGGATCGAAACCAGACCAGAACCGGCCCGAAATTGGAACCTGACCCGAACCAACTCGGAACCGGACAGTTCTGATTCATATTTGGCCGGGAACCGGAATCGGCGGTTCCTGCACCGTTGCCATGACTAGGCCTAGCCCTCCTATCCTTTCTCTTTTTTTTCCCCCGACCTAGGCCCTTTTCTGCCTTCTCTTTTCCTCTCTGCCCTTCTTGCTCGCTGCAGAGAGTAGCAGAGGTACAAGGCAGAGCAGAGAGAATAGGGCATCAATTGAGAGTTGGTGGTTGGGGCCAAGCCGCCGGCAGCAGCTGGCAGAGCAGGAAGCCATGCACGCCTGCCAAAGGGCTTAAAAGGAAGAGGGAGCCGAGAGAGAGATGGAGGAACAGAGAGTGTGAGAGAGAGAACGAGAGAGCAGAGACGAGAGACTAAGAGAGAGTGAGTTGTAAAAGAGAGATTGAGCAAGAGCTCCTGATTGAGCCTCAGTCGATGACCCCGCCAACGTTTCCCTTTTCCTGCGTCAACTCCACGCTAGGTTCTAGTTTGCGTTTTCTTTATTTCGTCGGGTCGAGTCGATTCCCTGAGGATCCTGGATTGGAGGTGTGCGAAACAGTCGAACGTAGTTTGATTTATCAAGCTCAACCCACATTCGCCACCACCGAGCCAGATAGGGACAACCATCAGCGACCCCCTGGTTTTATCCCCCTTCTCGATTGCCCTATTTTCCTCCATTTTGGACATGCCGGGCCATGATTCATTGCCGTCCGGCTCACGCGAACACCACTCCCGGCCCCCTTTTTGGTCTTTATCCGTTTTGTTGGTTGTTTGTCGAGAGTCCTGGCCCGGGTTTGAGTCTCGATTGAGCCGAAAATCTCATGATTCGAGAGCGCTCTCCACCCGTTTGATGAAATGGCGCAATGGTATCCAGTTTGCATTTCATCGTTTTGGCCGAAATTGAGTTGTCCATGCACGGTCTCGTTCTATCGAGGTGTCCCCATGATGTTTTGTGTTCCTGAGCATCGGCTGTTTGGTCGTTTCACCGCATTTCCGCCACCCCTTTGCCTTTTTTGCGTTCGCCGGAGAAGGGGCTATCCTTAGCCGGCGGCGTCGAGGCCGGCTAGGGACCGGTCTAGGCTTTAGTTCGCTATGGAGTTGGTTGTGTTTCGTTCGACCCGTGGGGGCCATGGATCTCGGCGGATTGGGTGTTCCACGAGAGCCCCGCCAAGGCCACTGCTGGGGCGTCGACGGCCAAGCGAAGGTCAGGCGTTCGGCTCAAGTCAACTGAGGCGACGCTTAGGCATACCCTCGGTCGGATGGAGACAAGTGGCGTCGCTAGCTGCGGTTGTCTCTCCAGTGGCGAGGGTGTGGAGAAGCGAGCGAGGGAGGCTTGCGAACCGGGTCTTGGGCTAGCTTGGGCCCGTGTTGTTTATTTTATTTTGGGCTGGCCGTGTCTGGGCTGAATTAAGCATAGTGGGCTTAGGTTTAATTTAGTCCGCGTGTTCGGGCTGAATTAAGCATAGTGGGCTTAGTTTTTCTCTTTTCTTATTTTGTTTTGGATTTTGGGTGTTGCCAGACTGGGCTGATTCGCTGAGCCCAGTCAAGTCGAGTACCCGGGCTGGCAGGCCCGAGTCCATTGTGACCTGGTTCGGATGCGGAGATTTGGCCCAGGTCCGTATATTATTATATTATTTTTTAATTATTAAAAATATAAAAATAAAAACTTTTTAAAAAATTCCAAAAAAAATTACTTTGTCCAAAAATTAGGAAAAAGCTTACAAACTTGATTTTTAGTAGTTTTGGTTAAAAATGTTTGAAAATCTTTGGTGAAAAATCGTGCTTATAATTCAATAAGATCTTAGGGCTTCATAATAGGTTTTGAATGTTCTTAGAGACATATGTTTAGATCGTTGTTTGCACATTTTTATTTCGATTATTACTTGATTGTGCACTTTCAATATATTGATTGTTGTTTCCCTTTATCTTGGTCAGCAATAAGACTTTAGGACTCACAATTGGTAAGAGTGCCACATGAACACGTAAGTTGGTGAGTAAAGAAGTTTAGGTACCAAAATGATACTAGTTGGATAACTAGTGTAATCAAGTCCCTAAACTCCTTAAATGTTTAGCCTATAGAAGTGAAGTACTCCTCCCGATGCTTTTCTTGGTATATAATTGACACACCATAAACTGATTAGTGATGACTCCCATATAAATTGATTTGTATATTAATAACTTGAACTTAAGTCATGAATTAGTATGAGCTTGGAAGAGCCAAGTTAGCTTTGAGTTTAGTAATTTATTAACCAAACCCTAGATTAGATGGTGCATTGTTCGAGGAGGTCATAACAGCTTAGCGACTCCATTGTAGACCTAGTTACAACCATGAGAGGACTAAGGTTGTAATAACTTGGCTAATCATTAGCTAACGTGGTCTTCACTGAACGTGTGTCAAAATCACGAGGAAAATGAGGTAAAACCCTAACGTAAGTGTTAAATGTTCTTGCAATTGAGAGCTATAAAAGTAGGTGTCACGCCCAGCACCCTACGAGCCCGCGACATCCCTCGATGGTCGAACATTGAATGCGACGTCCCAGATACGTCGCCGACCCAACCCAAACATCAGAGATTAATACGCGCGGAAACTAATAACACAACCCAGACAAAAAAATACATGACCAAGGGATAACAACAGTACAAAATAATAATTGTGATACCTACACTTGACAAATACATACTACGCCCACGAAGGGCAGTCCCCAAGCTAAGCCACAACAGCAAAACTACAATTCTCAAAAAGGGACAATGGCAGCAAACTTAACTCCTCTACTAAAAAGGGAAAACTCAAAATGCCGGGTATTTGACCCGTCCTCGATCTCCGAGATACACTTGCAGCGTCTTCCATCTCTTAGGGCCACAGATCTGAAATGGTTATATAATAACCGTGAGACAGAGTCTCAATAAGCAACAACCTAAACCTAACCTAGGCTAATGCGTACCCAGACCAGTCTAACATGCGAACTACCAATAATACCATCAATTTCGAATGAGAGGCTTACCTCGCCTCGATCCACGTGCCAATCCTGCATATTAGTTCAAGCATGATAATGCAAGAATAAATCACCGCCACATCACGATCACCAGCATACACATTTTCACTCGAAATCAATCAATCCAACCCAGTACCCACACGCACATTGAACCAATCATCCACACGCACCATCAGTCAATTCGATCGACATCCACATGCTCAACTAATCAACCCAGTCACACGTTCAATCAGCCAATCCAGTCACACGTTCAATCAGCCAATCCAGTCACACGTTCAACCAGCCAATCAGTCACACGCTCAACCAGCCAATCAGTGACACACTCAACCAGCCAATCAGTCATACGCTCAACCAGCCAATCGGTCACACGCTCAACCAGCCAATCGGTCACACGCTCAACCAGCCAATCAGTCACACGCTCAAATCGCATGCGTGAACGCACATCTTTCTCACAACTCGCGCCACTGCGCCTCAAGTTCATTCTCACTGGCTCACAAGCCACACAATTCGATCAATATCAATGGCCGTCGTCCGCACGTCCCAAGCCATATTATTCAATCAATTAATTCCAGTGGCCGCCGTCCGCACGTCCCAAGCCACGGTAATCATACAATTCCAACGACCGACGTAAATACGTCCCGGTCCAATCACACCTTTAACGGGCCACCGTCTGCACGTCTCAAGCCCGCATCCATTTGGCATACCAACCAGTCAAGCTTTCACACGGACCGTCGTCAACACGTCCCAAGTCCGTATTCCAATTGGCCCATCGGCCGTTCATGCCTTCACACGGACCGCCGTTAACACGTCCCAAGTCCGTAGCCCTCCGATCGATCCGGGCTTAATCTCTCACAGGCAGGCACACGCCACTCAATTCAATTAAATTCACGCTAAGTCACATCAAATCACTCATACCCAACACTCAATCCAAAATCACAGTCGCCACCTCATCCACCAACCTGACGTTCAAGTCGGTCATGCACAATTTCACTAATCAGGCATACTATTTAATCTAATCTAAATTGCATAAATAAATCACCATAATACTAAATTAATGCTCGCCCTAGCCGTTCTAGCCCGAAACTAGTCAATGAAATACCCAAAATACTAAGTAGGGTTTAGGGAGTCGCTTACCAACATTTGGCCCGGTAAAAGTCGACTCTGGTTCAAAATTGCCCGGGCGAGAAGTTCTGACCGGGCGCGGGCACGGGCCACACGGGCGCGCTGACCGGCCAAAGTGGGCACAATGGCCGATTGGCGTGCCTAGTGCGCGGGCGCGGCGAACGCGCGGCGTGCCCGGGGCGCTCGGGCGCGCGGACGGGCTACGCGCCTGGGCAACGGGGCAAGGGCACGGGCAACGGGCACAGCACGGGCATGGCGACGGGCACGGGCACGGGCGCCGGGCGCGCGGCTTGTGCGCACGGGCCACGGGCCGGCCACGGCCTAGGCAAGCCCGGGTATGGCTGGGCAAGGGCTTGGCCGGCCGGGCTGGCTGGCCGGCCGGTGGGGCTGGCCAACGGCGACGGCGACTCCACGGCAACGGCAGCAGCGAGTCGGCGGCTGGGCGGGCTTGGGCGAGCTGGCCGGCTAGGGCTGGCTGGCCGGCGAGCTGCGGCAGGCGGCGGCGGCAGCGACGGAAGGATGACGAACGGCGGCGAGCTGGGAATGGGGTGGCCGGTCGGGGTGAGGGTGACGGAGCGAGGGAGAGAGGGGAAGAGAGAGGTCGGGACTGAGGGGCGGCGGCTGGCGGACGGACCGGCGACGACGCGGCAAGGCGGCGACGCGGGACCGGCCGGGGCAAGCCGACGAGCGGCGGCGACGGGGCGGCTCGGCCCAGGTGCAGCAGAACCGGGGAGGGGGAAAAGGCCGAGAGGGGGAGAGGGAGCAGTCGGGGGTGGGGGCCGGTGGTGACGGGGCGGAGGCGGCGGGGCTGCTGGCGACGGCGACGAGGCGACGCGGCGGCACGGCGAGCTCGGGACGAGCAGGGTAGTCGGCCAAGAAGAAAAGAAAACCAGAAGGAAAGAGAGAGAGGAGGAAGAAGGAGGAGGAGAGAGAGAAGAGAGGAGAGAGAGAGAAAAGAGAGGGAGACCTGTCAGGGGGGGACATGCATGCAGGGGGGAAGGGACGTGAGGGCAGAGGGGAAAACGTGCACGGCAGTCCCGGGGAGAGAGAGAGAGAGAGAGAGAGAGAGAGAGAAAAGGGAAAAAGGAAGAGAGAGGGGGGGACACGCGCGGGAAGTGGTCCGGCAGAGAGAGAGAGAGAGAGGAGAGAGAAAAGAGAGAAGAAAAGAGAAATTTCAAATTTTGAGCGCGAACCAAAGGACACGGTCCGAACTAACAATCGATCTATCGGTCCCGATTTAATTTCAGAAAAAGGCCTAATAATCCATAATAAAATCCCAACAATCATTTAGGGCATACGGTCAAAATAAAATACCCCAAATCACACTATGAGGGAGGTCTACCAGTCCAAATTCGCACCCGGTCCAAAAATTCACTTTTCCACTATTCCTGACAATCTCGATGCTAGCTGCAATAATATCGACACCGTCCAATTTATTTCGTCCCGAAACTCCCGGAAATCGACTGCCAAGTTCAGGGTCTAAATTAACGGCCAAATTCGATCGAGTGCGATTCTAGCAAAATTTCTATTTTTAAAAACAAGAACCCGAGAGTGATCAGTTCTCGGGCGAAATTCCATTATAAGCGCACTGACGAATTACACGTTTTATAAACCCCAAAAATGGGCCAAAATCCGGATTGTCACAGTAGGAGTGATTGTCGACCCATTGTTTTGCAAGTTCGGAGTTTGGGAATGAATTTTAGTATTGAAGCGGTGATTAGATAAGAACTATTGTGCATACTTTATTACTTTAACATTACACTATTGCACACCCAACCTTGTTGCCAAACCTGGGCCACAACAAGATAATCTAGGATGGTATTAAAAAAAATACAACCTTGAACGCGAGACTGCGATGTAAAGGTTGCCTTTCTTATCCCTAAACTTTCTTGGTGTCAAAATGGTTTCCCTTTGTTCGCCAGACTACTGACTATAGGGTATTCTTTTTAACTAAGACGAAGTTAAGAGGACTTGATCCAAGTATGCGAAACTGTGACTAAAAGAATGGTGATGTAGAAGAAGTTCTCACTAGAGATGATGGCTCCATTTGGGAAAGGCTTTCCCAAGGGGCTTTGGCATATGCTATGTATATGTTTCTTGCAAAGACGTTAGTTCATGGATCAATAATCAATAAACTTGCAAGGGAGTGTGTTGTTGAATTTATTATCTTATCTAAATTTATAATGTATATGTATCCAAGTCTATAGTAAATTGCATCTATTTAGAGGGGTTTCATGTGAAAGCGACATTGGTTTATATTGGGTCCTTGTTCTACAGAGATGAACTTAGGAGTCTTATATTGCACAATTCAGTTGATGGGCCAATGTAAGTTTTATAATGGATTCAATATGGTTCATATAAATTGGTATTTAAATTAAGTTATCACTTTATACATTCAAGACCACAAGCTATCATCAATAGATTTTTAAGCAAATTAGATTTTCATAGTAGGACCAATGGCTAGCATGGATAAAAAGCAAAAGATAACTACTTATGTGAGCCGCGCTTTGTGCAAAAATATGTCTATAAATAATTATTACACATGTTTATTCACTTTTAACATTCTTTGTATCAACAGTATTTAGGGTTAGTACCACAAAAAACCCCAAACCGATATACTTATGATAAATTTATCCCGAATTAATATTTTGACCACCAAAAATTAAAAACTGGTACACTTGCAACAAATTTACACTGCATTAAATTGGATTAATAGCACGGAAAATCATAAATTGATAAATCTGTGAATAACGAAAGGGTAAAATCCAAACATGGTACACCCGTCAACTGCCACGTGTCATTTAATTAAAAAATTTGACGGTAAAATTTAACGGAAACTAACGAAGGGTAAATTTGTTACAGGTGTACCAATTTGGGATTTTTGGTGGTCAAAAAATTAATTTAGAATAAATTTGTCACAAATATACCAGTTTGGGATTTTTTGTGGTATTAACCCTAGTATTTATGGCTACATTATTTAGAATTGTTATCCATCGGGCATTTAAAAATATGATAACACGCTTATCAAATCAGACATACCGTACATCCAAAAAAAAATAAATCAGACATACCAAAGGTGGTCTAGAGGTTGAACTATACACATAGCAGAATAGTAATATATTAGAAAAAACTAGAAAATAAACATTCAGAGTACTATTAGCTACTTTGCATCCGGCCAATTTTGGTTGGTCGGAGCTAACATGGACATGAGCCATCTAACCAACGCTGACATGATAATTTTTTTTAATATTTTAATATTCTTTTGGAATTTCCTTTTGTTTCTTTTCCTTTGTTTTCTTTCTTTTGTTTTTTCTGGCCTTCTTCCCTATGCTGGAGTCCAATTTTATTTTTACTTCAACTGCAAGGGTACGTAGCGGCCAAACCCTACTGGCCACCAATGGGAATGGGGTTCTGGGACGTATCTTCGAGGGTTTGGCCCCCTTGACTAGCAAATAAAAACTTCACTTTTACTTCAGAGTATGTGAATTTCCTTGCGCAATACTATATTCTTTAAATGTTTTTTGTTGTAAATGTTTTTTAATGGCTAAGTCACAAAACTAAAACACGAGACCGTAACTTTATATCCAATAATTTAACTTTATCGGAATTTGTAAGATTAAAGACAAAAGCTGTCGAACAGTGAACTAATAAATTAAAACTCATTAAATTTTTTCTTCTCCGATTTTATTCTAAAAATCAAATTAAGCGGATTTTGATATCACTAATTTTCATGAATAAATAATGCATTCGCTCACGTAATGAAAAAAGAAGAAGCTATACGTCAATTATGGATATTATAAGACAAAAATTTCTTTTTGGCTGAACTTAAAATTGAATGGACATATTATATATTTATCTTTACTTGCTCGTATCAAATTAAAAATCAATGAAATAAGCCGAAAGAGATAAATGCTTGGGAAGAATAATAGAAATTTATCTCAAGACACTTTATCTTTGTCTGTTAATTGGTCGAGTACATTCGAACATACTTTATCTTTATCTCTTTTTAATTTAATTTAAATTAAAAATATTAGTTTAATTATATCAATTTAATAAATTAATGCTAATTGGTCAAATTTTGCATAGCAAGCAATATGAATTTTTTAATAGCAAACATTCGAAACTTGTTAAATTATAAATGTTTACACAGGAGCCACACATAATTTGTTCGTAAGTTTTTTAAATATTAACGACAGTTTTAATTATTTTTGGGAAAGTAAAAATGGGTTTTGACTTTTAATAAGTCCCAACAGACGAACCATTATTTTGGTTAATGTAAGTTTATAACACTACAAAAAAGGCCGGGTTTAGCCACGAATTTTGCCACGAAAAATTAGGAAAAATTCGTGGCAAAATGAATTTGCGACGAAATTAGCGACGGAAAAAAATTCGTCGCTAATAGGTCGTCGCAAAATTTTGCCACGGAAAATTGCAATTTTCGTGGCTAATTTTGACGGAAAAAATTCGTCGCAAAAATTCGTCGCTAATTTTTCGTGGCAAAATTCGTGGCAAAATTCGTGGCTAATTTGTCACGAAAAAAATTCGTCGCAAAATTCGTGGCTAATTTGTCACGAAAAAAATTCGTCGCAAAATTCGTGGCAAAATTCGTGGCTAATTTGCGACGAAATAAATTCGTGGCAAAATTCGTGGCTAATTTGTCACGAAAAAAATTCGTCGCAAAATTCGTGGCTAATTATTCGTGGCAAAATTCGTGGCTAATTTGCGACGAAATAAATTCGTGGCAAAATTCGTGGCTAATTTGCGACGAAATAAATTCGCGGCAAAATTCGTGGCTAATTTGCGACGAAATAAATTCGCGGCAAAATTCGTGGCTAATTTGAGACGAAATATATTCGTGGCAAAAATTCGTGGCTAATTTGCGACGAAATATATTCGTGGAAAAAATTCGTGGCTAATTTGCGACGACATATATTCGTGGCAAAAATTCGTGGCTAATTTGCCATGAACATTATTCGTTGCAAAAATCCGTCGCTAATTTGCGACGACATATATTCGTCGCAAAGTTCGTGGCGAATTTTTTTTCAATTATTTGCGACGAATTTATTCGTGGCTAAAATTTGTGACTAATTTTTTTTTGCGACGAACCCTTTTTTTTGTCGAATTTTTGTAAAATTCGTGGCTAAATTTGCCCTTTTTGTTAGGTTTTTGCACGAAAAAAAAATAACTTTTGCAGCAGAAAAATTTAGCAACGTCTAATGTTGTTTATGGACGATTTCGATTAGAAATCTAATTAACATTGATAGAAAAGTACAGTCAATACAAGAAGAAATCCCAAAAAGAAAGAAATAAAATAAAGTTCAACATTAGTCAGTTCGCAAACGGTTCATCTTGCCAAGAAGTTCTTCCACGTTGTCTATAGTGTTCATCCTGTCCATCCATCTGTAATGCAAACATCACAATATCAAACTCTTAACCCCCTGTTAATTTTTCACATCTATTCAATAGCAGAAGCATAAAGATATAAGTACCTCTTGGAAATTTAAACTAGCAAGGATCATCAGCAGCATCATCATCAGCATCATCATCAGCATCGTCATCAGCATCATCAGCAGGAATCTCATTGTCATTATGATTGTGGCAATGACCTACTGGAGGAACGTCAAGACCTTGGATGTTGAGGTGTCGCATGATCAATTGCAAATGTTGTTTCACTCCTATCATTTCTTCATCCTTCTGTACCAGTAATTGTCTCAGGCGGTTCAATTCTTGGTCCGTTCGCTCATCGCGTTGTGCCCTTGAAAAAGCCGCACTGGAGGATGCAGTTGCAGCAACTGGCGTTTTGTACATCCTTGACAAGGATCCCATCCCAAATATTTGACCTTTTCTCATTCCACCCGATGCCTCCATCCATAACGCCATACTGTCAACCGATGGCTCGGACGCAGCAACACCATCACCATCACCACTACCACTACCACTAGCAGCAGCCGTGCTCATTACAAGTTCATCATATTTGTCCTACAATACAATAACAATATAGATAAAAATAAAAAAAAACTTCATATATATGTAAATACAAAATATAACCTTACATATATTACATACATACCTTAATAGCTTTTGCTCGATTGCCAGTCCATGTCTTATCTTTTTTCTGAAAGGTGCGTTCAAATGTAGCCATAAATGTTGGTTCCGTCCCCAATTCATGTGCCTACAAAATATAAACATAAATGAGTAATTATTGATTTAATTTACAACATGTCTTTTAAACAAGACTTACCATTCTTTTTCTATGCTCCGCGATATTGATAGAGCCCCCAGCATATGTGGCAGACCCTTCACTGGAACTAGAAGCTCGATTCTTTTTATTAACTTCACTGATTGTCTTATGCTTTTCGGTGTCCCAAGTTCTCTGAAATTCCGCCCAATTGTCAGCTGTAATAAAATCCGGCTTTTCTTGCTTTCTCTTTGCTCTATTCATCACATTTCGCATGTGATCACCGACTTTCTTCTTAAAAATTCTTTTAATTTCTCTCTCTTCCACTTCATCCCACCTGAACTTCCGCTGCAAGCAATCAAGCAATAGAAAAATAATTGTACACTTAATATACTAAATCGAACTTAGTTTGTGAGGAAATAGAATGACAAAACTTACCTTGAACTCATTCCACCACAATTCCTTTACTTCTTTTGGAGTGGTGGTCCAAGTACTATATTGCCCCATCCAATGGTTATTGATTATTTTATTAAGTATCCTCACAACTTGCGTAGCATCCGTGAATCTGCAAATGGGTTATACAAATAAAGAATATGCCCATACGTAGCATGTGAACATACGTAGCATCATACGGACAATTCAGTTGACATCCATAATTCACATATAGTTAAAACAAGGAAATACTTACGAATCTCCAAATGGGGCTATCATGAATCGGGTATCTTCTTCATGTGTCGAGTGATGCGAAGAAGGTGGAACCGAAGGCGATGGAACTGAAGTAAATTCAGTTGGCATTTGAGGGAATTCAGTTGGCATGTGAGGGAATTCAGTTGGCATTTGAGGGAATTCAGTTGGCATGTGAGGGAATTCAGTTGGCATTTGAGGGTCGAAGGAAGGGCCAATGTGTCCATGTACTAGTTGAGGATTAGATGAAAGGGCAGGGGTAGGGGAAGCGGAAAGGGACGAGGCTGAAGCGGAAAGGGCCGGTCTTCTTTGTGAAGCATCACCACGACGCATGTGACCTCCACGTTTATACTAAAAATTGCAAGGTTAGATAAAAATGTAAAAAATAATGACCATTTATTAAAGAACATAATGATGTACGTTGTGAAGCTTACCATTTTGTTATTGAGAGCAAGAGAGAAACTTGGCCCCTGAAAAAAAGGAGGCAATTAGAGGCCTGATTGATTCAATTTGAACATACAGACTTGATTTTACATTTGATTGGTGTGTTATCTTACTCTAAAATATGATGTTTCAACGAAAAGAGAAAATCTAATAATATGTATCACATTGATGGATTTTTAGGAAAAACATTACCTTTGTTGATGGATGGATTAAAGATTGCAAGAAAGGCAGGTAAATGTGCAAAAACTTAAAGATGAGAAAACATTGCAATAACAGGTATTCTGTGATTGATCTAGGGAACATTTATAAAGATTACCACATACTTACTTATATTGTACTAGCAGCAGTTACTACTTACAATCATTGATCAGCAATCATGTGCCTATGCACAATCCTTTATAATCTAATAGTTGTTTTCCACAAGGAGTTGCGTGTTCCAAGATCATAGGGATAAGCAAAATCGATCCATCATCTTTTCTTTTTCAAGCTCCAACACTCGGCAATAGCAATCACAAATTAGTGAAGGACCTCGGTCTATAACTGTTGTAATGTAGGCTATTGATGACTTTATTAGCGAGTTATCAATTTCCTTAAGTTATTGACTGCTTTGTTCATTGATGACCTCCGTTCTTACCAGACTTTGTTCTTACATACAAAAAATTATATCCCAAGAAGGCCATACATACAAGAAAACTACATTTTTTAGTGTCAAGAAGGCCATACATACAAAAAAATTATATCCCAAGCTACAATAGATAACAGACTAGCAACTCTTAGAAGATGTTTACTAGAAAACTACAATATCATATTCCAACGATAGCATCATTAAAACAAGAAAATGCAGGAAATGAAGACAACTAACCTAAAGTTGCCTTTCCAAATTGCCCCGATATAAGCTCGCTGTTACGGAAATAAACAAAACCAAAAACCAAAACCATCATTAGGGCACAAAATGACACCGAAACGAAAAAATAAAGATTAAACGTCCAAATGACTGCGAAACGAAAAAAAAACACAAAATGTCATAAAAAACACTATTCACCAGAATTGTTTTTCACCAAAAAACCCATCTAAACGACTTCAAAATGCAAAAAAACCACTTGCGTCACAGCCAAAGGCAGTGGAAATGGATCAGCGGGCCGTTTCCACTTGACCGACCAAATTTCAGCTCATTCCGACCATATTTCACCTCATTTCGATCAAATTTCAAACAAATTTCAACTAAATTTCAACCCAAATGTAATCAAATTTCAACTAAATTTCAACTAAATTTCAGCGCATTCCGATCAAATTTCCACCTAAATCCAACAACATTTCAACTTAAATATGAGCGAAACAGATTGGGTCTGTTTCGCCCACGAACATAATCAAATTCGTGGGCGAAACAGACCCAATACCATTCTGTTTCGCCCATGAACACACAAAAGCCGGCCAACAGAGTCAGCCAACACATACAGACGCAGCAGAACAGAACAGAAGCACAGAAGTAGCCAACGCAGAAGCAGCAGAGCAGAAGCACAGAAGCAGAAGCAGCCAACACAGAAGCAGCAGAACAGAAGCAGAGGCACACCCAGCAGAAGCCAACGCAGAAGCAGCTGAACAGAAGCAGAGGCACACCCAGCAGAGGCACACCCAGCAGAAGCCAACGCAGAAGCAGAGGCACACCCAACACGCACACCCAGCAGAGGCACACCCAGCACACGCACACCCAGCAGAGGCACACCCAACACGCACACCCAACCCAACATAGACGCTGAACAGAAGCAGAAGCGAAAGCACAGAAGCAAGCCCAGCCCAACACACACAAACGCAGAACAGAAGCGGAAGCAGCGAAAGCACAAAAACAGAAACACAGAAGCAGAACAGAATGAAATTCGTGGGCGAGCAGAATGACGCAGACCAAACACAGAAGCAGAAGCAAGCAGAAGCAAGCAGAAGCAGAAGCAGAAGCGGAAGCAGAAGCAGAAGCAGAAGCAGAAGCAGAACCGTCTCAGCCGCCGAAGATAATCGTTCGCCCGAGAGACACACTCTGAGGAACCCTAATTGCTAAAGGCCAAAGAAGAGGATGCTGTTTCTGAAATTTCAGCTGAAATTAGCCACGGATTAAAATTCGTGGCTAATTCCGTCGCAAATTAGCCACGGATTCAAATTCGTGGCTAATTCCGTCGCAAAGGAGCCACGGATTCAAATTCGTGGCTAATTCCGTCCCAAATTAGCAACGGATTAACATTCGTGGCTAATTCCGTCGCAAATTAGCCACGAATTTTAATCCGTGGCTAATTTGCGACGGAATTAGCCACGAATTTGAATTTTCTCGCGGCAAATTCAATTCAAAATGTAAAATTCTCGCGGCTATTTTTTAAAATTCGTGGCAAAAATCCGTGGCTAATTAGCCACGGATTTTTGCCACGAATTTCCTATAATATAAGAAAAAACTAAAAAAATTTCGAATTTTCAGCAAATTCGTGGCAAAAATCCGTGGCTAATTAGCCACGGATTTTTGCCACGAATTTCCTATAATATAAGAAAAAACAAAAAAAAATTCGAATTTTCAGCAAATTCGTGGCAAAAATCCGTGGCTAATTAGCCACGGATTTTTGCCACGAATTTCCTATAATATAAGAAAAAACTAAAAAAAATTCGAATTTTCAGCAAATTCGTGGCAAAAATCCGTGGCTAATTAGCCACGGATTTTTGCCACGAATTTCCTATAATATAAGAAAAAACAAAAAAAATTTCGAATTTTCAGGAAATTCGTGGCAAAAATCCGTGGCTAATTAGCCACGGATTTTTGCCACGAATTTCCTATAATATAAGAAAAAACAAAAAAAATTCGGAATTTTGAGGAAATTCGTGGCAAAAATCCGTGGCTAATTAGCCACGGATTTTTGCCACGAATTTCCTATAATATAATAAAAAACACAAAAAAATTCGGAATTTTGAGGAAATTCGTGGCAAAAATCCGTGGCTAATTAGCCACGGATTTTTGCCACGAATTTCCTATAATATAATAAAAAAAACAAAAAAATTCTGAATTTTGAGGAAATTCGTGGCAAAAATCCGTGGCTAATTAGCCACGGATTTTTGCCACGAATTTCCTATAATATAATAAAAAACACAAAAAAATTCGGAATTTTGAGAAAATTCGTGGCAAAAATCCGTGGCTAATTAGCCACGGATTTTTGCCACGAATTTCCTCAAAATATAATAAAAAACACAAAAAATTCCTGAATTTTCACTAAATTCGTGGCAAAAATCCGTGGCTAATTAGCCACGGATTTTTGCCACGAATTTCCTCAAAATTACAAAGCCTAGAAAATTCTACTTCCTTAAAATTCGTGGCAAAAATCCGTGGCTAATTCGCCATGGATTTCATTTCTACTATCCCACACCCGTGTAATTCATTTTTTTTTCTAGACAATAATATTAATAGTATTCAACAACAATTACAATGATAATAATAACAAAAAACAACAACAATAATAAACTTTTATCATAATAATAAGTACGACATAATTAGTAAAAATGTCTCAAAAACCTTCATCTTCATCTTCATCTTCATCTTGACCTTCGTCTTCATCTTGATCTTCTTCTTGAGCATCATCATCCTCCTCATCATCCTCCTCATCATCGTCATCATCGTCATCATCGTCATCATCCTCATCATCCTCATCATCCTCATCGTCCTCATCATCCTCTGTCTCAAAATCTGATTCTGCAACACGTTCTAAATTTGATTCGCGAATTTCAGTTACAGCTACATCTATCATTGCTCCACATGGATCTCGTAGAGTAGGAATGTTATATTCCTCAGTTTGAACCACGTTACAAACTTCCTCTTGTTGATAGGCTGTATCCTTCCAGTGTTCCTCGACTTTTCTTCGTGCTTTGGTTTTACATACAGCCCACCAATCAGCTTTGTCACGTTTCAAACTAGGATATGATGCATAATATACTTGAATTGCTTGTTGTGCCAACACAAATGGTTCATATTTCTTATACCTTTTCTTGTGATTTATTTCAACCAAATTAAACTTCGTATGCACCTTCATTCCTTTGACGGGGTCGAACCACATGCACTTAAATAACACAACCCGCATTAATGGTCCGGGGTACTCTATCTCAATGATTTCATCCAACAAGCCATAAAAATCATCTTTTGAACTACCACAATTGGATGACCGAACACACACAGCACTATTCATTGTGGCTTTTCCCATTCCATATGCTTGAGTATGAAAATTATACCCGTTTATGAAATATGCTGGCCAAGTGCGTATGGTTGCTTGTGGACCCCATGATAGATAATATAGCAATCCTTGCTTTTCACCTTGATCACGGTGAACCTAAGATTACACACGCAAAGTCAATAATATATATGTATAAAATATTAATAACTTGGTTTTGGTCTATAGGCAACTTACATATGTTTTGAACCATGCTGCAAATTGTTCATCGCACAAACGGTCGAACTCATTTGCTGGTAGTCCATACATTGAATCTTGAAAAATCCTATTAACAATTTACATTTATATATTAGTAAATATTTGAGTGGCAATACATATATTTGCAAATATACACTTACTGGAAGTATGGCTCCACTGCTGGACAGTTCAGCAAAATATAGGTATGGGCAGCCTGCCATTCTTCGCCTGTTAAGCAGCGAACTTGACATGCACCGCTTGGTCGACCGAGATAATTGAAAATAGAGAATGATTTGCAATTGGGATCGATGGGACCCTCATCATTTCTTCCTGCTCTCCGCCTCTTACACTACACGTGCGGCTCAAAATAGTATGATGCAAATGTTGTCACTTCTTCCATAATATATGCATTACAAATTGAAGCTTCAACACATGCCTTATTCTTCACTTTTTTCTTCAAATGATATAAGAACCTTGTTGCAATAGAAAGAAGTTTATCAGAACATAATATAATATTTACTAAAGTATTTTTAAATTTATTTTGAATTTTTTTTTACCTCTCAAATGGATACATCCATCGAAATTGGACGGGACCTGCAACTTTGGCCTCATAAGGCAAGTGAACTAAGAGATGCTCCATTGAATCGAAAAACGATGGAGGAAATATCCTTTCTAAATTGCAAAGAATAATTGGAATGTCTCTCTCCAGTTTCTCCATGTGTGATGCTTTTAACACTGTTGAGCAAATATCATGAAGGAAATTACTTAACTCTGTAATGGCACCCCATACAAAGTTTGGTAGAAGTTCCTTCAAAGCTATTGGAATTAGTCTTTCCATAAATATGTGACAATCATGACTCTTTAATCCTATCAACTTGCATTCGTTCAAATCAACACATCTTCCAATATTCGAAACATATCCATCAGGAAACCGCACAGATTTCAACCATTGACAAACGACTCGTCTCTGCTCCTTATCCAACGTATAAACTGCTTTTGGTTTTGGTCCCCTGCTGCTTGCAGCCACATCTAATGTTGGCCGATCACAAATATCTCTCATATCTTTTCTTGCATTCAAATTGTCTTTTGTTTTTCCCGTGACATCCATAACAGTATTTATGACATTGTCGAAAACATTCTTCTCAATATGCATGACGTCAAGATTATGATGAATAAGATGGGCCTTCTAATATGGTAGATCCCAAAATATACTGCGTTTAGTCCACTTATGTGCACTTCCGTACACAATAGTTGTGTCATGAGGGTTTTCAACAACAGTTGGAAAGTCCTGCACTCGCTCCCATATTTGATCACCGGTCAACCTCAACGGTGGATGAGTTCTTTCAATCCTATTCTTGATGAACTCTTTTTTATTCCTTCTGAATGTATGATTCATCGGCAAAAATTGCCTGTGACAGTCAAAATAGCAGGGCTTCTTACCATGTCTTAATCTGAATGATTTCGATCTCTCCAAACATATCGGACATCCTAAAATCCCAGCTGTACTCCATCCAGATAACATTCCATATGCTGGAAAGTCATTTATCGTCCAAAGAAGAGCAGCCTTCATTACAAATGTTTGCTTTGTAGAAACATCATACGTAACGACACCTTCATTCCATAGCCGTTGTAACTCTTCAATCAATGGTTGCATATAAACATCTATCAACTTTTTTGGATTTTGCGGGCCGGGCACGATCAATGTCAAAAACATATAAGGTGTCTTCATGCACATACCAGGTGGAAGATTGTACGGAGTTACGATAACTGGCCAACACGAATAACTTTTCCCTGATTTTCCAAATGGCGCAAATCCATCAGCACAGAGACCTAACCTGATATTTCGAGGCTCCATCGCAAACTCTGGGTATGTTATATCAAAATGTTTCCATGCCTCTGCATCTGAAGGATGACACATTAGACCCTCTTCTGTTTCATGATTTGCATGCCAAGTCATGTGTTCAGCAGTGGCTTGAGACGCATAAAGCCTTTGCAATCTGGGAATTAAAGGCAGATAAAACATTTGCTTGCATGGTCTACGCTTCTGATTATGACCCTGCCTCCGATTATGACCCTGTGACCTGTTAATCTTGTACCTGGGAAGGCTATAGAATTTGCAAGATTCTGCATTTTCATCATCTCTCCAATATAACATACAACCCCTACTACATACATCAATCCTTTCAACTGGAAGACCTAAGTTATTCACTAACTTCTTCATATCGTAAAAATCACTTGGCATGATGCTATCACGAGGCATTGCTTCTCGCATTACTTCAACAAAAGAGTTAAAGCAATTCTCAGACACATTATGCTCTGCCTTGATATTTAACAATCTTGCTGTCACTGATAACTGAGTATGGTTGTCACAACCTGCCCATAAAGGTTCATCAGCTGCTTTCAACACTTCCCAGAACTGATTAGATGGAAACGTTTCATTATCCACATTCTCATCAAAACCTGTTACTCCTATCTCTTCCTCAAGTGTAGGAGTGAAACTAGTACTTGCATGGTTCGGATCTGAAACAACATTCCGACCAGTTGCATCAATCACCATCCTCTGATATGGGTTCAATTGATCATAATAGCTATATTCTTCCCTGACTGAAAATTGATCACTTATTCCATATCCTTCATCAGATATAAAAGGTTCACCATGACAAGTCCAATTATAGTAGTTCGGAGTAAACCCAAATCTACAAAGATGTTCTCTAACTGTATCACACACATGAAATTTCCCATTACTGCACTATCTACACGGACACCTTAACTTATTTCCATCCATCAACTCATATTTACTACTAGCGAAGTCCAAAAATACTTCCAACCCAGCACAAAACTCATCGGTCAATCCTCGACGTCCAGGTAAGTTCTTATTATACATCCAAGCACTGTCTCTTTGCATTGTGTCTATATAAAAATAACAAAATCTCGTAAAATATTTAAAACAAAAATAATCAATAAATTTATTACTTTGAAATTTTAAAAAATAAAACAATTACCCAAGTATTTGACTGAAATCTTTGTAGTTGAAAGTGCTCAATTTGATGAGAATTGCAACGTTCACTTCATCTGCGAAACTTTTAAACGGATACGTAAACGGATACGTACCTACACAAAAAAATAGACTTCATATTTTATTTTTTTATAATAATTTTTTTCCCGATATATTTTTTTAAATTTTTAATTTTTTTTTTCGAATTTTTTTCCGTACATATTTTTCTCTGGTCGCCGGTCTGGCGATCAGTGACCGGCTGAGGCCAACGAGTTGGACCTTGCCAGCCATGGGCAATGTCACCTCGCCTGCCAGATCTGGGCGGCGAGATCGAGAAGCATCACTATAATTACTTGGCATAACCATAAAAATAAATTATTTCCAAAAATCCCATAAATATTTTCATATAACAATTGATGACATAATCATCACCATACAAGTTGGCAATCATAATTTGAGATTCAAGATTTTCTGAAATAATAATAAATAAATGTGTGGAAATTAATTATTAAATAAGCATCCTAAAATAATTTATTTTCCACAATTCAAAATATTTTCTCGAATCGAAATCATTCAAATCATTTTCGAAATACGCCAACTTATACGGCGTAATCCAACATTCGCATCACAATTCGATATTGAAAATCATCCAAAATACTAATATTTAATTTTCGGAATTTAATTACTTAATAATAAAATATTAATATTTCAATTCGAAAATAATATAATAATAATTAATTCTGACAATATTAATATTAATAACATAATCAACAATAATAATATAATTGATAGCGTATCACCACATTCACGATAACGTATCGCACATCTACCGATACCTTGTCACCTAATCTCAATTAACTAAACAATTAATAAATTAATCTAAACAATATTTAAACTACCCTAAGCAAGTTTAACATCCTAAACACGGGATTAGGGGTTAACTTACTCGGCTAACGCAGGCGACGACGCGATGACAAGGGCGGCGACGAGGGCGATCCGCGGCTCGGGCTCGGCCACCGGCGAACGGGCGACGAACGGCGGCAAACGAGCACGGCAAAGGGAGCGACTGAAATGGAGGTTGGCGATGGTAGTCTCAGCAGTCGGGACAACAATAGCAAGCGGCGAGGGCGGGCATAGGCGGAACGGCGGCTGGGTTGCGGGAGGTGCGACCCGCGTGTTGGCTGAAACAAGTCAGCAATGGCGGTCGTGGGCGGCAACGGGCTAGCCGGGGTGGTGGCGGTTTGGCAGCAAGAAGGCGGTGCGTGGCGGAGCTGGTTCGACGAAGGGCAAGCCGGCAAGAAGTGCGGCAACAAGCAGAAGTCGAGCGGAAGAAGAGGACCAGCGAACGAAGGAGACGAAGAAAGGAAGAAAAGGAAAGAAGATAAAGAAAAGGAAGAAAAGGAAGAAAGGGGAAATAATGGGGGTAGGTGGTGTCAGGATGAGGGGGGGACCTGCAGCGTGGAAAAAGGGTAGAGAGAGAGAGAGCGAAGGAGAAGAAGAAAGGAAGAAAAGGAAAGAAGAAAAAGAAAAAGAAAAGGAAGAAAAGGACGAAAGGGGAAATAATGGGGGTAGGTGGTGTCAGGATGAGGGGGGGACCTGCAGCGTGGAAAAAGGGTAGAGAGAGACAGCGAAGGAGAAGAAGAAAGGAAGAAAATGAAAGAAGAAAAAGAAAAAGAAAAGGAAGAAAGGGGAAATGATGGGGTAGGTGGTGTCAGGCGCATGAGGGAAGGACCAGCGTGGAAAAAGGGTAAAGAGAGAGAGGGGAGAGAAAGAGGACAAGTTAGATTGCAATAATTGCGATCCAACGGCCACGATTCGAATTAAAAAACAATCTAACGGTCCCGAAAAATTCTAATTAATAATTTAGGATTTGACCAAATGGTATCAATAAAAATACACCGCGAGAGAAGTCTATCAGTCCAAATCAATACCCGGTCAAAAATTCACTTTTCACCTCACCCGAGTAATATCGCGGCTTGCCACAATAATATCGACATCGTCCAATTAAATTCATTCTAGAATTCCGAGAAATTCGACACTAAAGTTCGGGCTCCAAATAACGGCGAAATCCATCGCTAACTCCGATGCAAATTAGTTATGAAAAATTTTTCATCGCAAAATCCGTAGCAAATTTGCGATAAAAATATTTTCTTTCTTCGCAAATTAGCAACGGAAAAAATTCGTGGCTAATTTCGTCGCAAATTAGCCACGAATTTTTTTAGTGGCTAATTTCGTCGCAAATTAGCCACGAATTTTTTTTCGTGGCAAATTTCGTCGCAAATTAGCCACGAATTTTTTTTCGTGGCAAATTTCGTCGCAAATTTGCCACGAATTTTTTTTCGTGGCAAATTTCGTCGCAAATTAGCCACGAAATTAAAATTCGTGGCAAATTTCGTCGCAAATTAGCCACGAATTTTTTTCGTGTCAAATATCGTCGCAAATTAGCCACGAATATTTTTTCGTGGCAAATATAGTCGCAAATTAGCCACGAATTTATTTTCGTGGCTAAATCCGTCGCAAATTAGCCACGAAATTTTTTTCGTTGCGAAATCCGTCGCAAATTAGCCACGAATTTATTTCGTGGCTAATTCCGTCGCAAATTAGCCACGAATTGTTTTTCGTGAGAAATTCCGTCGCAAATTAGCGACGAATTATTTTTCGTTGCAAAATTTGTCGGTAATTTGCGACGAATTTTTTTTCCGTCGCTAATTTAATTTTTCGTCGCAAATTTGCGACAGAAAAAAATTCGTCGCAAAGTCCGTCGGAAATTAGCCACGAATTTTTATTCGTCGCAAATTTCCGTGGCTAAATCCTTGTTTTTTTGTAGTGTAATAATCAATTTTTGATTTACATTTTTTAATTAATCGAACTTAAATTTTTATTTTTTTATATGTTAGTGATTGGTCAGTTTTGCCTTCAACCCATCTTCCACTTTACGTCGCTAGGTAATCTTATTGGAGATTATAGTGCTATATCTGTTGATTTATAACGGGTCCCCGTGCTAGGTGGATGAACTCAAGAGACTTTCATCAAGTTGATGAGCTAGTCTTATCTTTATAAAGGATTCATTATGGCTTATCTAGATTTGTGGGAACCTATATTTATTACTTTATAGATTCAAGACCACGCACTATCCTCCATAGATCTCTAGACAAATTTAAGTTTAATACTGGGACCAGTGGTTCGAATGGATTGAAAACTTTGCGTGCAAATTTTAGTATCCATTAAAATGCATTCAGTGCATTTAGATATAGTTTGAAAAAAAGAAAGTAAAACGTTTTGACCAATGAATGATTTTGATGAAAAAACAAAATGGATGTTGTGCTAATGCTAATCCGATCACTCCTAAATCTATTGTACAAATGCTAATTTAATCATAAACTTTTCAATTTTGTCAATTTAATCCTAAACCTTTACAAGAAACTGCAATTTAGTCCTTTTGACCAATTATTATTGAAAATCGTTGACGTGGTAGTGTGTCACTCAGGACGGCCAACGATAATTGGACTGCCACATCATCACTTTTCGGCGAAAATTGACTGAAATGACTATATTAGAATTTTACACAAAATTTTAGGACTAAATAGGCAAAATTGAAAAGCATGTGACTAAATAGGTATTTGTAAAAAGCATGTGACTAAATAGGCATTTGTACAATAGGTATAGGATTGATTGGATAATTTTCCCGCTAATGGAAGTTTTAGGTGATCTTAAGTTGTATTGTTAAACTAAAGATGTCAAATTACGGTTCTTTTTTAACTTTATTTTGGTTAATGTAAGTATTAGGTATTATTAGTTATATTTTCAATTTGAATGGATTTAAATTCTAAATAATTTTTTACTTGTACTTCATTTCTTTATTTGTCTAAAATGTTTTAATAAGTTTTTTGGCTATTATTGATTAGTCAACTTTGTCTCTTGTATTATAGTAAATCGACAAATGGCACATACCTATGCAACTCCAACCATCACCCATTCTATTAATCTTAGAATTGGATTTATAAATATATATATTCGAATATATATATATATATATATATATATATATATATATTATTTTAAGTCTCATTTTTGGGGTCACTTTTCTTAATTGTTTTGCTATTAATGATTGGTCAACTCAATGCTGCCTTTTGTCACTGAGAAATGAAAAGTGTCACGTATCTATGCAATTCAACCAATCTTCTAGTTTGCTTGCTTTAGAATGATGGCATGGATAATATAGGCAAAAGATGTTAGAGCAATTCTCTTCCAATGGGGAGCAATGTGCCAAAATCAAGAGTGTCTCGTATTACTATTGAACTAGAGAAAACTGAAGATGTGTAAACGACGATTCTCTGCAATTGGTAGTAATGTGCTTAATTGACGTAGGAAAAAGTGTAGAGAAGTATAATGTAACACAAGTGAAAAATTAAATAGATAGATCGCTCGCCATCCGTAGGTAATCAACTTAAGAGATAAGAGTAATACTTGTAACCATAGGAATCCACCTAAAGGATAAGAGCAAAGGAAGAAAAATTCCTAAACATATATCACTTGTGCGAATTTAGTCCCAAACCTTTCAAATGCGCCAAATTTTTTTTCTAATTGTTTTGAATTTATTTATTTTTGTTTATTTTATATTTTATTTTCTTTCCTTCCTTTTCTTTTTACCCAAGTATGGGCTGGTGAGGTCTTGGTGAGGGCCTCGGCGCACTCTAGATCTAGAACAGAGTCGTGGCCCTTGCTTGTATCTAGGTGAGGGCTTGACACCCTCACTTGTCGGTGAAGAGGACACGAAGACCCTAACATGTGGCCAACGACGGCTGTGACACCTTCACTAGTTACTAGCCCACGGTTTAAAAAAAAAAAGAAAAGAAAAGAAAGAAAAAAGAAAAAAATGAAATGAGAAAAAAATTCAAAAATAATAAAAATTGTTAATGTTAGTGCTGACTATGCCACGTAGGACATCTAACATGCACGTCAGCGATTTCCAATCAAAATTGGCTGGATGAACTAAATTAGCAAATCTTCAAAAAATTTAGGACTAAATTAGCACAATTAAAAGATTTAAGACTAAATTAGCACAAGTGCAATAGATTTAAAACTTTTTTGATAATTTTCTCATCATCCATGGGTCCTCTTTATTATAATCCATTGAGAGATGTTAGAGCAAAGGATTCTTTTATATATGTATATTTTTGTCTTTTGGCCATCTATAAATACATGCATGCATGCACACGCTCTTACACACATGAGAGCCATCTTCCAATGGAAAATTTATTTAGCAATCTTGACATGGGTTACTCCACTCCACATGAACCGTTAGATAATGTTCCTTGACATAGATCGGAATTACCAAAAAGAAAAAGAAAATCCTTCCAATTGGCAGCAATGTATCCAAATCACGAGTGGGTTCTCTTATTATTATCGAACTAGAGGAGACAAGAAAAGATGTGAGCTCAAGGCTGACTGATCTACTATGCTCGTTAGGATGAGCTCTATTATGATTTTGACGAAAGAAGCGCTGTGGCAAAAAATTTGAAGGCGGAAATAAACATTTGCAATTACTCGTATGAAAAAAATAGACGTGTAAATATATGTCATTTATAATTGAAGTGGCCTTCATTTCTATTTTTCAAATCCTATTGACATTAATAAAACATAAAATTGAGAAAAAAATATATAATTGAAAGAACATAACTTGTTTAACGGGGAAATTACCCAAAAAGCCCTAAACTTATTGCATTTGTGCCAATTTAGTTCTAAACATTTTAATCTGGCCAATTTAGTTCTAAACTTATTGTACTTTTACCAATTTAGTCCTAAACATTTCAATTGTGCTAATTTGGTCTTAAACTTTTAGATGATTTGCCAATTTAGCCCTAAATCTTGTGAGATTATACCTAAATCAAAGAACCCAAAATCACAAGATGAAAAGGGCATACCATATGCGAGTCAACTCAAGCACTCTTTTCATTTATTCCATCGTCTAAAATATTTTGCCAAGTCATTTCAACTTAGCTTCCCGGGCATTCTATATATGTACAAGAGAAGAGACAACGATAAACCAATCAAATCTCAAGCTATCAATCATGGACGCGAGGGCATCTTTTTACCTCCTCCTGCCTTTCCTAGTCCTTCTCGCAAGTAAGCAAATTGTCATCATGATCTCTCTATTTTCAACTATTACAAATTTCTACATTAACAGTTCCTTCTTCCGAAACAAGAAAATGAAATCCTAAAAGTTTTTTTTTTGTTCTTTTTTGGGATTTGAAAATTAAAGTCCTAGGTTGAAATTTCCATCTTTGTTATGGGATTCGTACATCAAATTATGTCTTGCATGCATGCTTGCAGGAGGAGCCGGCTCAGCCACGCTCACCTTCACCAACAACTGCCCCTACCAAGTCTGGCCTGGGATGCTGACCAGCGGGGGCGGCGGGCATCTATCCTCAACCGATTTTGAGCTCGCCACAGGCTCGTCCTTTTCGTTCAATGATGTCTAGGACACGTGGTTTGGCCGGGTGTGGGGCAAGATGGGCTATGCCACTGATGCCTCCAGCAAGTTCACCTACGCCATCGCTGACTGCGGCTTTGGTCAGGTAAGCTGCAACGGCGCAGGGGCGATCGCACCGGCATTCTTGGCGGAGTTCACCCTCATGGCAGGAAGTTTCGGCAAGCAGGACTTCTACGACATCAGCCTCGTGGACGGCTTCAACTTGCCAATCTCTGCAACCCCACAGGGCAGCAGCAGCGGGTGTAGCGCCACAAGTTGCTCAGGCTATTAGATGTATGCCCTAAAGTTATCATGTAATAGTTACATGTTAGGGATTTAAATTGTATTTTCAAATTCATTATTTATTTAATGGCAATGACGTATTCATTCATTTGTCCAATTATTTAAATATATGAATGATTCTATAAGATCAATTGTGACTGGACCTATTCTTGGGACGTTAAGAATATGTGTGATAGGTTCATAGTTAGACTGAATCTTTAGATTGTTCTCGATCGATGGATCATTGAGTGGATATCAATTATCCTGTTGTGACTGGTGTTCTTAGCTTCATCATTAAGTATTGTATATTTAAGGGAATGACGAGTCACGAGTCATCGGGTATTGTGATGCCCGAGCTAGAACATAAGTGTTTGTACTAGACAAGTTCACTGAATATGACACGCATATAACGATTAAGAACATGGAAGCTTTTAGCGTGGTCAATGCCTAATCGTTCATGCTCTGGTCTTGTGTAAGTAATCCTTAGACCTGAGGCACAGTGTTGACTTGTGTGTTGGATGGCTATGGTTCACTATGGTTCACAGGTGCACATATTGCTGGTTCATTGATCTGTCTCTATACTTGATGGCCATACTTCGTTTACATACGAAGTTGCACGTGTGCGCAAAATAGAATCTGTCTCCTTGTTATACACAAGGTACAATAATGATGTCCTATGCAATCTAATCTTGACATTGCATTAAAATCCTCGGCCGGGGTTGTAATCGAGAATAAACTGTTGATGTCTCATATAAAATGCATGTCAATTAGATTTGTGCATATGATCGAATTGGTGACTTGATAATTATTCCATGGTCTTTGTTCGATCGAGACATAGTAAGGCAAAGGGATTGAATTACACTGTAGCCAAAGCGGACGGGTTCATTATGTTCTTAAAATATTCATACTGTCTGGGTAGCCATGACATATTGCTAGATGTCAATTATGTCTTGTAGGACCTAGAGATTGATCGGGACAATCAATTCTCTTGGGAGTACTAACGTGTTAGTGCAAGTCCCTACCAGCTTAGTGATGAATTTAGGAATATCATACACCATAATCAATTTAGGATGACGTTGTACGGAAGATGCAATATTGCAAATATGTTTGCAATTATAGCAATCGATTAGTCAGATTGAGATTAAATTAAATGTGATTTAATTTAATTTTATTTTTGTCATGAGCGTGCGTGCATATGATGCACACGCAAACCTAAAGTGGACACATGTTAATATGCCATATGATCTTGCACTCTTAATTTTATAAAATTAAATTAATTAAAAGTGTGTGCAGCACACGATCAGCTCATTGCTGATCGTGTGTGTTTTAATTTTGAATTTTAAAAAAAAATTGGATGATGATGATGGTGGTGCATGCACACGGTCAGCCCACGACCAGCAACCGTTGCTGGTCGTGTGCTATGTGTACACATGCTCGGCAATGGTTGCTGATCGTGTGAAGGGTTTAGGGATCAGTAATGGTTGCTAGATATAGTGCAAAAAAAAAAAGGTTAATACCACGAAAAACTCTAAACTGGTACACTTGCGACACATTTACCCTAAACTATTTTTTTGACCATAAAAAATCCCGAACTGGTATATCTGTAATAATTTTATCTCGAACATACCACAAAAAATCCCAAACTGGTACACATGTGACAATTTTACCCCGAACTAATTTTTAATATTATTATTTTTGATTTTGTTTTAATTTTTTGAATTTTTTCTTTTTTCTTTTTTGTTCTTCACCTTCAACCTTTGGCCAGTCGCCGGTCCAGCGACTGGCCAAAGGCGGAAGCCAGTATGGGCCGCCTCGACGCATGCGAGGGCGACCCTCGCCTACGTCGGGCGGCCCTTGCTCGACGCAGGGGAGGGTCGCCCTTGCAGGATTCGGCGAGGGCAGCCCTTGCCCGACGCCGGCGAGCCTCGCCCGTCCTCGCCCGACTCAGGCAAGGGCGGCCCTTGCTGGCTTCCACCTTTGGCTGGTCGCCGGACCGGCCAAAGGTTGAAGATGAAAAATAAATAAAAAATAAATAAAAATTCGAAAAAATTATAAAAAAATAATATTAAAATTTTAATTCGGGGTAAAATTGTTACATATGTACCAGTTTGAGGTTTTTTGTGATAAGTTTAGGGTAAAATTGTCATAGGTTGTACCAGTTTGGGGTTTTTGATGGTCAAAAAAATAGTTTAGGATAAAATTGTCACAGGTGTACAAGTTTGGAGTTTTTTATGGTAAAAAAAATAGTTTGGGGTAAATGTGTCATAAGTGTACCAGTTTAAGGTTTTTCGTGGTATTAACCCAAAAAAAAATTGAGTGTAAGTGAGAAGTGAAATTATTAATGTGTTCGTAAGAGTTAAAAATACGTTTTTCTCTCTTCCGACGCCGTGATTGAAATATCGAGAATGCGGAGAATTGTCACCACAAAATTGCTAGCACAATTCTATTGGTGATTATCCGTAAGTTCTTCATTCCGTTTGTCATGCGATTGGTGGTGTGTCTGAACTAGAGGTCCAATGGTTGTGGGGCTCAAACTGAAGAATATCCGAATTGAAATCGTTTTGGGCACGCTACGAAAGATAATCCGTTTAACCCCCTATGGTTTTCTTATTTTTGATTGAAATGCACGAACAACGCCTTTGGAGATAAATATATGGTTATATTTTTCCGCTGCGTTTATATTTAATTTTAACTATACATGTTCCATAGCAACGTGAATTCCGTGTGCCCCCCGGAGCTGACGGTGAAGGGGTCGGACGGGACTGTCGTGGCGTGCAAGAGCGCATGCCTGGCTTTCAACCAGCCACAGTACTGCTGCACCGGGTCATATGGGTCCCCGGACACGTGCCCCCTGACGAACTACACAAAGATTTTCAACGGCCAGCGCCCTCATGCTTACAGCTACGCTTACGACGACAAGAGCAGCACTTTTACTTGTGCCGGTGGGGCTGGTTTCCTCGTCACATTCTGTCCATGACATATGCTCTCTTTTTCCGGACTGAAATGGACCATTTCCTTTTTCTAGGTGAAAGTATGAGGTCCATGGGTTGTGTTGTCGGCCCGAAACCATTTGTATCCTCGTCTCTGGATTGATGAGAGATCATGCAAGTAGTTTCCTTTTCCACTAGGAAAAATAAATGTAATCTGCCGACAATAATGGATTATACAAAAATAAGCAATGTACCAATAAATATTCGGAGCTTATCCGAGTGTGACAGTGTAGATGGTCGCACAGAAAAAATCAGCCGATTTGAGAATTGAATTGTCCAAGCCTCTACAATGCTGTAGTAAGTGATTGATACAAGGACGATGCATATATTGAAGGGAAAATGACACAAAGAGTCTTCGAACGTTGACCCAATATGCAATGTCACGTGCAAGAGCGCTTGCCTAGCTTTCAACCAGCCACAGTACTGCTGCACCGGGTTGTATGTTTTGGACATGCTGATTTCGTTGAGGTGACTTTGGGTTTTAAATACGTTTTTAGGCGGAGTTTGCTGAAAATTGAAATGATAATGACATCCAGTACGTGTCATTTCATATCCTGTTTTTTTTTTGCAGCTCAAGTGAAAGCAAAAACTCACACTACAAAAAAAAGTAGGTTTTAGCGACGAATTTTATCACGAAAAAAATGAAAAAATTCATCGCTAAACGAATTTGGCGTCGCAAAATTTAGTGACAAAAAATTTCAATTTTCGTTGCTAAATTGCGATGAAATATATTCGTAGCAAAATTTGTCGCTAATTTGGCATTGCAAAATTTAGTGACAAAAAATTTCAATTTTCATCGCTAAATTGCGACGAAATATATTCGTAGCAAAATTTGTTGCTAATTTTCCGTCGCAAAATTTGTCGCTAATTTTTTGGCACAAAATTCGTCGCTAATTTGCCACAATTGTTTTTTGGTCAGTAATTTGTGATGAACTTATTTGTTGCAAAATTCATCGCTAATTTACCATAAAAAATTTTACTTTTGCCACGAACATTGTTCTGAAACAAATTTTATTAATTCGTCTCAAATTAGCGACATTAGTGTAGCAACATCAACCAATCCTATCCAACTCGCAAAAAATCATCATACATCCAAATCCATGACTAAGTCCTAACCTTTCCATCCTCAGAGATAGCCTAACGAGCTCGAGGCACTTGCTCGACACCGATCCGACAAAACAGAGCTGAGCTCTCGAGGGAACCTTGAGCTTCAGATCCTCCACAACCCTCCACACCCTCCTCGAGGTCTCCTGCCACCCCTTGCACACCTGTGCCACCGCAAGCGGCTCTGCCGGTGGTAGCCTCCCTAGGACCTCCCACAAGCACCTCGCAGGCAGCCCACCGGCGTCCGCATCTCCGTCCACAAAATCTCAATCCCACTTGTCAAGATTTGGCTCGACCTCGTTGAAGTCCTCCTCCTTGTCGGCGCGGACGTCAAGGTCGTTGAAGGAGAGTGTGCGGCAGAGGTGCGAGATTGGGGGACGTGGCAGGAGGGGCGACGGCGGCTGGGGAGGGTAGGCGGCGGAGGAGAGCAAGGACGGTGTGAGGGTGACGGCGGATGCAGAGGAGGTGGCGGCGGTAGCATTGATGAGTTTGGAAGAGGTCGCGCAGCGGCGGCGACGGAGGAGGAGGAGGAGGAGGAGGCGGCGGGGGAGGGGGAGGAGCCGACGTGGTAGGAGTGGCCCTTCTTGGGGAGGCCGCAGCCGCTGCAGTTGTAGTTGCCGCGCTTCTTGCCATGCTTGGTGGCGGTGTTGTCGTTGTCGTCGGAGGGGGCGGCGGGGGAGTTGGAGGGGAGAGGTGGGGCTGGTGGTAGTGCATGGCGGAGGAGCGACGGAGGAGGCGAGAGAGAGAGAGAGAGAGAGAGAGAGAGAGAGAGAGAGAGAGAGAGAGAGAGAGCACGGTGGTGGCGGGGGAATAAAAAGAGCGAGCGAGAGGGGGAGGCAAGTTCGCACCTTCGAGTTTCAAAGATTTTTTAATTATTATTATTAAAAAAATAAAAATAAATAGGATAGTATTTATCTTGTTGTATCCTAGGAAAGTATTATCTAAAAAATGACTGAAAGACAAGTAAGAGTGAAAAAAACTCCATTTACGAATTTTATTACGCATTTCGTTTAATTATAACTTTAATTTACGCCATTACGATATAATCTGTGTTTTTTAATTGCTAAAATTTCATTTTATTCAGTGAACCTAATAGTTCAATCTTTATTTATTTTTCATGCCATCATTGCATGATATTTTAAAAGATACTTTTAAAAAACATTTAAAATATGATAAATTTGAATAAAAAATTTTAAACATGCATTATTATTATGCAAATGCAAAAGAAAATGCTCCCTAAAACATTATTATATGGAATACTATCTTTGTTGTGATTACATGTAAAATTAGCTGTGGACCAAAAACTATGGCAATTGTAATGGCATTATAAGACAACCCATTCAAACTTTTTGCAAACACATTATTTTTTGTCAATTCTAAATACACCATAATTTTCACTAAATCATTAATGAAAAGAAAATTATCCATTGCAATAACAACAAGTTGCATATGCAGCTTAATAAAAGATATTGGTCATTCAGCTGCTTGGTTCCCCTGAAAAAAGGTTACTGTAACGCCCCCTACCTCGGGGCCATTAACGTGACGTACTGTTCATTAATATCTTTATTTACATACAAGCAGAAGCATACTCGGGACGATCACAACAAAAAGAACAACCAACGGAAATAAGACAAGCATTATGAGCAACTTTATGTTTACGAAACATGCAAACATATTTAAACAAGTTCTTCTCTTAGGTCATAGGAAACATCACACATATTCTACAAGCCTATTCCGAAGGCTTTTCTAATTACAGGCCGACGTGGGTTGGGCTTTCCTATCCCCACTATGACTTCTCGCTCCTCGCTTCTTCACCTCCTTCCCGGTCCCGTCCGCCTGGCCATCTCACATCTCACCCGTGGCTTTATCCCAGAGCCGGCCCGCCATGAGGCACCAAGTCCGTTAGGCCCTCATTGAACATCATAAGCGTCGTGATTTGGCGGTAGACGCGATCTTCTCTGACATTTATTACGGTGAGTGCTTCGACTCTCTGCTCTACAGGATTGCCAACGCGGGTTGGGAGAAATGCCATCCTATGGACCTGAAAAAGGGAAAACAACGGGGGATGAGTCGGGGAGACTCATTAAGTGAAAACACCAATATCAAGTAAGGATAAGACAATCGTCGTTCACACAAGTCAATTCTTACCGTACGGCATCAATGGCATTTCAAATAGCAAAGTCATGCTACGAAACCAACAAAATAAACATCAAATGTGAGTATCACACGTGAACATCATTAGATGCGAAAGAACGAACAACCATGAAATCAAGAAACGGGCCAACCAACCCATGTTACAACGTATCGTAATTTCCTTTATCGATATTAGGGAATTCACTTACACAACGGCAAACAAAACCAGAGAACGGGGTTCGAGACAGGTGAGCTCGGGAAATTTCGATCTTTTTCCTTGCTTCCTTCTTGCTTCTTTCTTGCTTGGCCGACCAAGACGAGGCCTACCAAGGCCAAATCGTGGCTCTTGGATGGGAATGAGTAGGAACACGGGCCGGTTTGGGGTTGGTTCGAGCGTGAGTTTCTCGGCCAAAGTGAGAAAATAAGAACAAGGGAAGAAGAAGAAGATGTTGGCATGAGATTGGAGGATGGCGTGAGAGAGGAGGAGAGGGAGGGGGGCAACTTCACGTGAGGCTTCTTGCTTTCTTGTAGACAACTAGGCTTGGAGAATAAGCCAAGTATTAATGTGCACAATAGTCAAAAGTCATGATGGCTTGTATTTAATGCCATTAAAAGCTATTAATGGACTAAAATAATGAAGAGGCTAACATTATCTCTTCCTCATTGGTTCTCCTTTCTCTCTCTCTCTCTCTCTCTCCCCTCACGGCTACTCTCTCTCTTTTTCTCTCTCTCTCTTTGGCCGAATGGCCACTCCCACGGCTCCCTATCTATCATACTCCTAACTTGGTCATCACTCAAGGCCATTAAGGCATGTCATCATGATGAGGCTTAAGTCATGGCTTAGGTCATTTGGGCATGAGGTCATTGCTTACCTCACATGGCCATTAAGAACATAAGCCAAAAGCAATGATGAAGGTGATAAGCTTGGACCAATAAATGTGACTTCCACAAGAAGATTTAATCCTTGACTTGGTTAATTTCGTTTTCTCCTAAGATGACCTCCAATCAAGGCATAAAATATCTCATTTGAAAGCTCGGAACGTGTACTTTAAATCACCAGAAGACACCAAGTCCAAATTCCAACATTCTTGTATAGAAAATGCTAAATCTTTGAAATCTAACAAAATCAGACTGCCAACACTGTTCACGAAATTGGACTTGAAAATATAGTAAATGGATTCTGAAAATTCTCAAATTTGGATATATCATAAAAAAAGCTTTAAAAAACATTTCTCATGTAGAACACAAAATCTGAATCTCTCTAGAAATGCCATTTTTAGTAACTCAAAGTCAGACTGAAAATAGTTCGCTGGAATAGAATTCTTATTTCTCAAATTAAGCTCCGTCTAGCATGCAAATCATCTCAGAAAATTCCTAAATTTATACACATTATAGAAAAGGATATTCTCAACAACGTTTGTGAAGGAACTATTTCCAAAATCGGCCCAGAAAAGCTTGTGGAAAATAAAGATGGTGTGAACATTACCAAAATACCCATTCTGGGTAGTTTCACACTGTCCGAAAATCAGGCCATTATACCACTCATATCAACTCCAAAAATTCTAAAATTAAAGTATGTAAAACTTCATGAAGTTTGGAACAACTTTCAAGAAGAAAGTATTTGAAAATTTGGATAACAAAAGTCTCCCCAAAAATAACAAAATGAAGGAGTACCAAGGATCCGAAATACGGTTTTCCAAAACAAGAGTAGAAATTTTTGTTCCAATTGGAAAACCATCAAACTTAAACCATATACATTTTCTAGGGACTGAAATTGAGGATGTGACAGTTACTCTCTTGAAAAAATATTTTACCCGAATCAGACAATAAAAGTTTTCAATTGCATCAATAAGAAAGTCATTATTCACTTAAAACACACACACACACACACACACACACACACACACACACACACACACACACATATATATATATATTAAGGAATAAGTTTCAATGTTTAGTGCGAGAAACACCAAATTAACTTTTTTTTTTGGTTTGTAAAATGAACTTGTTGACATGATTGATTATTGTTTTCCATTCGTAGTTTCATTAACAATAGATACATTTAAGCAATTTGGGTCCTCTTCAATATTATCTTCCAATAAAATATGAGTAAATTGAGTATAATGCATTCATCAACCACAATATTCAACTTTGAGTAAATTTTCGTAAATTTTTACCAAAAATCAAAGTCAAAAAATTCACGATCATGAGTATTATTCAGGGAAATAAAGTTAATGATTGTTGGAATAAGTTTGGAAGAAGACAGACATGAAGGAAACCTTGCAATGAATGGGTGTGGAAGAGGAGGTTAGAGTGAAAAAAATTATTTGAAAGGAATGTGAGTAGTTTTGTCTTTTAATATAATATAAAGCAAAAGAAAAGAAGAAAATAATGTAGAAAATAATCTTAAATTAAAAGTGAGATCTGCAAAGAATAATGTAGTCAGTTCAATGTGATGGAGAATGCCAAAAACCAATTACGGAGAGAGAGTTTGCGTGTGTTACTGAACAATTTTTCCCTCACATGGCAAGGAAAGTTAGGATGTTATCATGCGATAGCAGGTTTTCATGTGAGAATGGTATTTGCCTCAATTTGAAACACAAAATCCATTGATCTACTCTTTCTTAAGAAAAAATTACTAAATAGTTTGTTGAATTTTTACAAAAGAAAACTTGTGCATTTTAACTTATCGAAAAGCTATTCTATTACGTCGCAATATGAGAAAAACTCGTATCATACAATGAAGTACAAATTCACTATATTGATAGCAAAACCCAATGATATTGCACAACTAAAATACAAAATAATTCTACGAGTTTATATTGAAACTTGTACTTGAAAATTATAAAACAGCAAGTAATTACTATATTCTCATACATTTTTGGTACAAATAATTATCTAAAAGGACCATTTGCTGCATAGTATGCACGAGTAAAAGTTATAATGGGATATGATATAGTTATGACTTCATATCTCGAGGCTTATCATATACTCTCAAGTTCTCACGGTTCTATTGATTCTACACATTTGTATGGGTTCTTATGCACACCCTTAGTAGTGGCTCCGATATAATCATGTTAACAATCCATCCAAACCCTTATAAAGTTATAATAGGATTTCAAACTGCAATCCGGCTTTGCGATCTTATTTTAAAAAAAATTGAATCTACTGATGCTTTTCTACCTTATATCACTACAAAAAAAGTAGGTTTTAGCAACGAATTTTGCCACGAAAAAATGGAAAAATTCGTTGTTAAACAAGTTTGCGACGAAAAACATTTTGTCGCCAATTCGGCGTTGCAAAATTTAATTTTTCGTCACTAAATTGCGACGAAATTTATTTTTGGCAAAATTCGTCGCTAATTTGCTATGAACTGTATTCGTGACAAAATTTGTTGCTAATTTTTTGTGGCAAAATTCATCGCTAATTATTCGTGATAAAATTTGTCACTAATTTTTCATGGCAAAATTCGTCGCTAATTTGCCACGAAATTTTTTTTTGGTCAGTAATTTGCGACAAACTTATTCGTGGCAAAATTCGTTGCTAATTTGCCACGAAAATTTTTTACTTTTGCCACGAAAATTGTTCCGAAATGAATTTAGTGATAAATTTTTATTAATTCGTCGCAAATTATTGACGAAAATAAAATAGTCGGGAACATGCCGCAAATTTTATAGTTCATTGCTAATATGCGACGAATTTAGCGACGAAAATAAACTTTCGCTGCACATTTGCAACTATTTTTATAGTTCGTCGCTAATTTCATTGCTAATTAGCGACGGATTTAAATTCGTCGCTAATTTGTGACAGAATTAGCGATGAATTTGAATCCGTAGCTAATTAGCGACGAAATTAGCGACGAACTATAAAAATAGTTGGGGATGTGTGGCGAAAGTTTATTTTCATCGCTAAATTCGTCGCTAATTAGCAACGGAATTAGCGATGAACTATAAAATAGTCCGTAACATCCCATCAAAGTTATTTTCATCGCTAATTTCATCACAAATTAGCAACAAATATATTTTTCGTGGCAAATTCCGTCACAAATTAGCGATGAATTTACTTTTCGTCGCAAATTCCGTCCCTAATTTCCGACGAAAAAATATTAGTTGCATATTCCGTCGCAAATTAGTAACGAATTTGAATCTGTGGCTAATTAGCGACGAATTTTTTTTTCGTCCCAAATTAGCGATGAATTTTTTTTTCTGTCGCTAGTTAGTGACAAATTTTTTTTTCCGTTGCAAATTAGCGAAGTATTTTTTTTCTGTCGCAAATTAGCAACAAATTTTTTTTCATCGCACATTAGCGATGAATTTTTTTTCCGTGGCAAAGTAGCAATGAATTTTTTTCCGTTGCAAATTGGCAACGAATTTGTTTTTGGTCGCAAATTCTGTCGCTAATTAACGACGAATTTTTTTTCATTGCAAATTAATGACGATTTTTTTTTTCATCTCAAATTCCGTTGCTAAATAGCAATGAATTTTTTTCATCACAAATTCCATCGCTAATTAGTGATGAATTTTGTTTTCGTCGCAAATTCACGACAAATTTTTTTTTCCGTTGCAAATTCAATCGCAAATTAGCGACGAATTTTCTTTTGTCGCAAATTAGCGACAAAAAATTTTTCGTCGCTAATTTTCCATGGCTAAATCCTTATTTTTTTGTAGTGCCATCAAATCAAAAGATACTATTAATATATTAACTTAAGTGTTAATATCTATTTTCTGTGAAAGTATGGAATGTGTCGATTTTTAAAAAAAGTCAAAATGCGTGAGTAAAAGGAAAAAATCCAAGTGGCATATACATTTATGCCTTTCGATGATTTCCATTTATAATCAATAGGATTAAAATCCTCTCAATTCAAGCGAAAAATTGATAGATTCTATTTACTCTCTTTGTGACGCATCATTTCCTTAAAAGTATTATAAGTCCGGAAAGGAGATAAACTCGAAAAATCATTATTAAATTCTAATCATTATACTTCATGATTTTCTTTCCGTTTTTTTGCCCTTTGCTCCTAATTGGTTTTTCTCCCCTTAGCGGCTACTGTAATTCTCATAAGTCAAAACTAACATTTACTTCAATACCATAAAAGCCGCGGCTGCATCAGATGCCTTCAGTCTTTATTAAGCATACCATATAAGTTTGAAAACCCAAGATTACAAAAATTATTTACTAGCCCCTTATTTCTGATTTAGCTGGACCAAGGGCATTTACTATATCTAATTCAACTCAAGCACAATATCTATATATGTTCCTTTTTGTTTTCATTCCATCAGCCAAGATAAGATTCACAAGTCATTTCAACTTAGCTTCCCCGGCACCGTTCATAGATCTCCTTGAATAAAAGAGACAACCACAAAAGAAACAAGTCTCAAGCTTTCAATCATGGACGCAAGAGGGTCTTTTTACCTCCTCCTGCCTTTCCTAGTCCTCCTCGCAAGTAAGCACATTGTCATCATAATCCTTCCTTTTTCAACCATTACAAGCTTCTGCATTCATATCAAACATTACCTTCTTCCAAAACTAGATACAATCCTAAGTTTTTCTTTGTTCTTGCAGGAGGAGCCGGCGCGGCCACACTCACCTTCAACAACAAGTGCACCTACACCGTCTGGCCTGGGACGCTGACTGGTGGGGGCGGAGGGCAGCTATCCTCGACTGGTTTTGAGCTTGCCCCGGGCGTGTCCTTCACAATCAATGGCGTTCCAGACACGTGGTCTGGCCGGGTGTGGGGCAGGACAGGCTGTGCCACCGATGCCTCCGGCAAGTTCACCTGCGCCGCTGCTGATTGTGGCTCTGGCCAGGTTAGCTGCAATGGCGCTGGGGCGATCCCGCCGGCCTCCCTAGCGGAGTTCACCCTTGAGGCAGCAGGCTCCGGCAAGCAGGACTTCTATGACATCAGCCTCGTGGATGGCTTCAACCTGCCGATCTCCGCAACCCCACAGGGCAGCGGCAGTGGGTGCAGCGCCACAAGCTGCCCAGGCAACGTGAACTCCGTGTGCCCCCCGGAGCTGGTGGTGAAGGGGTCGGACGGGAGCGTCGTGGCGTGCAAGAGCGCATGCCTGGCTTTCAACCAGCCACAGTACTGCTGCACCGGGTCGTATGGGTCGCCGGACACGTGCCCCCCGACGAACTACTCAAAGATTTTCAAGGCCCAGTGCCCTCAAGCTTACAGCTACGCTTACGACGACAAGACCAGCACTTTCACTTGTGCCGGTGGGGCTGATTTTCTCATCACATTCTGTCCGTGATGTTTTCTCTCTTTTCCTTTTTCCGGTGGCCATCTTTTTTCTAAATAAAATTTGAGGTCCATCGATTGTGTTGGTTAGCCTAAAATTACTTGTATCCTTGTTTTTGGATTTAGAGATCATGCAAGAAGTGTCGCTTTCCATTAGGAGAAATGAAATCTATCTGCCGAGAAAAATAATGGATTATACAATGTATCGAGGGTGATTTTGCATTCAACTATCAATGTAATTCGTGGATTGAGAATTGAGATTGTCGGAGCCTCTGCAATGCTTTAGTAAGTGATTTTGAATTGAGAGTGAATCACATAGGTCCACACGTCCACTTATTGCATCTTCGGAGCCACCGTATTTCCATACTTAACTTTCATGCTTATTTGTCGATTCCAAATGGATTCGTGTTCTTGATGTTGTCTTATCTATTTGGGACTAGGAGAGGTCGAACCCATGTCTTGGACATGTTGATTTAGATATGGTGACTTTGGGTTTTAACTACATAGTAGGATGGGCTTTATGGAAATTGAAATGACAATGACAAGCAGTACATTTTTGGAAATTATCCAAAAAGTCCTAAATTTATTATACTTTTGCCAATTCAGTCATTTAACCCTTTAATTTCTCTAGATGAGTCTTAAACCTTTTCTTGTTTTGTCAATTGAGTCCATCCGACTAATTTTGTCTGGAAATCACTAACGTGGACGATAGCTGTCCCATGTAGCACGATCGAGGTTGAAGTGGATAATTTTTAATAATATTTTTTGAATTTTTATTAATTTTTTCTTTTCTTTTTTTTACACCTTTGACTGGCGATAGTCGCTAGCCACAAGCTTGGTTTGAGCGAGGGCTTCCACGCCCTCGCTAGCCACAAGCAAGGGTGTTGGGCCTTACCTAGACTAGGCGAGGGCCGCGAGCCCCTTGCCCAGTCTGAAGGCCAACTTGGCCGGCCATAGGTGTAAAAAAAATAAAAAGGGAAAAAGAAAAGAAAAATAAAAAAATAAAAATTAGAAAACATTTAAAATATCATAAAAAATTATCCACGTTTGCATCGGCTGGCCGTGTCACGTAGGACAGCCGGTGTCCACGTTAATAATTTTTTGCCAAAATTGGCCGGATGGATTCAATTGGCAAAACATGAAAATGTTTAGGTTCAATTGGCAAAATTAACATTGTTTAAGATTGAATTGACAAAAGTACAATAGCTTTAATGTTGGAGAAACATCTCAAACAATTTTGACGATCAATGTTTACTATGATATTTGCAGATGTTCATGGACAAAAGTGATATCCATGAAGGAAAAAGATCACAAGTCTATTTTGTTTGTAAATAACACCGACAAACTTAAAGATCAGCTGATGACGATGTTTGTGTCCATTCTGAAGATATCATGTCATTAGTGATGTTAGAACAACGACCATTTGAGAATGTTGATTAATATAGCCATCATCGACTGAATGTGCGCAGTAGAGAAATTGGAAGTCAACAGAGAACTGTAAAACATGCTTTTGTTAGAATTGTCAGAGTTGTCAGCAACGAGACAACAGCGGTAGAACTTACTTTGGGATAGCTAGCAAATGTTCAGGAAAAAGATATGTACGAGCAGTACTATTTCTGGATAGCAACACCAATGGATCTTTAGCGGCTACTTGCTTTTCTAAGACATTTCCAATGGGAAGCTTGAAGATGGTTCTATATAAGAGAAGATCTTCTTCTTCTTTTTTTGGTTAGAAAGAGAAGATCTTGAAGGCCAAACATTAGACACGCGCAATACAAGAAACAAAATTTTCTCTAAAACATGCCCTTAGCTGATATTGTTTCAATCTCTTAAGATCTTCACTGTAGCGTTCTTGCTGACTTGTAATCATGTGAAAGATCAAATGTATATGAGTGATATCAACACTTAATTCTTGATAATGTGATCTATTATATGATAGGATTGGTGTTTGCTAGTTGTAACTTGTTTAGCATATTACAGCCCAACTTGTGGCTGTTAGTGTGGACAATGGATATAGGCTTGAGGATAAAGTTGAACCACTATATAGTTTTGTGTGCTCTTGTCTCTCTCTCTTTCACAAACTTTCGCACACAAACTATTCATGATTTATGAAATATCCACTTGACCTAATCCTTACATAGTAACTGCTAATTTCCACAAAATTGTCAAAGTTTTTTAAAATAACCTATTCACCCCCTTAGGGTTGTATTGTTAGTCCTAAGACTTGTTTGATTTGTTTCCTATCTAAAAGAAATACCAAAAAGATTAGATAAGAACAATATTAAGATAGATTTAGAATAGATTATAGATAAGATTTCATGATATATTAGGATAATTTTCCTCAATAGGTTATATGCTAGGGTAGAGTTTATCGATCTAATTAAGATAAGTTTCCATTAAAAATAAGATTTAACCTAGTTTATTTCCTAGTTTGAATTGGATAATATCTTGCATTTGGTAATTTATTTTTATTAATTATTAATTATGGGTTTTAGTAAAAAATCATAAAAATAACTTGTGCATGTCATATAATTTAGTTTCATCGTCCATGCATTACTATTTGCTGTGTCATCAATGTCATGTCATCTTGCTAAGGCATGCCACGCCACATGCCATGTCTTATGCCACATCATCAATGCTTACCACATCACCATGCCATGTCATCATACCATGACACCATGCCATGTCATCATACCATGTCATATGCTATATCATCAATGCTTGCTATATGACCATGCCATATCATATGCCATGTAATCTATGTGATGTCATCATGAGTACCGTGTCATTGCCTTGTAATATGTCATGTCATCTATGTCATGTCATTTAGTGATTGTATGTTTAGGGTCATTTAATGCATGTCATATTAGAATAGTTTCATCTTATTTTTGCATGTCATTAGAAATAGGGCATGCCACATTTCATCACGCTTGTTTAAATTATATTAGGATTTCGTATAGTTAGTGTTTGTAAATAAAAGAAAAACCCAAAAAGAGTTAATTAGAATAACATAGCTATTCAGAAAACCATGGTTAGCCTTGGTTTAGTATATTTAGAGCCATAGTTTAACTCTTGTTTTCTTGCAATTTATTTATCGCTTTTGATTATTAGTTGTTATTCTTATTGATTGCACACTCGCATAATCATCACTCAAATGTTAGTGGCTAGATTTAAAATTAATCCAAGTTAACTGCAAAAGAACTTTGAAAATAAAAAAAAGGTACCGAAAGGATATTTAGAATAATCTAGTATAATTAAGTCCTCGAATCTAATTAATCTCTAGTTCGTAGAAGTAAATTACTCTCAGACACTTTACATGGATTTCTAATTGGCCCCAAAAATTGATTAATGGTGAATCCAAAATGAAATAGATTGCATGTTAAAGATAGAACCTAAGTTGTGAATTGGTATGGGCTTGGGAGAGCCCGAGTTACATATAAGCTTAGTAATCCATTAGCTAAACCCTAGGTGGTCCACCACTTTAGGTAGGTTGCAACAATGTTTATAAAGAGAAATAAGATGATCTTCTGTGAATTTAAATATATATTGATGATATCATTTTTGGATCTACGAATGAGCCGTTACACAAGAAATTTGCAAGTATCATGAAGAGTGAATTTGAAATTAGGATGATAGGGAACTGAATTTCTTTTTTGGTTTGTAAGTCAAAAAAGTCGAGACCGACACCTTCACATTCCAAGAAAAAAAGCTAGAGAATTAGTAAAGAAATTTGGGATGGATAGTTGCGAGAAAATTGATATGCTAATAGCATCATCAACCAAACTTGACAAGGATGATATGATACGTTCTTGATATACTGACCATCTTGCATAAATATCATGTTTTCTACAAGAAAATGTAGATAGTAAGAGAATCCATCCATGCAAAGTTTGAAAATTCTTCGAGAATAGAATCGGCAATAACAAATATCGTTGATAGGAGCATCAGATCCTATAAAACCTATAAAACTGTGTTATTTTCAAAGGTTTGAAAATTCTGCTCTATGCATTCAAATCGAAAGTTGTTGGAGATATA
>JASUUD010000043.1:0-45547 GCA_031216285.1 Syzygium syzygioides | reverse complement strand
GTTTAGGCGATCCTTTTTGTACACCCCTACTTTTGGCCAACGTGCAACGTTATGCTTGCACTTTTAATCAGTCATTGACTGCTGGCAAGGCGACCCTCACCGACCATGGGTGAGGCCAACCTCTGCTAGCGACCGGTGAAGGATGACCTCCCCACGCCTCGCCTAGGCAAGGCCATCTCTCACCTATTGCTAGCGAGGGTGGCCATGCCTATTGCCAAAGAGGGCGACCCTTGCCCAGCCCTAGAGGTGTCAAAATGGGTCATAAACCCATATATGACCCATTTAAAAATAAATGGGTTATATATGAGTCACTTTAATTTTATAGAGTCAAACTTAAATGGGTTTTAAATTTTAAAGCTTAAAGATAAATGGGTCTAAATGGGTTGAGTTTGGAACCCATGTCCAACCCACCTACTAGATCCATCCACTCTCTCTCTCCCTCTTTACAAATATGTTTTAAAAAAATCGAAATTTAATTATTTTTATTTTTTATTTTTTATCTTTATCTTTTATTTTTTCTTTTCTCTTCTTTCTTTTTTTTTTTTTCCGGCCGGTGGTTGGCCACGACGACCAACCACCAGGGCGGAACGACCTCGCCGGAGGCCGGCGAAGCTCGAGCTCGCCGGCCTCGGGCGAGGCTCGAGCTCGCCGGCCTCGGGCGAGGCTCGAGCTCGCCCGAGGTCGAGCTCGCCCAAGGCCGGCGAGCTCGACGCTCGCCAGATCGGCGAGGCTCGAGCCTCGCCCGAGGCCGGCGAGGCTTCGGCCTCGCCAGATCGGCAAGAACGAGCTTCGCCGGCCTCGGGCGAGCTCGAGTCTCGCCTGAGGCCGGCGAGGCTTCGGCCTCGCCAGATCGGCGAGAACGAGCTTCGCCGGCCTCGGGCGAGCTCGACGCTCGCCAGATCGGCGAGGCTCGAGCCTCGCTCGAGGCCGGCGAGGCTTTGTCCTCGCCAGATCGGTGAGAACGAGCTTCGCCGGCCTCGGGCGAGCTCGAGTCTCGCTTGAGACCGGCGAGGCTTCGGCCTCGCCTGTGGTCGGTCGCCGGCCACGGCGGCCGGCGATCGGCCAAAAAGGAAAAAGAAAAAAAGAAAATAAAAAATAATTAAAAATTCGATTTTAAAAATAAAAAAATATTTTTTTTTATTTTCTTGGATAATGACTTTATGGAAAATATTTTCTAGAAATGTCACATTTTTCGTAAAACAAACAGAACCTCAATTTAAAAAAAAATTATAAAATTTTTCACTAGTTTTGTATTGCATAAAATGTTTTAGCACTATAATTTTTAAAAAAAATCATAAGAAACAAGTATTCCTACATTAGGTTAAATATAAAAGTGTTTTAGCAATATGGGTCGGATCGGATATGGGTCGGGTCGGGTATGGGTCGAGATATTTACACTAGGAATAAATGGGTCATAAACGGGTTAATGGGTCAATTTGGGTCGGACCATTTATGACCCGACCCAAACCCGACCCGACCCACCCGTTTAACGAGTCTACCCAGCCCTTTGCGGGCGTCACTAGCCACCGGCAAAGAAGAAAGAGAAAACCATAAAAAGGAAAAAATAAAATATAAGGAAAAAAGAAAAAATAATTTAAAATTAAAATTGTCTTTGGACGATAATGCCCTTGATCGGCCGACAACTGACAAGGTCTAGCACTTATTTGAAATTGTCATGGCCACTTCAAGCCTTTATTTAAAACTAACATGCCACTTCAAGCCCTTATTTGACATAAAATTCACTTTGTGCTCTTATTTGAGAATAGAGCCTTAGTCGCAACTCACTCTCTCACATGCTCTGTCGGTGTACATTCTCTATTTAGACATAGCCCAAATTAGCTCATTTCGAAAAAAAAATCCCAAAGAAGGAATGTGAAGTAAGCCCATCAAATGAGTGGGCCAAGTCTGGTTTGGGTAGGTTTAGGTCAGGTCGAAAATAGTCCAACCTAAATTGATCCATTTTTATGCAATACAGTTTTAGCAACTCATACCTACACAGATCCAACCCATATTATTAAAATGCATCCATATTTTATAAAAACTCACCCATTTAACCCACTTTAAGTTCTTCATGTGAATATACTACTTGTACAATTTTATATAAATTTAATAAAGTACATTAACAGAATAAAAAGATGATAGTAAAGAAAATAAAAAACGTAATAAAACAGAAAGATAGAAATAATTATAACGAACTAGAAAAATATGAATGTGTTGTGAAAAAGTTATTGAGCAAAATCCCTAATTAGTTTTGAAGAATGATAAAACAATCTTATACTAACCATAATTGCACTTAAGTTTTTTGATGCAGGTATATGCTGAGTCATTAGACTTAGTCGATAAAAGGACTTTTGTCATCAGACTCAAAATTACTCGTCAAATTCAATAAGTATTATTTTTGGCAAGTTTATGCAGGATAATCAAATTGATATCCCAAGATATTTTGATTGCTAATCATAAGATCGTTCCTTAAACACGAAGAACTACACTTATGAAAATCTTGATTTGATTGTACGGGCGATCAAATCACTTGTAGATAATGATTTTTCTTCTAACAGCTATACGTTTTCTTTTGGGAAGTTTTCTCCAACGATTTGATTTGGAGATCAATCCTCTAAAGATTATCCAACGGATAGATTGGAAATGGAGGAGTATAAAAGAAGTGCAAATGTCATACAAAAAAAAAGAGACAAGAATAGAAAATTCCAAAGTTTGAATAGAGCTTTGATCTTACACACTTGTGATTACTGTATTTTATGTTGTGACTTTAGAAAGAAAATTACTTGAGTGAAGAGTGCATGTGATAGTGCAGTCTATCATCTGAGAAGCACTGCTCTTGTAATCTTCTGGTGATTCAATAGTGAAACACAATCAACATGTTGCCAGTGTGGAGAGTGGATGTAGGCTTGATAAAGCCGAACCACTATAAAAATCTATGTGCAGTATTCTCTATCCATAAACTTTTATTTATTATTGCTGATATTATACTACATACATATCTGTCAAACAAGTTCATCAGAACATTATCTTAGTCATCAGATGCAATTATGTGACGCCAATTTACATACAAGTTTGTAATTCGCATCCATTTGATATTGAACATACTAGTTGTTGACCTCGACTATATTCATTCCACACATTTAAATCATTCAATTTGATAAAATCACATATTCACCCCCTTCTAGATAATAGCACTAGCCGAAATAAAAGTAAACATCGAAACACAATGGGAGGGGACCACCATGTCGAGAGAACCGCTTATGATATATTGAAGTTGACCAAACCATCTATTTCTCGTTATTACTTGATAAATATAGATGTCATTTTATTTTAGGAAGTGTTGATATAAAGGAAGCTCTATCACCATTGATGTAATCCAAAGAACAAAGTGGAAAGGCTTGTGAAGACCGGAAGGACCTCAATAGAGGGTGAACAAGTTGGCAAGAACGTGAAGTTCGTGATGACTTGGAGGCATCATAAGGCGAACAATTCAGCAAAGCTTTATTCACCAACATACTCAGGATTATCAAATGGAAAGTAGTATGTAAGTCAACTACAAGCAGGAAGTTTGGATAGACTCACGGATTGCTGATATGAATAGCTCTTTATATCACTTTATATGAACGTGTGCATCACTTGTTTACATATTTTACTTTGAAGACCCAGATATTCTTTTGATTGTCAAAAATCAAAGGAATATCACTTGTTTACACGTTGATTTGTCTGTTTAACAAATCCATGATGTCCTGTTTCTTGTGAAGTAAATTAATGTGAGTGTCGATGACGCTAGATCAGTGACATGTTTCCGCAAAACTCTTAAATATAGTTGGATCGCATGCCGGAACATGTAATAAGATTCGGTATCCAAGATACACAGAGCCACTTTATTTTTCCAATGCAATGCCCCTCTAGAAAGTTCTATCATTTAATATATCTGTTATGTCTCAGTGATGTAAGATTTGAATGATGAAAAAGTATTAAGCATGGAAAAAGAATATAGCACCGCATATTGAGATATATATAGAGAGAGAGATAGACCCTACGTCCAGTTTCCCTTAGTGGGGGTATAGTGAAGAGAGAGAGAGAGAGACCCTACCTCCCGTTTCCCATAGTGGAGATATAATGAAATGATTGCTATTAAAAAAATCTTGTGATTGTGTATGTGATTGCTGCACTGTTAACGACACAGTGAATTCCATGGACTAGATGCCTTTGAAATCGTAGCTTTTTATCACGGATAAGAAGCAAATGCGAAACCGAGCGAAACGGTCCTAATTGTTCATAGTTCGACCCTACAATCGTCTCATTTTGTAATTGAATCTATATGTTTTTCACGCAATTATCATACCTTGAAAGCCAAAGATGCGCCGTTTTTCCAATACGGGAAGACAATGGCCAATTCCTTTTATTAAATGTCCAAACCACCGTCGCATTCCCTTCACACTGCCATCCCCTTTGTCTTGACATCAAATATCCGCAATGTAGCTTGACTTCCCGTATTTGAAAAAGATGGAGAAAGATGCTTCGAGTCATAGCAATTGATTGGCGTCATCAACCAGACACGCGCGCACGAAACGATTCGCACCAAGAACAACATCAATTGTCGTCTTTGTTTAATGTTTTCTTTTCTGTTTCTGTTTTCATGGGGAATTGTTTCAACACCCGCCAGTGGCAAATAAAGGTGATATCCTCACGGTCATGTGGCTCTCCCGCAGGTACGCTATAAATAAGTGACGATTTGGATATGCCTACGCTCAAAGCCTGTCCGGTTTAACATTACTCTTCCTCCTCCTTCCTCCTCCCTTGAAGCAGCAAGAAACGTTCCTGCCGTTGGGTAGCGCCTTCGTCGACGGTAAGCTTTCGAAACTTGGACAAACTCAATTGAAGTGCACAAACTTGTCGACTTGAAATCTGAATATCGTGTTTGCCGTTTCATTCTCTCGTAAGTTCATCACTCGTCAACTACTGTTTAATTTAGTGTGGCTTCTTGTTTCTTTTTGGGTTAGGAGTATTTTTTACTTAAGGAAAAAAATTGATCCGAAAAAGGAAAAAGCTTTCTTTAACTCACTCATATTCAGATATATGCTAAGTGCCTTTTTACATGGGTTTATCTTCTCTTTGGTTCTTGGCGCAACTCAGTCATGGATGTGAACTCGATCTTAAGCTAAGCAAATCCTCACTTTGTGAAGTTGACAAACACTCCTAAGCAAATCCGCATATGAGCGTTTAACTCGTTTTAGCATCTCGTTAAACCATTTATATCATACACGCACTTATGTTTTGAGGTTTTATATATGTCAGTAATATATTGCGAAGTTGACAAGATTACTTCTCAAAGTTGAGCAGCCCAAGCGGTCGCAATCTCATGGGGGAGAGACAGATGGAAGTCCATCGGTCATCTCTCGATGTCTTGGCGAGAGCTTCTTTGCTAGTCAGCGAGGGACTGCTAAGTCTCTCTCCCACGGCTCAAACCAGACCGATCGAATTGCCGAGCATCTTCTGGGACAAAACGCTGGAGATGCATGGCCAGGGTGTGATGCTCGTGCTGGAGAAGAGATTGCGGGCCACTGACATGGACCCAAACCAAGGTAGGCTCTCCATTCCCAAGTTGCAGGTACGAGCAGATTTCTTGAGCGGCGAAGAGGTCCGAACCCTCGACAACAAGGAGGCCATTACAGTTTCCCTCATCGAGCCTTGTCTGGAAGTACGCCACGGCTTGCAGCTCAAGAAGTGGAATTACCAGAACGGAACTTTTTCTTACGTGTTGACCAAGCAGTGGAACGCTGTCGCGCGCCGGTTCGGGCCGAACGGACTCGAGGAGAATAGCCTCGTCCAGCTTTGGTCCTTCAGAGTGGATGGCGACCTTTGCTTCTGCCTCGTGAACTTGGGAGCACCCTCGGCGGCGGCAGCAGCGGAACATATGGCTACTCATGAGTGATGATCTTGGTCATTCTGTTTTTCCTCTCTCTTGTGTCTCTAAACCGCCTCTAATTAGGGTAGTTCCGAATTCATAGGGTCCTCTTCTTTGGTTAACGTATAAAGATAAGCCATCCTTTGTTGACATTGGATGTTGGCAATGATTTCAACGAAAGTTTTAGGTTTGGGCTGAGCTTTTTGGTCTTCTCATCGATGATGAACTATCTCCCCACGCGATGAATAAAGCGGTCGTCTGGAGTTGGGGTTCGTCCCATTCAATTCAAGAGGTCGTCACATCCAGTGATGGAAAAAAGAAGAAAAAAATATCATCTCGTCTTCTCACTCACTCTCTCTCTCTCTCTCTCTCTCTTCATATTGCGACTCCTTTTGTACTAAATATATTTCCTACCTTAATACAAAACTACGTTTGCTAAATTGAAAGTACATAATTTGCGTGTACTTGAGATATAATTAGCCAAAATATCAATAAAACGTTTTTTTGGATGAGTTGCTCAGAATGATTAATATTATGTTAATATTAGAATTTTATAATACCAAATACGATAGTGTGAAGTTCTCTTTTTGCTTAAATATTTATATATAGCTGTTAGTTATAAAATCCGTGCGACGTTATTTTGTTGCACTCACCTAATAATTTTCGTCTCGTTTTCACATGCTTCTCTTTTTGGCGTTATGAGCCAAAATTTCCCCACTTCTCGACAAAGCAACAAAGCACGTTTCCATGTACTTGAGACGCATATATACACACACAAAATCCTAATATTATATTTGACTAGTTTCCGTGTCGACTCGGGAACCAGCCGGTTCGAAAATAGGGTCAACCGATTTGGTTCCCTGGTTCCAAAAATTAGAAATCGACTCTAATATGATAGATTTCAGATTTTCACCTAGAGCCTACTCGCTCCGGCACCAACGTGTCTTTTTAATTATTGCCTCTTTTCTCCTTTATTTTCAACTTGAGATGAAATACTTTAAAACAATTACAACGGGGGATCAAATGCTAACATAAGATTTTGCTACCAGAACCTTATCATGACATTTAAGGCCACAAAAGATGTCAAAAACACCTCCATATAACCACGTTCAACGTCAACAAGCTGTCGCTTCATTGTTTTTTTTTTTTTCCTTTTCACTGTTAGACACTCTAAACACTAAACTTAGCTGTCAAGTAAGCACAAAGTTCCAAAATCAAGAAGCACTAGACATTGATGCTTCATCAACATATGCTAGATTCGATTCATCGATATTTCCAACAAAAATGGGGCTAATTCATCTACAATAAGTTTTTATTAACTCAACCTCAACAACCTTGCGTGCGGTCTTCACATCGTGTGCAAACACCGCATGAAACTTGAGCCTCACAAGCTCCTTCTTCCTTCACTTATCAGGTATCTTCTCCAAAATTGCCCGCATGATCACCGCTTTCGAGATTTATATGCTCTTTTTATACATATAATCTCCATATACTAGAAGCTTAAACTTTTGAGTTGGATTTTCTAATATAATATAAGAGCCAAATTCTGTCCCTTTAGCATGTGCATCTACGTCCGTTAGGCAAATTCAACGTGTCATTCCTAATCTGATAATACAAAACTCTAGCAATATCAAAATTAGCAATTTCAAATGAAACATCTCGAGCAACTCCACTATTTTCTAGGCTTGGAGTTTGCTTTAGATTCTTTCGGCTATTATTTTTTTCAAGTGAAATATGCCATTGATCTTCTTTCTCGAGCGACACACTAATAATAAGATTGGTACGACCCCCATCGAGACTAATGCCAAATTTGTTGTCAAAGATGGGACTCCTCTTCTCATAATCCTACACTATATCAAAAGGTGGTTGGCTGTCTTGCGTATCTCACTATTACTCATCTTAACATCGCTTATGTTATTCACATTGTCAATCAGTTCATGACCGCATCGCGTATGGCTTACTTCGTTGATGTTCTTCAAATCCTTCACTACGTCAAAGGTAACTTATTTCATGGTGTTGACTCTTTTGCTAACTCTTCCTTAGAGTTCGTTTTATCTAGAATTGTCTACATCGGATTATCAATCATGTCATGTAGGACGGTCAGCGATGATGAGACGCCACATCAACATTTTCAAGCCAAAATTGGCCAAAATGATTATATTAGAATTTGTTGCAAAAGTTTAGGATTACATTGGCAAGATTGAAAAATTTATGACTGAATTAGCATCCGTGCAATAAGTTTATGATCGATTGAGTAAATCTCCTCCCTTGATGGCGTGTGCGCTAAATAAACAATCAGACGATTATACAGATAAGATGATCATCGCCGATTTAACATTTTGGAAACATGATCATGTTTCATTAACCATGTCCAACGGTCTCCTTTGAAAACCACCGGGGACCGCTTTTGTTATCGAGATCTAATCGTGAAGTTTTTCACGAAAGGACTATCACGATCGAATCAAGCCAGGAGCTATTTTGACTTGACGATTGGCAAGGCAGCTTTCTCATTCATGACGACCCGCGTGCATGATGCCTCTTTAGCCCACCTACCCGTTCAGTTTCAATCACCCTCATCCTTGTCCTTCTTCGCAGTTGGGAACAAGCCTCCTCTAATTCCTTAAAGAATTCCATCGTCCTGATTAAACTCTTCAAAACCACCTTGGCGATTCATTATTTTATGGATTGGTCACACGCTATTTGTTTGATGAGTAGGGTTGAGCAACAGATCTAGGTCCGACTCTCGGATTGAATCGACCATGAAGCTCCTCCAGAAGAAAGAAAAAATTGCTTTTGCACCTAACGAAAGTTGAACCATGCACTTCGACATCCAATAATATAATTTTGTAATGAAACGGTGCAACTTTTTGGGAAAATTCCAATTAAGGACCCCAAGTGGGGTCAAATTCTCAAAAAAGGGTCCAAAGTGAATATTGTGTCAAATAAGGGTATGAAGTGCTCAATTAGTCTTAAATAAGGATCCGAAGTGTCCAAAAAGTCTTAAATAAGGACCTGAGTCCCTGGCTGACCAAAATACCTGCCGGCCAGCGAAAAAGTTACTGTTCCAGCACCGGAACAGTAACTTTTTCATTTTTTTCTGTTTTTTTTCTTTTCCTTATCCTTTTCTTTTTTTTTCCTTCTCTTCCTCTGCCGGCCATAGCCGTGGCCGGCAGAGGTCGCCGACCTTAGACGAGGTTGCCCTCGCTGATGTCGGGCGAGGGGCGGCCTCGCTTGGGTTGGGTGAGATCGCCCTCGCCGGCGTCGGGCGAGGACCAGCCTCCCCTGGGCTGGGGGAGGATGCCCTCGCCGGCGTCGGGCGAGGGCCGGCCTCGCCGGCGTCGGGCGAGGGCCGGCCTCGCCTGGGCTGGGCAAGGATGCCCTCGCCGGCGTCGGGCGAGGGTCGCCCTCGCCTGGGCTGGGCGAGGCCTTGACCTCGCTAGCTTCAGGCGAGGCCGACCTCGCCAATTGCAGGCGAGGTCGAGCCCTCGCTAGATTTGGCGAGGCCGGCCTCGCCCAGCCCAAGCGAGGGCAGCCTCGCCCGACACCGGCGAGGGTGTCCTCGTCCAGCCCAGGCGAGGTCGCCCTCACTTGACGCCGGCGCGGGCATCCTCGCCCAGCCCAAGCGAGATTGGCCCTCGCTCGACGCCAGCGAGGGCGTCCTCGCCCAGCCCAGGCGAGATCGGCCCTCACCCGACGCCGGCGAGGCCGGCCTCGCCTGAGGTCGGCGACCTCCACCGGCCCCAGCTATGGCAGGCAGAGGAAGAGAAGGAAAAAAAAAAGAAAAGGAAAAGAAAAAGAAAAAGAAATAGAAATAGAAATAGAAAAGGCAAAACAGAAAAAAAAATCAAAAAGTTACTGTTTTGATGCCGGAACAGTAACTTTTTCGCCAGCCAGCAGGTATTTTTACCAGTCGGGGACCTAAGTCCTTATTTAAGACTTTTTGGGCACTTCAGATCCTTTTTTGAGACTAATTGAGCACTTCAGGCCCTTATTTGACATAATATTCACTTTTGACCATTTTTTGACAATTTGACCCCACTTGGGGTCCTTGATTGGAATTTTCCCCAACTTTTTAAATAAGAATTTGATTGTACACACAAAATAAAAGGAAAAATTACATAATCAGCTCTAAACCTATTGTATTAATGTCTATTCAATCATAAACTTTTGAGTCCTTGAGCTTTGTGAAACTCTAGTATAGTCCTTCTGGCCAATTTTTGTTGGTCGTCCTACATGGTGGATTGGAAAGTTTAAAAATGAATTATCATCCGTACAATAGGTTTATGACTAATCAAACAATTTCCTCCAAAATAAAAAGCAATAATTACATGAATGGTCCACGAATTTTAGCCTAATGTGTAATGTCATCCTTGAATTTTTAATTTATTTAATGTGACCCATAAACTTTAAGTACATGTTCAATCTAGTCCCTAAACTAAATATTGTCATTGAACTTGAATTATGGGAAGGAAAATATTGAACATAGTAAAGGATTAAATTAAATATGTACCAAAAGTTCAGGGACCATACTAAACAAATTAAAAACTTAAGGACGATATTGCATATTGGTTCAAAATTCATGGACTATTTGTATCATTTTCCAAAATAAAAAAGTGGGTCGGTTCGATACCTGGTTCCAAAAATTTGTATTGGAATAGGAAGTCACAGGGTTGGTTCTCGGAACCGATCCCCCCGGTGAGTGGTGTGTTTTTCATAGAAAATAACATATTTTGGCAATGGATGGCTTTTTTGCACGCACATCACACTTTCACTTTTCCAAATTACCTCGTCAATGAACTCGAAGGATGGATATAACAGTGCGTCCAAATCGAAAATCTTTGATTTGTCTCGTCAAAACATTCTCGTGAAAATCCTCGTAAAGAAAGGCGGTGAGATTCCAAAAGAAGTCCTTGCAATTGTTTAATATTTCATTTTAGCGAGCATTTAATGTGCTCATGTGGGGAAAATTATCAAAAAAGTCATACACCTATTATACATAGGCCAATTTAGTTGTAAACTGTGGCCAATTTAATTCTAAACATTTTAACAATTTGCCAAATAGAGTTCATCCTATCAATTTTGATAAAATAATCGACGATATGAACGTCGGCCGTCTTACGTGGCAAAACCAACGCTAACGTGGACAATTTTTTGCATTTTTAAAATTTTTCTGAATCTTTTTTTCTTTCCTTTTCCTTTTCAACTCTAGGTTGGCGAGGTCGGTCATGATACGCAGTATGGTCGACGTCCATGCCATCAAATTCCGGCCAAAATTGGCCGGAAGAATTCTATTGGCAAATCATCAAAATGTTTGGGGAATAAATTAGTCAAATTAAAATGTTTAAGACTTAATCAGTTGCTCTACAATGAATCTAGGACTCTTTTTTTTTTTTTTTATAATTATCCCGCTCATGTGAAGGATATGGTTTCAATCATTGGGAAGAATGACTTAGATATCACCTTCATAATCTATGAACCTTGTTATATAATATAACACATGGAATGTAAAAAAATAATGAGTAATCTCATTTATGTTGATATATAACTTAGTGGATGCAAAACATTTTAATCTCATTTAGGCAACGGCTGCCTTTCCCCCGAGTTTGCCAATATTCTATCATATGGGTGAGTGAGATGAGGTGCAACGAAGCATAACACCATCTTGAATGTAATGTTTTGCAGTGATTTGACATCTATTGACGTTATATACAGTTTCGTTGTAAAAACAAATGAAAATACAAATATATATATGTCAGCTTGCCACTATTAAACTTAACGTTGAAATTACCGTCATTATATTTTTAAAAGTTATTGGGGATTCCTCTTCGACCTCGCGGCGGCGGCGGCAGCGGCGGCCACTTGTTGAGCCACGGGGCGGTGTGTGGCTTGCCGCCGCCGCTCCTTCTTTGGGAGGAGCTGCCGCTTTGAGGATTGGTCGTGAGGAGGGATTGGCAGAGACAGCGCTGGTCGAGAGAGCGAGGCAACGGCAGCGGCTTCAGGGTGGTGAAGAGGAGGTGGAGAGAGCTCCTGCTGAAGCTGCCGGAGGCGGAGGCGCTGTGCGGCGGAGAGGGCTGCGCAGAGGCAGTTTGGTGATTTTGGCGGTCGCCAAGGCCGTTTTTTTTTGCCCGGGGCTGGAGCTTCAGTGAAGCGAGGTGTGCGAGAGAGCGTCTGCCATTGTTCAGATATTACAGAGAAGAAACTAAGAGGTTGAAGAAGATGATGATGACGATGCAGAAGATATTTAATTTTTTTTGGGATATTTTATTTTTATTATTATTGTTCGGAGGTACTGAGATGGATCGGGCCTCAAAAACAGAGTGGGCGGTGTTGGGCCATCGCTCGTGTGGGCCTAATCAGTCACCGGCCCATTTTCGTCACCTCGATGGCGTGTGCGGCAAATGACCCATCTTAAGATTCCCACATGAAAAAAATGATACAAATATTCTTCTAAACTTTTGGCCATTGTGCAATGATATACTTTGACTTTTAGATTTTTTTGGATGTGGTCCCGAAATTATTCCTAAATGTTTAATCAAATCCTTGAACTTTCAATTTGTCCCTTTTTTTTGGCGGTCGCGAAGGCCATTTTTTTGCCCGAGGCTGGAGCTTCAATGAAGCAAGGTGCGCGAGGGAGTGTCTGCCATTGTTCTGATATTACAGAGAAGAAAATAAGAGGTTGAAGAAGATGATGATGATGCGGAAGATATTTACTTTTTCGGGATAATTTTTTTTTTCTCTCGCAGGTGTTGAGATGGATTGTGCCTGAGAAACAAAGTGGGCCGAGATGGGCCATCGCACGTGTGAGCCCAATCAGTCGTTGGCCCATTTGCATGACCTTGATGGCATGTGCGCGCTAGCTAAACCATCTTAAGATTCTACGTCAAAAAATGATACAAATATTCTTCTCAACTTTTACCCAACATGCAATGTTATACTTGGGCTTTTAATTTTTTTTCGATGTGGTCCCGATGCTATTCCTAAATGTTTAATCAAATCCCTAAACTTTTAATTTATTTTATCTAGCGGTAACAAAGTTAGATAGGTCATTCATTACTATTCACAAGTTTTCATAATTATGCTATTGCCCATATTTAGAGTATTTTTTTCATTTCAATCCATTTCCTAAATCACAAAAAAAAAACATGCTATATTTTTATTAACTTTTTTACCTTTTTGGTCTTTATAAATATTACTAGAGTTCCATTTAAGTATGTTTTAACATGTGATCGTTATAATAGTAAAAATATAATCTCATTTGGATTTATATGGGATTTTCATTCCTTTTTTTAAGAATATTTTTTTTCATAAGAATATTTAATAAGATAATAATTTATCTACAGATTTCTTGTACTTATATTAAAAAAATCTTGTTCCTAATTTTTTAGATAGATAAAATTTTCATATATTTTTTTTATGTTTTCTTAATTTAATTTAGTTAAATTTGTAAATTAGAAATCTAGCCTCGCCAATGCTAGATTTGGCTTGTCGGTGGCCAGTTCGGCCTCACCGGCAATCAATTAGGCCTCACTGATGACATAGCGTGATGAGGGAATTTCTGGAATTTCGAAGTTTTAGTGATGATAAAGTTGAAAAGAAAATGTATGAGCATTCCATAAATGCTCAAAACCCAAAGCACCTATAGAACCGCCTTAGGCTATAGGCTTTTAAAGGGCTTTGGAAATGAAACTGCATCTTCCTAAAGCTCTCTAAAAAAATTGCCCAACGGTAGTTACATTTGCCTAAGGGCCTTTAGAGCCCCAAAGGATTTTGGTAAGGTATTTTAAAACGTAGCCTTAGAGGAAGTCAACTAAAGGTTGAAGAAACAATTTGAAAAGCGCCTAGTTAGATGGTCGAAGCAATTCGATGTGTTGAAGAGAGAACCAATTGACGTTAAAGAGGCTGCTTACATGGTTGTTGTGTGTTGTCGTCGTTGTTGTACAAACTATATGGTAGAAGGCTGTCGTTGCAACGGGAGGTTGTCGTGGCAATTATGTAGGCCACACGGCAGGAGGCTATTGTTGCAACAAGAGGCTGTTGTTAAGGCAGTCGTGGCTGATGTGCAAGCTACGCAACAACAGAATTAGTTGACGTGGCTGCGAACATGATGACTCAAGTTGGGAGAGGGATATTATCAGTAAATGATAAAGAAAACGACATGTGCTGCAATGTTTATTAACTTTGATATCAAGATAAAAATAACGTGAAAAAGAGAATTGTGTAATTTTTGTATATTTTTTTTGTAAAATACAATGGATAGTACATTAGCCCTTATATAAGATTTATTAGACGACTATTCAAGGTAATAACATAATCAGGATGTCAATTATAATCAATTAGGGATATGCATAATCAATGGAGATACATGTACAATATTGAAAGATATGCATAATCAAAGAAAATATTATAATTATTTATAACATAGGGAAAATCCTAGTTATATCTCCATCAACTATCACCCCCAACCACATCTGCCACGATCTCTCTCTATAGGTTAAGGTCGCAAATATAAGGTCGTCAACCTCTATCGACCTTTTAGATTGAGGTCGTTGATCTCAAATATGAGGTCAACGTCCTCGTTCCGCATATAGAGCACTTTGCGGTTGTGTTGGTGATGGCCGAGGTGTTGACGGCGATGGTGGCCGCTGCCGCATGACTCTAGGTGTTCATCAAAGGAACGTGTTGCATATGGATTACAGAGAAAAGGTCGCACACTTTTAATGAATGAAGAGCTAGCTCTTGTGGTGTAATTCTCTTAAGGTTCATGCCATTGGTATTAGAGCTGTCCATCATCTCTTTCAGTTGCAATTGAGAAGTGCAGGTGGTAACGTCAGTATTACAGTGTTTGCCCGTGTCTATCAAAGGACTACACTACAAAAAAACATGTTTTTTCTGATGAAATTTCTAACGAAAAATCTGGAAAAATTCGTTGGAAAACGAATTTTCCAACGAAAAAAAATTCGTGGGTAATTCGTCATCGGAAAATTTTCCAACAAAAAATTTTAAATTGCGTTGGAAATTTGCGACGAAAATTTTTTCGTTGGAAAATTCTTTGAAAAACTCGTGGCCAAATTCGTTGGAAATGAATTTTTTTTTTCACGAATTTTTTTTCGTTGGAACTACAAATTTTTTTTGGTCGAAAAATCGTGGAAATTTTTTTTCCATCGAAATTTTTTTTTTTGGTTGAAAAATCGCCCTTGCCGCCAACGAGGGCCAGCCTCGTCGCCTGCGAAGGCCGAGCTAGCCCAAATCTGGGCGAGCTCGAGCTCGCCGGCCATGGCGAGCTCGGCCCTCGCCATGGCCGGCGAGGGCCGAGCTTGCCCAAATCTAGGCGAGCTCAAGCTCGCCATGGCCGGCGAGGGCCGAGCTTGCCCAAATCTAGGCGAGCTCAAGCTCGCCGGCCATGGCGAGCTCGGCCCTTGCCATGTCCGGCGAGGGCCAGCCTCGTCGTCGACAAGGGCTGAGCTCGCCCAGATCTGGGCGAGCTCGAGCTCGTCGCCGGCGACGGCCGAGCTCGCCGAGATTTGGGCGAGCTCGGCCCTCGCCGGCGATGAGGCTTGGCGGCGTCGGGGGCGCCGACCGCCGCGGGGGCCTGGCCCTGGATGGCTGCGGCGACGCCTTTGGGGAGGGAGCCGACGTCGCGGATGACCCTGGATGACCGATCTTGGTGTCCTTGGAGCCGAAGCCGGAGCCGAAGCCAGAGGAGGAGAAGGGGGCGGCGGGAGGGGAGACGGAGGGACAAGGTGAAGGTGAAGGAGAGAGAGAGAGAGAGAGAGAGAGAGAGAGAGAGAGAGAGAGAGAGAGAGAGAGAGAGAGAGAGAGAGAGAGAATGTGGAAATTGAGAATTGTGGGAATAATGAGCGCGAAAATGAGAGAGAGAGAGAGAGAGAATATGGAAATTGCGAATTGTGGGAAAATGAGCGCGAAAATGTTGAATAAGGAAGAAGTAGGGTTTTCGTTGCAAAATTCGTGGGAAATTTCCCACGAATTTTACAACGAAAATTGTACACACAAAAATAATTACCCGGAAATTTGAAATTCGTTGGAAAATTCGTTGGAAATTTCCAACGAAAAAAAATTCGTTGGAAATTTCCAACGAATTTTCCAACGAAAATTGTACACACTGAAATAATTGCCCAGAAAATTGAAATTCGTTGGAAAATTCGTTGGAAATTTCCAACGAAAATTGTATACACTGAAATAATTGCCCGGAAAATTGAAATTCGTTGGAAAATTCGTTGGAAATTTCCAACGAATTTTCCAACGACTATAAAAAATGCCCAACAGTAACGGGTTTTTTTGAATTCGTTGGAAATCTCCAACGAAAAAAAATTCGTTGGAAATTTCCAACTAATTTTCCAACGAAAAATGTACACACTAAAATAATTGCCCGGAAAATTGAAATTCGTTGGAAATTTCCAATGAATTTTCCAATGAATATAAAAAATGCTAAACAATACCGGGTTTTTTTGAATTCGTTGGGAATTTCCAACAAAAAAAACTTCGTTGGAAATTTCCAACGAATTTTCCAAAGAAAAATGTACACAATGAAATAATTGCCCGGAAAATTGAAATTTATGGGAAAATTCGTTGGAAATTTCCAACAAATTTTTTTTCGTTGGAAATTTCCAACGAATTTTACTTTTTGTTGGAAAATTTGTTGCAAATTTGCGACGAAAATTTTTTCGTCGCAAATTTTCATGACAAAAATCCAGTTTTTTTGTAGTATTAGGGCAAAGCTAACCCAATGTTGGCCCTGTGTTTAGGAGTGTTGCGAATCGTTATGAATGAAGCATCTTTCCATCTTTCAATTGTTATGGTTTTATTTGGCTTGTTGGCTCTGTTTGTTTTTTGAAAAATATTTTTCTCATTTTCTGACGTTTGGATCTTAGAAAAATGAGTTGACTGAAAATGATTTCCAGTTAACATAAAACTTATGCTTGAATTTAGGAAAATGATTTTCGATTTTTAAAATGGAAATCACTTTCCAAAATATAACAAGATATCGACACTTAGGTTGCGCTTGTTACACAGAAAACGTACCGTTTCTAGAAAATATTTTACGGGAAATCATTTTCCAGGAAAATGAGTTCATTTTTCGGTGTTTGGCTAAAACTTTAGAAAAGACTTGGAAAATATTTTCAGTTGTTTGGTGAGGAAAATCTGATTGTAAGAATTATCAAATTTTTTTGTATTTTTTATATTATTTCAAATTATTTGTTATTTTTAAATTATTTTTATTAAGAAAAAAAATACATGAATGTTTTCCTTCTTAGAAAGAAAAGAAAAAGAAAAGAAAAGAAATAAAGAAAATAAAATGAAAAAATATTAATAAATTCAAGATGAGTAATTTCAGAAAGTATTTTTATTTTTTTAGATAAGGGAATTCACTTTCCTAAAATTAAACATGATATTTGTATTGACCAGAAAGTATTTTCCATTGACCAAATTATTTTTGGAGAATCAAACGGATGAAAGTCTAGAAAACACTTTCTGGGAAAACACTTTCATCAAAACAAACACACCTTATACTTGAAACTGTAGGCTTGGGCATGCAAACCTCAACACTCATTCCCAGACCCTTCACATTGGAATTGGGTATAGAGACCGGGGCCAAGTCCAACGGGGTCTGTCGCGACCAAACCTCCCGAGCCCCTTTTTGAATAACATGCAAAAAGGAGGGGAGCTCGCTTGGTACGTGCTAAGTCTAGGTTCAGGACTTAACTCGGGCTCTCCCAAGCCCATACCATATCGCGACTTAGGGTTTAAGTTTTTAACATGTAGGTGATTTGCATACAAGAGTCGCCACTAATCAGTTTGGGGTAGGTCGATTAGAAACCCAAATAGGGTGACGGGAGAATCACCCTATTCCTACGAACCAGAGATTAACTGAATTCGGGGACTTGGTTACACTAGTTGGATAACTAATGCCCTTTCGGTACCATTCTATCCTGTTCATTTTTTGAAAACATTTATCAGGCAATTTGGATTGCTTTTAGGACCTTTCTCCTAACATGTGAGGTGATCAAGCGAGTGCATAATCAGAAATGATCAGCAGTCAGGAACACAAGTCATGTAGCCTAGGGTTCTAATCCTAACTAATCCAGATGACATTCAAAATACGGCAGTTCATGCGATTGCATTAAAACATGCATACTAACTACACTACGGTAATTAAAAACATGCAACATGCTATCGGGCGATTTCGGGCCTATTTAATTTAAATAAAACCACAACATGCATAATTATAAAGGAGGAAAACACTCATATAAGTCATGTAAAAAAAGGAATTTTTTTTTCGAAGGAAAAAAATCGAGATAAAAAACGAAATAAGAAAAAAAAATTTTATAATTTTTACAATTTTTTTTATAATTTTTTTTTGAATTTTTTTATTTTTAAATAAAAAAATAGAAAAGAAAAAGGGGAAGAAAAACCTTTTTTTTAAAATTTTTTTTATTTTTGATTTTTTTTAAATTTTTTTTTTAAAAATAAATTTAAAAAATAATATAATATATATATAACCGGTCGGGTCAGGTCCGGTCCGGGTTGGTTCCGACCGGACCCGGGTCAACGACCCGACCCATCGCGTTGACCCGGGTCGGATTTCCAGATCCGACCCGGGTCAGGGGTCAACCCGGGTCGGATTTCCAGATCCGACCCGGGTCAGGGGTCAACCCGGGTCATTGACCCGGGTATGGACCGGATCGGGCCCGGTTAGGGCCCGGTCCGATCGATGAGACAAAATTGGGCCGGTTCGACCCGGTCGAACCGGTCCAAATGGCTCGACTCGGTCTGCAAACCGGTATGAACCGGTCTGCAGACCGGTCTGAGCCGGTTCTCACGTGCGACAGGCACGTGAGAACGTCGGCCGGCGAGATCCGGCGACTCGCCGGCCGACCCAGACCAAATTGAGCCCATTTTTACACTCCCGGGACACTCACGAGTCTACCCCGACTACCCCGCTCGCCGTCCGGCCACGTACTCGCCGGCCGGCGAGCACAACTTACCCGGCCTTATTTGGGCGTTTTATCGAACAGGTGGTAGGCGCGACAAAAAAAGGGGAGTTTTGACCTCCTCCGGCGATCTGGTCAGCTCCGGCGGCTTTAGTACACTTCAGAAGGTGAACAGGGACCGGGAACGACGTCGGTATGGGGTGGGATTCGCGCGAGACGGCCGGCGCGAGTCCCGGCCAAACCGAGCCAAATAACAGGGGAAAACAGGGGAGCTTCTCGGCCGAGTGGGGGCTCACCGGTCGACGGTGCGGCTGGGCGTCTTACGGTGGGTCTGAAGGCGACGGCGACGCTTGCTGGTTCTTTTTTAGATCCGGCGAAGTCTCGGCTCTCTCTTTCTCTCTCTCTTCTCTCTCTGTCTCACTCTCTCTTTCTCTATTTCTCTGTTTCTTTCTCTAAAATGGCCGACCCCCTCTCTGTTTTCTCTCTCTCTGGCCGACCCGAGGCTCTGGCTTCTTCACGGCGACGACGACGTCACTGGTTTGCTCCGGCGAGGCCTCGGTCACGCTCTCTCTCTTTTTTCAGCTCTCTCTTTCTCTGTCTCACTGTTTCTCTCTCTATCTGACCGACCTTCTCTCACTCTCTCTCTCTGGCCTTTTATAGGCCGGTGACGATGACACTGGCTCCCCCTCTCCCCGTGGCGTCTGCATGACGATGGTGGCGTTCGCGGTGGGACTTGCAGAGGCCAGCGCAGGGAGGGACAGTTCTGGGACTTGCAGAGGCCAAAACAGGGGACCGGGAGAGAGGAGAGGATAAGGGAGACTCTGCAAAAGAACAGAGACGGGACTGGCTTTAATGGCCAGTCCCTTGGCGTGTTCATCTTGGCCTGTTCTGACCGGATGACGACGATGAGGAGCGGCGCCGCCGTGCGTCATTGCCTCGGTCGCGCACAGGGGAGAACAGAGTAAGGAACAGCAACGGCGAAGGGAGAAGGAGAAACCGGGCTGGGCTGGGCCCAGGCGCGCGAGAGAGGGAGAAGAAAAGGAGAAGCGGGTCGGGCCGGCGGGGGAAAAAAGAAAAGAGAAGAGTGGGCTGGAGGAGGAGGCCCACGCGGGGGAGAAAGAAAGAAAAAAAAAGAAAAGAAAGGGCCGAGGCCTATGCGAGGGGAAGGGAGAGAAAAGGAAGAACGGGCCGGTTTGGCCCGGCCCCGATCCGACCCGACTTGATTTTTTTGATTTCGATTTTTTTTTAAATTAATTAATTACTTAATTAAAAACAAAACATTTATTATTATTATTTTTTTTTGAAATTTTTTAATTAACACTTTAATAAACCATATTAATACAAACACGCCTAATTTCTATATGCAATGCATGGAAATATATTTTTTTGTTTTAGGAATTAATAAGAATTAACTCCTAAATTTTGTGTAATTAATTTTTTTTTGGCAAATTAAAAACAGGTGTCAACAGGGTCCATCGAGGCCAAGCCCGAGTCCAAAGAGGTCAGGCCCAGAACCTCGATGTCTAGGCCCAGGTCAACAAAGGTGTGGCTTGGGACACCAGCACCCATGCATGGTACCATAGTGCCCGTGGCCTAGTCCCCGGCGCTCAAGCCTAGGTCAATTGAGACTGGGCCTAGGACCTCGGTATCATTGATTAGCTCTACGACACCCCAACTTCAGTCAACAGAGGCCGGGCCGAGACCTTGCTGCTAGTGCCCCAAGTTCCCAATGCCTATGCCTCGGTCCATGGAGGCCGGGCTCAAATCTATAGAAGTTAGGCTTGGGACCCCAAAACCCATGCCTGAATCCCTGGCACCCAAGCCTAAGTCCAAGTCCATCGAGGTCAGGCCCAGGATACTAGTGCCCATGCTTGTGCCAGAATCTCCCGCAACCAGCCTAAGTCTACCTAGACCGAACCGAGACCCCAGTGCCCGTCCCTAGATCCCCGACACCAAAGCTCAAGACCCTAATGCTTGTGCCTAGATCCCCCGTGCCCAAGCCTGGTCCATTGAGACCGAGTCCCTAGAGCTTGAGCCCGGGTCCATCGAGGTCGGTTCCAAGTCCCCACATCGTAACTAAGTCTCTGGCGTCCAGGCCCGAGTCCATTGAGGCCAAACCCAAGACCCTGGTGCCTTTGTCTGGTTCCCTAACTATCTGCTCACAAGTTACTAGCATCCAGATAATGTATATCTTTTTAGGAAAATCAAATCATATTTTCGTTTTCAAGCGATGGAAAATATTTTCCGGTTATTTTCCAGATTTCAGTGAAGTACCGTAAAATATTGCTATTTCTGTGGAAAATATTTTCCACAAATGTAACATCTTGCGCAAACAAACCGGGCCTTTATGTTATGAATATTTTAATAAAGTGCCGATTGTTGCCTTTATGCATTGCATGCCGGTTCAAGTTTCAAGAGTTCATGATAAATAAAAACATGGGGCAGTTGCAATGCTTTACCAACTATCTACTCTATAACAAGTCTTATTTTCCTAATTTTCTCCACGCCATTGTTCTAGTTTGATTTTCAAAAAGAATTCCTCTTTCTTTGGATCAATTTAGAAAGTTCGACATTCACCATATTTCACATACCAAGGAGTCGATGGTCACACATCTTTTATGTGTTCTTTGACCTTCAAGTTAAATAGATTGTGCTCTCCTTATTATCATGCTGCTATATGCACCACCTGTATGAATGGATCAAGTAATTTGATAACCATGAGAGTAGAGACCAATAATTTCTCGAGTTTTTCTTTACAGCCAGAAATACTTTTGTGGATAAGAGAAGCAAATTAAAAAATGTCATGCAAAATCTAATACATTTTCTTTTGATTGATTGATGCTGCACACGAAACTTCAAGTTTCTGTCTCATTAAAAAAAATGAGGAATGTAAGTTTCTATTTTGGAAGTTTGAAATACATTTCTCTCTAATCAGGAAAAAAGAATCGGAGTCTCTTATGAGACACCCACTTGGGCAGGATCTGGAGGTTCACATGAAAACCTTCCCTTCACCAAACTGTAACACCCAAAGTTCGGGCCCAAGGAGGCCCGCCCAATAAGCAGGTCTAGTCAAAGCGTACGAAGGGAGTATTTAATTGATTGTATACAGGATTAAATACCACGAAAAACTCTAATTTTATACACCTGTGACAAAATCAAAATTCCGAAATTGGTACACTTGTGATAAATTTTTTTTTGGTAAGACACTTGTGATAAATTTACTCTCCATTAAATTGGATTAATATCACAAAAAATCATAAACTCATCCCAAACTGGTATACTCATCAACTGTCACGTGTTATCAAACTTAGCAATTTAACAGTAAAATTTAACGAAAATTAACGGAGGGTAAATTTATTATATGCGTATCAATTTGGAGTTTTTCTTGGTATTAACCTCATTTTGTATAGGATGTCACATCTTGCTATCACAGTAGCAACTCCCATTGTCTCCTAGGGTACTAGCTAAATTATGTTTATTCATGTTAATTTTCACTTTATCATCGATGTACCTTGCGAATTCAAAGGTTTTATCGAGATCGTGACATTTTAGTATCCAGAAGAATTGATTTGTAGATGAGTTTTGGTCACTTTACTGGGTCAATGACCTTTTTGACGAAAGATATAATCATATTTCATGTCACTAGAAAGACAAGTTAGCGATCTTTATACATCAAAGGGCATCTGAAGCCCTTTGAGTATCCAACGAAATCAAAATAGTAAATTGAATTTTCTTTGTATGTTGGTCTATTACCCACGTATAAAACATTATTACCTAAAGCGTACACAGGTGGACCGCTTATCAAGTGTACTTTAGGTACATGATCATTGAGGAATGCAGTTAGCATGCAAGAACGTAATCTTATTTACCAAGTGACATGAAATCATCCAAGTCTTGGGGCGCTGCCTTTTAAGTCGTAATCAAGAAAAACATAGGAAAAATTATTCAAAAAGTCATAAACCTATTACACTTTTGCTAATTTAGTCCTAAACCTTTTAATTTTGTCAATTAAGTCCTAAACATTTTCATTTATTGCCAGTTGAGTCCATCCAGCCAATTTTGGCTGGAAATCGCTGACGTGGACACTGGATAACCACGTGGCACTGACATGAAAATTTTAAAATAATATTTTAATAATTAATGAATTTTTTATGTTTTTTTTAATCTCTCTTTGTTTCCCCTTTTCTTTTTCTTTTTTTTTTTTTCTATATTCTGAAGTTAGGGCCGGTGAAAGTGGCCGGTGGACCTTCGTCGGACAAAACAAGGGCGTACAATGCCTCGCCCAGATTTGGCGAGGGTTGCGACGCCCTCGCCAGATCTGGCCAAGCGAGGGCTACCAAGCCCTTGCCAACCCCAAGCGAGGGCATGGGGCCAAAGTGAGGTCGCCAAGTGCCTCGCCTAGGCCAGCAAGGGTTGCCAAGCCCTCGCCGGCCAAAGCGAGGGCGCGCGAGCCCTTGCCCAGATCCGGCGAGGGTCACGATGCCCTGGCTAGCCCTCGCCTAGATTCGACGAGGTCAGTCGGCCACCCTTGCCGGCCTTAATTTCAAAACCCAGATAAAAAATAGAGAAAAGGAAAAAAAATTAAAAAAAATCATAAATTATTAAAATATTATTTTGAAATGTCCACATCAGTGCCACGTGACCGTCTAGCATCCACATCAGCGATTTCTGGCCAAAATTAGTCGAATGGACTCAATTTGCAAGAGATGAAAAGGTTTAGGACTCAATTGGCAAAGCTAAAAGGTTTAGAACTAAATTGACAAAAGTATAATAAGTTTATGACTTTTTAGATAATTTTCCCCAAAAAACATATGAAAAAGCTGATGTAGCTAACAAGAATCATCTAGAGGAGGGTGAATAGGTGATCTTAAACAATTTTAATCAATTTATAGCGGAAATGGTTGATCACAGTTGAGTCTGAATAAAATTCAGATTCAAAACAGTTTATATAGACAGTGCTCTTGATGTGCAATATGTAAAGTAAGCGATAAGGGATAGAAAAACTGCACACAAGTTTATAATAGTTCGGCTTATAGCAAGCTTACGTCCACTCTCCTATGTTGACAGCCTATTGGTTGAATTTTACTATGTAATCAAGAGAAATTACAGATTCTAAGTGACGGCACCCTTGTGTTTGATAGGACTTTATATCTCACACAGTCACTTTTACAAAGTATCCCTCAAGATCTTAATGGTTAGCTTAAGAAAGACAAGAGAAAGGATCGAAGTATGCTTAGACTTTGGACTTGTTGATTATCGATTTCGTACATGCCTTCTGCTCCTCGTAGATCTGCTTTTATACTCCTCCACTCCCAAACTAGCCATTGGACAGTCTTCAGAGGATCATCTTCTAATCTTCATCTTGGACAGATTTGTATAAAATGGATTGAGTAGCTGTTGGTTGACAAAATCTGAATCCCGCTAAATCTGATCGCCCATACAATCAGAATCTTGATTTCCATAAGTAGAGTTTTATCCGTTGCAATGCATACTTGTTATAATGTTTGATTGGCAATCAATTAGGCTAAGATTGAATCAATCAAAACCTTTCTTTTGGGAAATCCAAACCAGATCACCAGCTGTTATGTTTCGTTATGAATAAATTCTGAGTCTGAAGAATTTCTGGTTCTTGCTATTCAGAACCTGAGTCAGCGTAGGTCTTTAGTAAATTACGAGTCCTTCAGAAATAGAGTCTAAAGTTCTTTGACACTTTAAGATAACGTCTATGTGTCTATATTAGTAGAGTCTGAACTTCTCATTCTGAAACTTGTAGAGCGTGAAGTTTTCCTTATGAACCTTGTAGAGTCTGAGCATCCAAAAAGCTAAGTTCTCTTGAAATATTAAAGTTACCTCTTCCAGAATATATTTACCTGGATCAAAATATTTCAAAGTACACATCAGATTTAGAAGTTAATCATGGATAGTTTTGTTAACTACAAAATCAAGAAGTTTCCTTAACAATCTCCCCCTTTTTGATAGTGACAAAACTTCCATGCAGATAAAATTTTTTTGATAAGATTTGAGAATAAAATAACTTTTAAGCGCATAAGGCACAAATAAATGTAAGTGCAAAATATAAGATCTGTGTTCTTTTCTTCAAGTCCATCCAATAACCTACTTTCCAATAACATGTTCATGCATCCCTGTTTGTATTATGTCTGCATAAAGATATCATGCATCCTGCAATGTATATTCTCCCCTTTTTTTGTCAGCAGCAAAAAATAGACAATTAATAATAAAAAATAGATAAATGTCAGTTACACATATCAAACTAAATGAAGGTAATAGTTCAAGTTAAACAACTGAAAACAAAGTTTTAAGTAATAGGGAGATAGGGCAGGCTATTTTTTAGAAGGTGTGTGAACAAGTTGAAAATTTTCTAGGATTTGAACAGTGTCATCGATCCGGAGAGAACATTGACCAATAGCTTGCTCCAGATCGGTTAAACATTGAGCAATGGCCTTTTCAAGATTTGCTTTATCTTGTTCTACTTGAAGACGAAGATTTTTTTACTGTGGTCCTCAACAGGGATCTTAAGATTCTTCATATCTTCTTCCAGAACTGACTACTTGTCTTTAATTTCGAGCAGAAGTTGAAGTATTGTCCTGTTTTCTGATGATTATCCTTGGACATTTTCAGATGCATAATGTTCAAATTCACCTTCTCTTGTGGTCGGAATCTCTCCTTGATTACCTGCATATTCAGTAGCAATATCTTCTGTCATCATTTGATCAGGGTGTTGTTGTGGAGATGGACCTTCTTCAGTCACCATAGGAATTATGTTGAGTGCTCGTTGTCTTAAGCTTGATTACTCAAGTGCTGGTTCTGGAACGTTAGTAGCAGGTTTTCAAAACACTTGTTCTTTCTCAACATGTTCCTAACTAGCAATTTGTCCGAAGTCAAGACTTTCTGATGTATCCTCTTCATCCCTAAGGAGAAGTCTTCTATGCTTTCTGTACACGTGTATAGGACTTGTTGAGATGATCTCTTCCCTGACTTTCTCTTTCCCTTTGCTTCTTTCTTCTTTCTCCCTCGCTTCTCTTCTTCTAGTAGATGGTGCTTCGGACTTATCTCCAAGGTTTTCTTTGGGTCTGCATTCTGGAATCTCTCTATCCTTTCTGACACCAAACTGCTTGAAATTCATCTTAGCCAGCATTTTCTCTCCAACAAACATTAAAGGAATAAAAGTCTTGCACAACTCATCAGGAACAGGAATGTGCAGATAAACAAAAATCCTGGAGATTAAAGCACTATAAGGGAGTTGACCCTGGTCCTTCAGTAAAGTTCTGTACATATGAAGAATAATGACGTGCGGAAGAGAGAATGGAACTTCATTCAGAATTGCCCAAATAAGCTTGACTTCAAATTTAGACAAATCTATTTTGGATGATGCTTAAGGCCATAAGCAGTTGATAATGATCTTATGTAAGATCACTGTTTTCTGTGTCAAGTTTGGATAAGTAATGAACCTTTTTGATCCTCTGGAAAAATTTGGATTTTCTGAAGCGGCTTTAGAAGCTTCTTCTGCACTGACCTCAATAGGGATAACCTGACGGTGTTTAACTCCAATGATAGCACCCAATTGATCAGCAGTCAAAGTATAATCCTTATCCCCAACAGTAAATTGAACGCAATCAGGGGACAAAATTGACAAATTTGAGTAGAAATATGCCGTCACTTCTGCATACATGTATGTAGACTGAAGGCCGAATTCAGTCGTTGCCAATCTATCAAAATAATGTTTAACGAAAATGGCAGCCTTTTCCAGAAAGTTAAAATCAACACTACGATGGTTCATGATTCCTCTTAACAACAAGATTTTGTAAAACTCATTGTGCAATCAATTCCTAAAGAGATTTCCTTTTCCTTTCACTCCAGAAGCAATTCCCCTCTTCTTCTCAAAATTATTAACAAGCCGAGCATCATCATCATCCTTTATTCTCGTAATGTTAGAATCTCGGCTCCGTGACTTAGGGCTCATGACGTCAGATTTCTTTTGAGAAGATTCTCCCACTTTTTCTTTTCCTTATAACATATACTCCCCTTTCATTCAAAAGTAGATACATTCTTTCTAGAGTGATTAATAGTAGAGTGAAGCGAATAATATGTTTCCACAAGTTGTACCTCTGATCTAAAGCCATTGTCTTTTAAATAGGCATGTAAGACAGATTCTAAAGCATTATCCTTTTTCAACCTTTAGTAAATCTTCCAAACGAGGTTCAGATCTTTAAAAAAAAAGTCTGTTTTACCAATAGTTTTTGGAGAAGATGCTTGAGGAATGGCTTTCGAAAAAGTTTGCTTCTCCGATTTTGTTTCTGACGAATCAGTGACTTCTATGTATTCTACTAGTCCTGAATACTTTGAGTCTCTGTCAAGAATCCGTGATGAACGTCTTTTGAAAGGCATTGTGATCATGCGAGAATCCTTGAAACAGAAAGGTTTGATTTTTGAGAAGAAGAGGAAGGAGAAGGAGTATGTTCCGAGGAGGTGTGAGTTGGGAGCGAATAGGTTCGTATTGTTAGGGTTTTATAAAAAGAAGAGAATGGTTTTTAGAAAGAAAAACCACTTTTAGAAATTAAAAAAAGTGATCCTATTATTTAGGAATTTTGAAAAGAGAAAAAAATTTCAAGCACACTCAATTAATCAGATAGAATTAGAGTATATACCTGATTTGCTTCCAAAAGTAACATGTACCAAAACATCCTGCCAGAAATGCCAAAATATATACCCGCCAAAATTTGAATTAAGGATGTACCTTTCATTTGAGTCTGAAATGGACATTCAGACGAAGATTATTTAAGTCTGAAAAATTCTTGTCTAACAAATACTTCAAGAAAATGGGTAAGTAATGCATAATTTTTTTCTAATATATTCAAATGAAGATTCATCTAAAGGTTTTGTGAATATATCAGCTAATTGATTTTTAGAATCAATGAATTGAATATTCACATCACCGTTCTGAACATGATCTCTGATGAAGTGATGCTTAATTTCAATGTGCTTGGCTCGTTAATGGAGACTTGGATTTCTGGCTAGATTGATAGTGCTAGTATTGTCACAATTGATTGGAACATTTGATTCGTTGACTCCAAAATCTTGCAGTTGTTGTTTCATCCATAGAATTTGAGCACAACAACTTTCCAAGGCCACATATTCTGTTTCTGTTATAGAAAGCGCAACTGTGCCCTACTTTTTTGAGTACCAGGATACTAACATATTTCTAAGTGATTGGCATGTCCTTGTGGTACTTTTCCTATCCACTTTACAATCAGCTAAATCAGCATTAGAATAACTAGTAAGAGTAAAATCTGATTCTTTGGAATATTAAAGACCTAATATTGGATAAGTTTCAATGTATTTGATTATCCTTTTAACTGCAGAGAAATGTGATTCCTTTGAGTCAGATTGAAATTTGCACACATACAGACACTAAATAATATATCAGGTCGAGATGTAGTAAGATATAACAATGATCGTATCATGCTTTTATATACATTATGATCAACTTTTTTACCATTTTCATCTTTGTCCAGTTTGGATGAATGAGACATAGGAATGTCTGTTTTCTTGCAGTTCTGCAATCCAAACTTCTTGACAATCTCTTTTGCATACTTTTTTTGGCAAATGAATGTACCATCTTTGGTTTGTTTCACTTGTAGACCTAGAAAGAATGTTAATTCACCCATCATACTCATCTCGAACTCATTTTGCATATTCTTAGAAAATTCTTTGCAAAGCAGTTCGTTAGATGATCCAAAAATGATATCATCAACATAAATTTGAACAAGTAAAAAATCCTTACCTTTTTTCTTAATGAATAAAGTTGTATCAACCTTACATTTGGTGAAGTCATTTTGTATAAGGAAGTTACTTAACCTTTCATACCAAGCATGAGGTGCTTGTTTTAGACCATAAAGAGTCTTTTTGAGTTTGTAAACTTGATTAGTCTTTCTTGGTTCTTCAAAATCAGGTGGTTGTTCCACATATACTTCTTCTTTAATATAGCCATTCAGGAAAGCACTTTTCATGTCCATCTAAAATAATTTAAAGTCATGGAAACAAGCATAAGCTAAAAGTAGCCTAATGGCTTCTAACCTGGCAACCGGTGCATAGGTTTCATCATAATATATGCCTTCTTTTTGTGAGTGGCCTTTTGCTACAAGTCTTACTTTGTTTCTTGTGACTCTCCCTTTGTCATCTAGTTTGTTTCTGAATACTCATTTTGTTCCAATTACTGGATGATTTTTGGGTCTTGGCACAAGTTCTCATACTCTATTGATTTTGAACTACTGAAGTTCCTCCTGCATAGCTTCAATCCAGCTTTCATCTGATAATGCTTTGCCAATTTCTTTTGGTTCTATTTTTAATATCAACGCCAAATTACTGATGTTTTCCTTGTGTTTAGATTTAGTCTTGATATCATCTTCTATTTCTCCAATGATGAGGTTTTTTGATGACTGGATTTATGTTTCCAGTTTTTGTCGAATCTCTCCTTCTGAATATCATCAGATTCTGAAGGTTCTAATTGAGTCTGGATTGAACCTTCTTTTCCTTCTTCAATGATCTTTAGAGATTCTTGTTGAGCTTTAGATAACTCTTGAATATTGGGAGATGGTTCAGATTCATCTTTGTGAGTCTGAATATTTTCATCAAACCTCACATTCATTGTTTCTTCCACAGTCTGAGAATTCTTATTGAAGACTCTATATGCTTTACTTGTAGTAAAATACCTAAGAAAAAAATGCTTCATTTGCTTTCTCATCAAACTTACCGGAGCGGTCATTTGAATTTTTGAGTATAAAATATTTACAACCAAATACACGAAAATATGAAATACTAGGTTTTCTACCTTTATAAAGCTCATATGGGGTTTTGTCAAGAATGGGCCTAAGAAAAACTCTGTTATATAACAAGTTGTAAAAACTGCTTTTGCCCAAAAATGAAAAGGAATCTTGCTTTCAATCAAAACAGTTCTTACCATTTCTTGCAAAGAACGATTTTTCCTTTCCACGACACCATTTTGTTCTGGTATATAAGGAGTAGAAAAATTATATTAAAAGCCATTTTCCTCATAGAAATCTGAAAAACTTTAATTTTCAAATTCTCCCCATGATCAGTTTCAATGCTGGAAATAGTATAACCCTTTTCATTCTAAACTCATTTTGCAAATCTTGAAAAATATGGAAATGGTTCATTTTTATGAATAAGGAAGAACACCCAAGTAAATCTTGTGCAGTCATCAACAATAACTAAACAGTATTTCTTATCACCAATATTTTGTGTTCTGGTTGGCCCAAATAGATTCATATGTAGAAGCTGTAAAGCACGATTAGTGGAAACATGATGTATAGACTTAAAAGAGCTTCTTACTTGTTTTCCTAGAGTGCAGACATTGCATAACTCTGTTTTCTTGTATTTCAAATCTAGTAGACCTCGAACTAATTTCTTGTTTGAGATTTTTTACATTTGTTTCATACTAATATGTCCCAATCTTTTGTGCCATAGATCTTCATCCTCTTTGATTGAGATTAAGCAATGAGTGGAGTTTGGATTGACATCTAGAAGATGAATATTGCCATGTCTTCTTCCTTTGAATGTTTGAGAAGAATCTTTGCTTATTCCTGAGCATGTATTTTCTTGAAAGTTGATTCTGAAGCCTGTGTTACATAGTTGGCTTATACTTATCAAGTTGTAGTTGAGTCTTTTTATCAATGACACATCATTAATTGTGAGTCCTCCAATTTCAACTGTTCCTTTGCCAACTATCTTTCATTTGTTATTTCTTCTAAAGGAAACTTTTCCACCATTCAAACTTTGTAGTTTAACGAATATACTTGGATCTCCTGTCATGTATCTAGAACATCCACTGTCTAGGTATCACTTCCTTTTTCTCTTTGTGGTAATCTACAAAAATCACAACCACTCAAGTTTTCTTTGGTACCCAAATTTATTTGGGTCCTTGAGAATTAGTATAGACTGTCTTAACAAACTCTATTCGAATAGATCTCCAGACCTTAGGACATTCACTCTCAAAGTGTTGTAGATTTTCACATTTTGAACACTTGAGTGCACTTCGGCCAACAGGTTTGACAAAGTTCCGTTTGAAATGATTTTTATAAACTTGTCGAGGAGGTCTTTGCCTTAATCTCTCCTTGATTTTTGGAAAATCAATTAAATTGTCACTTTCCTTCACAAATCTAAGACCAGATTTGTTGTAGTAAGGAATTTGTATAGAAAGAATATGCTTCAAAGTTTCAGAACCTTTTGAAAATTTGGAAGTAATTTCTGAAAATTCCTTTTTCAAAATACCATTTTCTTTGGAAAGTAAATCTCAATTTTTCTTGACTTGATGAAATTCTTTTTGAAGGAAATCGATTTTTTCTTTTTGTAAAATATCCTGTTGCCTCAGTGATGAATTTTCCTTTTTTAATTGAGAGATTCTTTTAAGAGCAGCCTTAAATTCAAAGCATAATTCATCAATTCAATTTAACGCTTCAATTGGAATGTCAAGATACTTTACCTCAATTTCGACTCCATCATCAGAATCTAAGTCTGAGTCTGACTTGGCCATCAGACAGAAGTTTGAGATATATTTATCACTGTCTTCACACTCTATATCACTCCACGCTTCTGCTTTTAAGGCTTTCTTTGCTTTGACAAATTTGCTCTTTTTTTTTTTAGAAGTGGACAATTTGGCTTAATATGTCCACGTTTCCTGCAATGAAAGCAAATTACTTCATTTGATTTTTCTATTTCATCGAGAGTTTTCTTCTTCTCAAAAGGCTTCTTCTCTTTGATGTTTCTTTCTTTGATTTTCATTTTCTTATACTTGTTTATGAAGAGAGCCATTTCTTCATCGTCAACTTCTTCATCTTCAGAATCTGCATCAGAATCAATGTTAGTTTTTAATGCAATTGACTTTTTACCTTTGAATTCATTCTCCTTATTCAGTTGCTCAGTCTCATATGATTGAAAAGTTTCAATTAGCTCATTCACTAATAGAGGCATGATCCTTTGAGTCTCTCGAAGAGATGTTTTGATATTATCCTACTGCTTTGACAGTCCTCTCAAAAGTTTATTGACTTTCATCACATCTGAGACTGGTTGTCCTTGATATACAAGACCGTTTACTATGTCAGCAAATCTATCATACATATTAGCAACTGATTCTTCGGACTTCATTCTAAAGGATTCATATTGACCAAGCAATAGATTGATTTGAGTTTCCTTGGCTTGATCTATTCCTTCATATGTAGTGTAGAGAGTATCCCAGATATCCTTAGCTGATTCACAAGAAGTAATTTTCTTATATTTAATAGGTGCTAAAGCACAATAGAAAGAACCACTCGCTTAGGTGGTGCTACTGGAGCGCTCACTCTTCCTCTCGCAAAAAGTTGAGTATTCGAATCCCGGGCGCCGCATGGTAACTTAACTAGTGGCACGTGTGTGGTGGCTAGCACGTGTCGCCCCTAAGATTTACTCCCCAGCTATCGGCCGTGCGGAGGTTCCTTGGGTTATAAAAAAAAAAGCACAATATAAAGAATAAATTGCTTTTGAATCTAAAGCTTCTCTTTTTGATATCTCAGTTTGAGATAATGGAGAATCTGCTGGTGTGCTCCCTTCTATTGTTTCTTTTGAATTAGAAGGTTTTGGTTTGACTCCTTTGATAATAACATCCCATTGCATGTGATCAATTAACTTAATAAATGCATTCATCTTATTCTTCCAGACACTATATTCCTTGCTATCGAAATATGGTGGTCTGTTGTTGCTTTGTCCTTCAATGAGACCTGGAGCACTCAAGCTAGTCATATAGATCATTAGCTCAGAAGTAATACACTTCAATAAACGAGCAACCTGCTCTTATACTAATTGATGTAGCTAGCAATAATCACCTAGAGGGGGGTGAATAAGTGATCTTAAACAATTTTAATCAATTTATAGCATAAATGGTTGGTCATAGTTGAGTTTGAATAAAATTCAGATTCAAAACAGTTTATATAGATAGTGCTCTTAATGTGCAATATATAAAGTAAGAGATAAGAGATAGAAAAACTGCACATAAGTTTATAGTGATTTGGCTTATAGCAAGCCTACGTCTACTCTTCCACGCTGAAAGCCTATTGGCTGGATTTCACTATATAATCAAGAGAAGTTATAGATTCTGAGTAACAATATTCTTGTGTATGATAGGACCCTCTATCTCACAAAGTCACTTTTACAAAGTATCTCTCAAGATCTTAATATTTAGCTCAAGAAAGATAAGAGAAAAGATTGGAGTATGCTCAGACTTAGGACTTATTGATTCTCGATTTCGTACATGCCTTCTGCTCCTCGTAGATTTCCTTTTATACTCCTCCACTCCCAAACTAGCCGTTGGATAGTCTTCAGAGTATCATCTTCCAATCTTCATCTTAGACAGATTTGTATAAAATGGATTGAGTAGCTATTGGTTGACAAAATCTAAATCTCGTTAAATCTGGTTACCCATACAATCAGAATATTGATTTCCATAAGTAGATCTTTATTCGTTGTAATGCATATTTGTTATAATATTTAATTGTCAATCAATTAGGCTGAGATTGAATTAATCAAAACTTTGTTTTTGTGAAATTTAAGCCAGATCACCAGCTGTTATATTTCTTTATGAATAAATTCTGAATCTGAAGAATTTTTGGTTCTTGCTATTCAGAACCTGAGTCAGTGTAGGTCTTCAGTAAATTACAAGTCCTTTAGAAATAGAGTCTGAAGTTCTCTGACACTTTAAGATAACGTTTAAGTGTCTATAACAGTAGAGTCTCAACTTCTCGTTTTGAAACTTGTAGAGTCTGAAGTTTTCCTTCTGAATCTCTTTGGAGTCTAAGCATCTAGAAAGCTAAGTTCTCTTGAAATATTAAAGTTACCTCTTCCAGAATATATTTATCTGGATCAAAATACTTTAGAGTACATATCAAATTTACAAGTTAATCATGAATAGTTTTGTCAACTACAAAATCAGGAAGTTTCCTTAACAAAAGCCATGTCTCCGTTTATGAAAGAACCCAGCATAAGTAATTGAATATCAGCCAAATTCAACCATCAACAGCATAAGCTTCCAAGAATTAAACCATCCACATGAATTGCTGTGAATTTGGTTGTGAATTTATTCTGGGTATTTCAGCACTCTCTGGATTGATCGACCCCCTCCCCGATGCAGCAGCGGCCAAGAACTGTTGCAGCTGCGTTGATTTACGAGTTGAGGGTCTACTATGTTCGAGGGTTTTACACCGTCTCATATGGACTCGGAATCTATATCTTGAAGTTATTGATCCATAGTTGAAAGTCCAGGACGGGGGCTTCGTTACCGACAAAAGGATCGAATTGATTTTGAGCCTTTAATTCGCGCCTTCATGAATTCATGTTCTAGTAATCTGAATTTCCATTGCTGGGCTTACCCAAATTATTTGCTTCTCAGAGATTGAATTCTCTTCTGCACTTCACTGGTTCTAGGAGTAACACTAGTTTTGTAGGTTATGACTTTGTGTATACATTGTCTTTTTGTCTTTTAACATCGTACATATGAGTGATCGTGATTTTGTACTCATTTTTTGTAAGGGGATTGTTTGGAGATTAAGGAGCAAGATCAAACCTTGTATCTGCGACTATTAGGTAATCAGATTGGCTATTACATTCAGCATATAGTTATAAAGCCTCATTGCTTATTACGGGAAAAGTAGCAAAAAAGTCCTAAACCTTTTGCATTGATGCCAATTTAGTCCTAAGCCCTTTTTTGATACCAATTTAGTCATAAACCTTTTGCATTGGTGTCAATTTGTCTTAAACTTTTTTTTGTGCTAATTTAGTCTTAAACCTTTTGCATTTGTGCAAATTCAATCATAATCCTTTTGTCTTTGTGCCAATTCAATCATTTCGATCAATTTTGGCCGGATTTTACTAACGTAGATGCCGGTCGACCGGCGAGGCTTGCCCTCACTAGCGATGGCGAAGGCAAGCCTCGCTAGAGCTGGCAAGGTCGAGCCTCTTCAACGGTTAGGCGAGGCTCGCCTTCGCTGTAGCTAGTGGCCTCTAGCCAGTTGCTGGTCCGACGACCGGCTAGAGGAAGGAGGGAGGGGAGGGGGCAAAAAAAGAAAAAAATTCAAAAAAATATTAAAATATTATTAAAGTTATCCACGTTAGCAAAATTTGGCCAAAATTGGCTGGAAAGATTAAATTGAAACACCACCCACCTGGGTGGCGCTGCTGGAGCGTGCATTCTTCCTCTCGTAAAAGGTTGAGTGTTTGAATCCCGGGCGCCGTAGAGTGACTTAACCGGTGGCACGTGTGTGGTGGCTAGCACGTGTCGCCCCCAGGGTTTACTCTCCGGCTGTCGGCTGTGCGGAGGTTCCCTGGGTTATAAAAAAAAGGATTAAATTGGAACAAAAACAAAAGATTTACGACTGAATTGGCATAAATATAAAAAGTTTAGGACTGAATTGACGCCATAAAAATGTTTAAGACTGAATTAACACAAAAAAAAGGTTTAGGACTAAATTGGCACCGATGTAAAAGGTTTAAGACTTTTTTGGCATTTTTCCTTGCTTATCACTGTAAGACAATACGAAAAGACTTTAAGTTTTAAAGTTGTGTTCACAATATGTAGGCTCTAGATGGCTCACAATTTGTTCTCATCTCAATTACCCCAATCAAATGAGCGATGGACACTGATGCAAGTAAAATCTTAGATGGATAAACGCATCTTATTTCCAACTTTGAGGTATTCGAAAAGCCTCTCTTGTTACAATTTCGGTCACTAATTCTAGTGATAAGAGCCCTAATAATGACAATCAAATGATGTCTTGTTTAACTTGATCATGGGTAGGCCCGTCAAACGGGTGGATCGGATCGAGTAAAACATGGCCAAACCTAAATTAACTCATTTATATATAATGCAAATTCAGCAACCCATATCACCTCGTATCCAACCCGACCTAGGATCTATATTTGATAATTTTTCTCCTTAAATTGCCGTTTTTTAAGAATGGCCGGCTTTTCGACTAAAAAATAAAAAGGAATTGGTGGCTTCACGGACCGGCTACTAATTGACTCGCTATCTTTTTTGGGCTTTACTTTTTTTTGGGTCAAATTTTGAGTTTAACGTGACCCATATTTTGAGTTTAAGGTGACTCAAATATGACCAATTTAAATAAATATGGGTTAATATATGGGTTTGTGACCCATTTTGACAGCTCTAATCACGGGTATGGTGGCCTAGGGGCACATGCAGGCCTCCTGAGCCAATTGTTAGATGGTCCCAAGCAGCCTTGGGTTATAAAGCCCAATCCGGTTCTATTGGGCCCGAGTTTGGCCCAACCCAAAGGTCCTAGTCCGGGCCAATGATCACCTCTAATTTTGACATGACCAATTGGTGATTATCATAATGATGTCACTATCACACAGAACACCGGAATCATTTGTGATATATGCAATGAATTGAGTATATGCATATTGGATTGCTTGTATTGTTGCGCTATCTTTACTGTGAGAAGATGCTTGGAAATTGAACAATTGAAGGCCTTTTTTGATATGTAAGTAGCAAAATGACAGATGCAAAGTGATGGATGGGACAATCATGAGTTTGTACTTGTCCTATACAGAACCAGCTTTAAATGCATGTCAATTAGATCATTTTGGGTAATATGAAAATTTTGGTGCTCCTTCAGCAGAAGTCACTATTTCATCACCTTGTTTGGACTCTCTTCATTAAACCGTTTGATATTTAGGCTCCATTTATTTTGCGAAAAACAACTTTCAGAAAAATATTTTCTGAATTTTTCAGCGTTCAATTCACAAAAAATAAACTAGTTAAGGAAAATATTTTCCCTCAATAAAAAAAATACATTCAAAAGTGAGGAAAAGATGTACTCATTTTCCCTTCTCTTTCCTCTCTACACTCCTTCACATTCCTTTTCTTTTTAATTATTTTTTCTTTTTCTTTTCTTTTTTCCTCTACCGATTGCTGACCACGGCAACAGCCGACAAACAGCAAAGGAAGAAAGAGAAGAAAAAAATGAAGAGAAAAAAGAAAAGAAGAGAAATATAAAAAATTATTAAAAATCAAAAAATAAAAAATTGATTTTTTTTAAAAATAAAATAAAAAATTATTAAAATGAGTGCAAGGAGGAAAATCAAATCAGATTTTTCATACTAAAAGACGGAAAATATTTTCTAGTTCATTATTAAAATGACTTTCCGGAAAAACATTTTCCAAAAACATCACACTTTTCGTGAAGCGAATGAAGCCTTAGTTGCAACTCACTCTCTCACAGTCTCTGTAGGCGTACATGCTCTATTTAGACATAATCCGAATTAGCCTAATTTGGATCGGGTCGAAAATAGTCCAACTTTAATTGATATGCAACATAGTTTTAGTGACTCATGCTGACCCAAATCCAACCCATATTATTAAAACACATCCATATTTAGTCCACTCTATGAAACTCACCCATTTAACCCACTTTATATTCTTCATGTGAATATGCTATTTGAAAAATTTTATATAAATTTAATAAAGTAAATTAACCAAATAAAGGATGAAAGTAAAGAAAATAACAAACCTAGTAAAACATAAAGATTGAAATAATTATAATGAACTAGAAAAATATGCATGTATTGTGAAAAAGTAAACACCGAAACATTGAAACACAATGGGAGTGGACTACCATGTTAAGAAAACCTCTTATGATATTTTGAAATTGATCAAGCCATCTATTTCTTGTTATTACTTGATAAATATAGATGATGTTTTATTTTAGGAAGTGTTGATATAAAGGAAGCTCTATCATCATTGATGTAATCCAAATACAAATTGGAAAGGCTTGTGAAGACTAGAAGGACCTTGATAGAGGGTGAACAAGTCAGTAAGAACGGGAAGTTTGTGACGATTCGGAGGCATCATAAGGTGAAAAATTCTGCAAAAATTTATTCACTAACATACTTAGAGTTATCAAATGGAAAGTTGTACATAAGCCAACTACAAGCGGGAAGCTTAAATAGACTCACCATTCATTGATATGAATAGCTCTCTATATCGATTGATATGTGCATGTGTGTCACCTGTTTGCACATTTAATTTGAAGATCCAGATATTCCTTTGACCATAAAAAATCTAAATCTCAAGTAATATTGACAAAAAGTGACAGATTTGGAATTTTGAAAAGATATACGAAAGGAGAAAGAATCAATTGTCAATCACTTACGTGAAAAGGAATATTATCTAACATAGCCACAGGTTTGGTATCAAATGCACAGGGAATGAGCTATGCGAAGCTAGTAAAGCTCACCACCCACTGTGGGTCTCTTTGAGCAGTCACAGGGGTAGGTGGCCACCTACGGTCACTATAAAATATTATTTTCCCGAATGATTTCTCGTGAAGAGATTGATTGACAGAAGAGATGACGTATTTTCGGGAGGACAAAACCGTGGAATTTGTTGACGTCGGGTCGAGAATTTGTAGGTGCGCACATCAATTGGATTGGCCCCCCATCGCGAGTTCATACACTTCCCGTCCGATTTTGAGCTATTTTTGGTGGATTTCGGCTTTAGGAGCACGGGATTTGTGATTATGATTAAGTGGATACCAAGATTGCTATGTTTTAGTGGTGTGAGATGTGAATGACAAAAAGGCAATCATGGAAAGAGAATTTAGCATCGCATGCTGAGAGATATTTCACAGGCAATATATATATATATATATATATATATATATGTAGAGAGAGAGAGAGAGAGAGAGAGAGATAAAGATCCTACTTATAGTTTCCTCAGTAAGTAGTATAATGAAATGATTGCTAATCAAGAAATATTGTGATTGTTGCACTGTTAACGAAACACTTGACGCCATTATTTGAGTCTGCTCGTGGATTAGATGCTTTTGTAGAGTCAAACATCAAACCTGCTTTTTAATGCATCCCTTCGTTTTGTTTTGTTTTGTTTTATTTAGAAATGCGTGACTGTCCAATGGACACTGTCCATGGCTAAGATCGGAACAAAGGGGACATCAATCAATCTTTTTGAAAGTAATGCACCAGCAAGACACAAAAAGTCAACCGGGAAAGCAATATGAAGAGATAGAGTTGAGTCGTAAGTCCCGGCCTGTGCGATATCGGGCCGAACAACAACGCCATGTATGGAAATTTCCAATACCAAAAGGGGAATCAAGACAAAACAACGAGATGATATGAGTGAATTGCCGTCTAAAATAAGACCTCTTAGTGACCCCACGATGTCCATGGGTTTGAAAGAAGTAGCATTCATTACGATTTTCATTGGTTTAAATAGGATACATAACTTAGATGAAAAGATTCATCACTTTGGTTTCTAAAGACCGTATTGGGAATGTCATATCATATCACAAATTAACATTACGAGACTATACCCAGCAAATATACTAGTATGTAGTCTAGTTATACCATTATTTACGATTAGCGCATTAAGTTCTCATCACATTCAACTTCGATCGAAATAGTTCAATGCAATTTCTTTAGAGAGCAAGAGAAGCAAACCAAAATGGTGTTGGATTTGAATTTTCCCTTCTCAATCAAACCAAATAGTACTTCACCCGTACTAACAACCATTCACGTCATTCAATAGACCGAGTGGTAGTACGTATACACTCACATTAACCATTGCTTATAAAGAAATTACTAGTGTTCCATCATAATGGTCTCTTAGGATCTGTTTAATAACGTTTCTGTTTCTCTATTTTTCTGTTCTTTTATTCTCCGAAACAGAAAAAAATAGAAATCCATTTAGTAACGTTAGTTAGTTTTTTTTGTCCCCTAAAATATAAAAGTGGTCCGAGAATAGATTTGGAACAGAAATAAGAAGTAAAAAAAATTTACTTTTCTATTTCTAGAACAAAAAAAGAAACACCAGAGAAACAATATCAACTCTCTCTCTTTCACAAGATATTCTTGTTCTAAACCATAAAATCCCAAATCCTAAACTCTAAACCCCAAAATCCTAAACCTTAACCCTCAAACCCTAAACTTCAAAACTTTAAAAATTCAATATCCAAACCCTAAAACCCATAACACTAAAATGAAAAACCTGAAACCCCAAAACCCAAACCCTAAACCTTCTAAACCCCAAATCCTAAACCCAAAACACTAAACCCTAAACCCCAAAACTTCAAACCCGAAACCTTAAAACCTAAACCCTAAAATTGTAATTCCAAACCCTAAATCTTAAAACATTAAACCGCAAAATCCTAAACTGTAAATCTTATACCCTAAATCCCAAACCCCAATGCCCAAAACCAGAATCCCTAAAATCATAAATCCTAAACCACTAAACCCAACCCAAACCCTAAAGCCCAAAACCCGAAACGCTAAACCTAAAACCCCAAACGCGAAACTTTAAAACCTAAACCCCAAACCCTAAACCATAAAATCCAAAATCTAAAACCCAAAACCCAAAACCTCAAATCAAAATCTTAAAACCTTAACCCCTAACCCCAAATCCTAAAATCCTACACCATAAATTACAATTTCCTTGACGATCACTCGATATTTGATTTGTCTATAAGGAGTAATTTTCTTTATAACTGTATTAAGGTCATCCAATTCTCTATCATAATATATTTTTATTTTTAGTCCAATTTTATCCAAATATGAATTGCTAAGTCCTCTAAACTGCAATTTCCTCGACCACCATTCGGTATTTGCTTTGTCTATAAGGAGTAATTTTCTTTATGATTATATTAAGGGCATCCAATTCTATATCATAATATATTCTTATTCTATTTCAAGTCCAATTTTATCCAAACATGAATTGTTAAGTCTTTATCGACAATTTTATAATTAAATGAAAAAATTGGGAGAAGAAATTTTTAATGTCCTACAAATCGCATTTTTGTTCTTTTTCTACTCCGGGAATAGAAATTTTATACAGTGAAAGCATTTTTTTGTTTAGAAACTCATTTAGGGAATAGAAATAGGAAAAACTATTTCTGAACAGAAATTATTTTTAGGATTAGAAACATTACCAAACAGACCTTCAGAAATTTCCCCCTCGGGCAGGACCAAAAGGGTCCAATCTCTTGAAAACCTCCATACAAACCAATCAGGTCCTCCGTTGAGCTATATGAGAAGAGGTCTAGACTTTGCATCTAATGATGCTTCAATTAACTAATAGAACATCTTCTTTTTTCTTCATTTATCCTCACGTATTTTTAAATAATTTTCGGCACGGTTCATGTTTGTGCAATCATGTTGAAATTCAAGTGGTTGATTTTAGGGGTGATCGGTTTCAGGGTGAGTCAGTTTCAGACCTAGAACCTAAAACCAACCATGTTATAACCGGTTCCTAGTTTTTGGAACCTAGAACCTACCCTATTTTCCCTAGACCTTGTTTTGAAACCTATCCTGTTTTTTCGATTCGGTTCCAAGGTCTACTTGAGAACCTTTTTTATTTTGGTTCCTTTTTTTGGTTTTATTTTTTCTAGGTAGTAAATAGGAAAACTTATAACTCAAATCATAGGTTATAAGTTTGATTGTGCAAACAATCTTAAATATTCATAGAAAAGTAGATTATCTTAGCCCCAATAATTTAATGGACGTGATAAAACAGCATAGGTTCTAATTGGATATGTAGTTTCTTCATTACAGAATAAAATTTTAAGAAAAAGGAAATTGCTCCCTATAATGCTTACAGGCCCTTGAGTTAGACTATCGGCAAATAATGATCACCTCCCTCATTCTTCCTGATATAATCCTTTGAATTCTGTTCATATAAAATTGCAAGTGGACCTCTATATAAAACCGGTTCTAAAACTGGTTCGGGTGGGTTTTCACTTGGAACCGAAAACTAGATCGGTTCTAACCGTTTCCCAAAAAATGAAACCGGTTCCTGACCGGTTCAAATGAGAACTGGTTCTTGAACCTATTTTTCAGGTGGGCCGATCCGGTTTTTGGGTAAACCTGGTCCAGTTGCACATCCCTAGTTGATTTCCTTATTACCTATGATATTTCTTATCCAGAGTCGGCATAGAACTTGTCCCCTTAATTACAAACCAAAGAACGACTTTCGGTGAAAGATATTTCGTTGTGGGAGAAATTCCAACGAAACATCTTTTTGGCACACTCGGTGGGACAAGAGTGGTTGATTTCCTTATAACCTGTGATATTTCTTGTTTGGAGTCGCCACAAAACCCGTCTCTCTAATTAAAAATCGAAGAACAACTTTCGGTAAAAAAAAAAAATATTTCATCTTGAGAGAAATTCCGGCAAAACATCTTTTTGACATGCCTGGTGGGACGAGAGTGGTTGATTTCCTTTTAACCTATGATATTTCACGTCCAAAGTCACCACAGAATCTGTCTCCTTAATTAAAAACCGAAGAACGTCTTTCATCCCGTGTCTTTCAAATAATCAAGACCAAAAAAAGGGATGAATTATTAATGTCTTTGTAGTTTTGTTGACTGATTCGGTCGATCACATCTGCTTCCCTCGAACCCAGCTGTCCCGTTCGGATTACTGAAGGCCAATTACTTGTTTGATTAGTGATGACAACTCGATGAGAAAGGCCTAATCTAGCCGGTCTCATTAGGCCCTACATCAGTAACTTTATTTTCGGATATTTGGATTGCGATACCCATCATTTTTGTTCGTAAAATAAGTGTTGTAAATGACTATACAGAAAGCTTAAATCATTAGAAAGGCTTTGATGATATATTTCCTGTTATAGACATTGTACATCGTCAGAGTAGTTAATTGAAGAAATCAAGTTCCATGCACTCACTAACATTGCTGAAGCTTGCTAGTTATGGCAAACTAAACGATCTCCATATTCTAGTTTTGCGCCTTTTGTAACTCGGGAAAAGCGTCTTAAAAGTTCTTAACCTATTGCATTGGTGTCAATTTAGTCATAAACTTTTTTTTATGTCAATTCAATCCTAAACTATTTGTTTTTGTGCCAATTTAGTCATGCCAGCTAATTTTGACCGGATATTGCTAATGTGGATACTGGTCGGTCTGCGTGGCACCGTCGGCGACGACTAGCTAGAGGAAGAAGAAAGGAAAAGCAAAAAAAAATAAAAATAAAAAAAGAAGAAGATAAAAAAATATATAAAAAAATTCGAAAAATATTAAAATATTATTAAAAGTTATTCACATCATTACCGGCGGTGTCATGTAGGCCGGCCAGTGTCCATGTCAGCAATATCAGACTAAAATTAGCCGGAAAGACTAAATTGGCACAAAAACAAAAGATTTATGATTAAATTGTCACAAATATAATAGGTTTAAGACTTTTCTGATACTTTTTCCTTTGTGACTATAAAAATATGTCTCATGTAGCGTACGTACAAGATTTATCGTGGCCTCTTAAACATGTAGTCTTCATCTGTCTAACCGCATTAAAATTTTGGATCGGAATTGTCAATGGTAACTATGCCGGAGTTAAAACTTTTCTTGGGAAGCGATGTTATGCCTACGAGCATTCACCTCAAGGTACCGAATGGTCCGATTAACTTTCCCTCTTGACCTTCCGTTTGTCACCACGAGATAAGAGGCCTATGATGAAATTGTAGCTTTTCATCACAGATAAGAAGCAAACGCAAAGTCATGCGAAACGGTCGTTGTCCGACCATACAATCATCTCATTTTATAGGTGAATCTATATGTTTTTCACGCAATATCACACCTCGCAACGTAGAGTACCAAGTTAAAGATGCGCCATTCTTTTTTTCTTTTTTTAAATACGGGAAGGCAATAGTCAATTCCTTTTAGTTTAATGTCCTATCCGCTGCTGCATTCCCTTGCCCCACTACTCCCTTTCTCCCTTTCTCGACTCGTTTGCTACATCCATTCCCTTTATCTTGTCCCACCATTCCCTTTGTCTTGACTTGATCAGTGCGTAATATGCAAGCTGGCTTATGTTTTCCCGGACGGCCAAAGATATTTTGTTGCTCATTTGGGGATGGATCGAGAATAGGAAGAAAGGAGGTGCACTAAAGTTTTATTTGACCGGCTGCGACGACTTGACCAATTGAAATTTGAAGCGTTTGTCATTCATTGAAATCTTCGATCAATCACGTTGGTGGGTGGATGGGGGTGATTGTTCTAGAGTTAAACTCCACCACAGAAGATAGAGATTAACATCCAAATCAGATGTACTCGGGATGTAGTAAAATTGTTAAATGTGTCTCTTCAAACTAAATCAATCTAATAACAGAAACTTTCGAGGTAAAAAAGTGATTCATCGACTTAATTATGTGCATAAAGATTCTTGAACTTTGGCACCCATTAGCACCAAAAAAAAAAAGAGAGGAGAAGATGAGACACCATAAAAATTGATATTGTCGATTAGAACCCGAAAATTTGTCAAAAAGAGAAGGTGCATATGGTGATCTTTTAGTTCCTAACAGCAAATGATCGTGCATCTGAAAAATTGTTCTATCGAAGACTTTGTTGGATCATACAAACAGAGTGTGTATTGCCTCGTATGATTTGGGATTTGACGAAATCAGGGCAGGCCATGCAATCTGATGCTCCAAAATCGTAAGCCAGGAAAACCCGGTATCAAGTTGCTATTGGGCAGTAAGGTAATTTCCTCGAGGTCAGAGTGCCCTCTCTCAGGTACATTGCTATAAATATTGAATCCCAATGTTGCTGCTATTGCCTATTATGCTCAAACCATTCCGGTCCCTGTTCGGTTTTCACGTTACGCTTCCCTCCTGCTTCCTCCTCCCGTCGAAACAGCAAGAAACGTTTGGTGATCGGAGGGTTCGGTTTTAGTGGCGGCGGCAGTGCTACTCTGTGCCACCTGCTGTTAAGTTGCACCTTCGTCGGTGGTAAGCTTTCGAAACTTGGACACATATTCAATGAAGTGCACAAACTTTTTCGACATTGATATCTGAATATTCTGTTACCCTTTCACTCCCTCGGAGGTTTATCGCTCGTTTTATATTAGTGTGCTTCTTGTTTCTTTTGGATTAGGAGTATTTTTTGCTTAAGGAAAAAAATTATCCGGTAAAAAAAAAAACAGAAGCTTTCTTTAGCCCACTCGATTTCAGATATTTCCTAAGTGTTCTTTACATGGGCTTGTCTTCTCTTTGGTTTAGGCGTAACTTGTCGTCATGGATGTGAACTCGATCTTTCGCTAAGCAAATCCTCACTTTGTGAAGTTGACAAAGATTGTAGATTCGTTTGTTTCTCTTAAGGAAAAAAAATGATTCGAAAAAAAAAAAAAAGCTTTCTTTAACCCACTCGATTTCAGATATTTCCTAAGCAACCTTTACATGGGTTCATCTTCTCTTTGGTTCATGGCGTAACTCGTCGTCGTGGATGTGAACTCGATCTTTCGCTAAGCCAATCCTCACTCTGTGAAGTTGACAAAGGTTGTAGATTCGTTTGTTTCGCTTAAGGAAAAAAATATTATTTGAAAAAAAAAGAAGCTTCTTTTACCCACTTGATTTCAGGTGTCTGCTAAGTGTCCTTTACATGGGTTCATCTTCTCTTTGGTTCATGGCGTTAACTCGTCGTGGTGGATGTGACCTCGATCTCTCGTTAAGCAAATCCTTAGTTTGTGAAGTCAACAAAGATTGTAGGGTACATTTGTTTAGCAGAAACCTGTATTTTGAAAAATATCTTCCTAAAAATAATAAGTTGTATCGCTTACAAAAATATATAAATGAAAATATTTTCATTG